>CM051490.1:2977634-3300134 GCA_028015225.1 Carex myosuroides
GGTGTACCGTGATATGGAGGATAGGGATAATGAGGATTCCCCTCTCCATCCGATCGTAGCAGCCATGAAGGTAAAATTTCTTAAATATTGGGAAGAGGTACCCCTCTTGACCGTTCTCGCAAACTGCCTCCATCCGGCATACAAGAAGAAGTTCACGGTAAAAATACTCGTAGCCTACAAGAAAAATCTAAAATTAAATTGGAGGGACGAGGATCCCCGCGTACAAAAGGCATTGGACGACATGTTTGCCATATATTACGAAAGAAGAAATGCCGACCAACCGCCTTCGACCGGAGGCGTGAGGTACGAATATAAATATACATATGTTTTTAATATTTATTATTTATAATATCTACATTATTTGTCCACTAATTTTTTCTATTGTTTTAATAGTCTATCCACACACAGCAGTACTGGATTGTTAGGCGATTTTCAGGATGATGACGACCCGACGGGATCCCAAGGTAACACGAACGAGTTAATGAGCTACTTATTGGGGACCACCGAAAGTGAAGGAGTTGACGTCATGGATTGGTGGAGGAGGAATGCAACTGCCTATCCAACACTGGCGATGATGGCCCGCGACATATTTGCCGTGCCCGTGTCAACCGTCCCTTCTGAATCCTGTTTTAGCTCGGCGAACAGGATCCTTACCGATAAACGAAGTAAGCTGGGTGTACATGTTTTCGAGAGACTTGTGTGCTTGAAAGACTGGATTGATGCTGAAAATCGCACGCAACATGCCATGAGATTGGAAGCGTCATCATCCGGTGTCGACACTCAAGAAAGCGGTACCGAGGGACCTGAGCCTAACGAGGATTCGGACGGTGAGCAAGAGAGCGACCTATGGTATATGCACAACAACTACTAGATAGGTAGTGTCGGTATAAAATTCTATCCTCTTTTAATTTTTATTTACATTTTTTTAAATTATAATTTCTAAATATTTCAATTGTTTTATTTTAAAGAATAATTACTAACAAAAAAAAAGTTAGAACTCCGCCTATGTTATTTTACATAGCCGGTCCCAAGCCCGGAATAAAGGAGGAGGGTAACTTTTGTTTTTAAATCTATTGTTTTAAAATAATTCGATTTTAAAGATAAAAAATAATTCGGTTTTAAACTAATTCGGTATATCTCGGTTTTAGAATAATTTGGTTTTAACAAAATTCGGTTTTAACTTAATTTGATTTTGTTAAAAGTTATAACAAAAATATATTGAGTTAAAATAAAATAAAAAGAAAAAAAAATGCAAAAAAAAAAAAATTTCCTCTCTGCCGCTGCCCTCTGCCCCTCTCTGCCTCTCTGGAAACAGAAAACAAAAAAAAACAGAAACGGAAAAAAAAAAAAAAAACCCAAACCGGACCGGCCCTACCCGGACCGGACCGACCCCTGACCCGACCTAACCCGCCCCGTCCTAACCCGCCGGGTTTAGACCGGGTTAGGTTCGGCCGAGTCAGACCCCAACCCGCCCCCCCTACCCGACTCAACCCGTTGACCCGGGCTAACCCGTGCCCGAGTCAACCCGGGGACCGGGCGGGTTTGGACCGGACCGACCCGACCCGGCCCCTTTTCAAACCACTAAATATAACAAGGCACCAAGTTTGTGCAGCATTTCAAGGAGGTTCCACCAAGTGTTCTCATTCTGCAATCACTAACTACTAATTAATTACCAATAACACAATATTTAATTGAGGAACCGGACAGAAGTCACAGAATAAGGAAGATAAAAGTTGATTGGTTGTGATTTGAACGAATCATGTATATAATTTATTTTACTGAATTGTTTTTCTTATCTATTTAAAAAATAAATATTTTTAAAAATATATATATAATTCGGTCTACAAATACATTGTTATATGGAGATCATGTTTAATGGTTCGGATTGACAGTTTGAACTTTGATAATAGAGATATGGATCCATAGTGCAGTTGATCCGTAATATACATACTACGATAGCCTCACTCATTTAATAATTTTAATTCTCATTTTAGTATTATTCATTTAATTAAATTTTTTTAGGAGGTTAAAAATGAGAGAAAGAAAAATATAATTCATTATTCCATTTCATTTTTTTTTACCTCGCCTTTCATTCATTTATTTTCTTTTGCATTCTGCTAATCAAACATAATTAACAGTGGTTCAAATTGATGGTATAAAGATAATTTTATAACTAAAGAGATCTGTCAGGTTCAAACATAAAAGATATTCGGGGGGAGGGTGTTGGTTAAAGCAGTCAATTTTAATATCTATAGTTAAATAGAAATTAATAAATATATCCAGCTTCTCTGGGTTTTCATACAAATATCCGTACCGGCCATTAAATGGCCGGTTTTGAATTTTTGCCTACCGGCCATTTAATAGTCGGTACCCTTAATTTTTTTTTTTTAGAGACACTATGAAGAGCAAGATACTGAAATCTAACACTAATAATTCAGATTTTTTGTTTAAATTATTTGTTAGATTACTTCTTTTCATGTATAATTAGCATATTTATACTAAACTACGCTAAATTACTTGAAATTATGTTAAATTACGCTAAATTATGTTAAATTATACTAAAATATGGTAAATTACGCTATATTACATATGCATAGCAGCATAGGGACAGTATCTTTACTGAGAAGGCGAAAAACGACAACGAAACTTCAAACGGCCATAAAACGGCGCTTGAGTGTCCGATTTCAGCAAATGGCCACTTTTCGGAAAGCTTGTGAAAATATGCATGCGTCAATGACGGCTATGCCGTTTTTCAAAATTTAGAATTGCCAAAAAAAAGAGAAGAGCCTCAAAACTTGAATTGAAGTTTCCGATTAAGATTTTTATTCTATTATTCAATCTAAGTGGCTCAGTAAATTTGTTACATAATAAACTTGTAAAATACAAACTTTTACTATTCTTGGAATTTTTTTACTATTTTTTATGATTCATGAAAGATGACACAAAATCGGTCTAATTTAGCGTAATTTTGGGTAGTTTAGCGTAATTTACCGTATTTCAGCTAATTAGCGAAGTTATTGTAATTTAGCGTAATTTAATATAATTTAGTGTAATTGAGCGTAAGTTAACATAACTTCAAGTAATTTTGCGAATGTTAGTATAAATATGCTAATTATACATCAAAATAAGTAATCTAACAAATAATTTAAGAAAAAAATGAATTTTGAGTGTTAGATTTCAGTATCTTGCTCTTTATAGTCTCTAAAAAAAATTTTGAGGGTACCGGCTATTAAATGGCCGGTAGGCAAAAAAATTCAAAACCGGTCATTTAATGGCCTACGGATATTTTTATCGAAACTCAGAGGAGCTGAGTATATTTATTAATTTCTATTGCACTATGGATATTAATAAAAATGTCGGTGGTTAAAGGTGACACAAAAATTCTAAGATTCTGCACTTTAAAAATGAAAGGAGGAACAAGATAATTATTCCCAGGGTATATTTCTTACAAAAAATGAAAAAATAATAATAAGACATTTGTTCCCAACATAATTCTCATAAAAAATCTCCCCAAGTTCTTGGATGGGATGCATACAAGACATTTGGATTATTTCTTAAAAAAACTGCATAATAGTTCATATGAATAAACTACTAATTTTATTATAAATAAACACTATGCAATGACCCTGCCGTCCGGAAATTCATATCACCTAAAGCATTTAATTCACGAATATTTCGTGTTTTATTCATTTTTTTTAACGTTTCCGAATCGAACTTCGAATAAAACACAAAAAATGTATAATACGTTTTATTCGCGAATAAAATGTGAATTACTAATTATTCGCGAGAAAAACGATAAAACAACGTGAATTTTTTTTTTTGCTTCCTTGTTGTACTGAATAATTCCCGAATTATATCCGAATCACGAATTTTTCACCCCGCCGAACCGAACCCGAACTATTTGTTTCTCACTATGACCTAAAGTATAACTCAAATGTTGTGTTTAGAATCTCGACCGTCAGATATATTTTGGCACATATATTAGAGGTCACCTCAGACTGGATTGACTCGGATTCTGATCAGACGGACTATATCTACGCTCAAAATTTGAGTAGCTTCAGAGGATCCAAAGGGTAAAAAATACAGTGCATGTAACTAACAACCATTTATACTATAAACCGATGTGATGTTTAGTCTAAATAGTTATGACGTGACACACATATTCTAACAGGGAAGTGCGCAACAATTTTTTAAAAAGTATATAGTAATACATATATATAAAGGCATGTGTATTATAATAAGAGTGAGGTTATGGTGCTATGCATAGCACGGATGGCTAGTGTACTACGGCTCAATATGATACTTTTTAAAATTTTAACGGTCGATCCGAACCGTTCAATGTGATAACCATATGAATATATACTTGCAAACTAAATTTTATATTTTTTCGAATTTTTTTACTATTTTTTTAGATAGGTAGAATTTTGATGGTCCAGAATTTTCAGAAAACACTAATTTTTCTATCTATTAAAAAAATAGTAAAAAAATTCAAAAAAATATAAAATTTAGTTTGCAAGTACATATTCATATGAATATCACATTGAATGGTTCGGATTGACCGTTAGGATTTTAAAAAGTATCATATTGAGCCGTAGTACACTAGCCTGGTGCTATGCATAGCACCATAGCCTCACTCTTATAATAATATGCAAAAGTTGTAAATATCTTGTGTCACCTTTTGACTTTTGTGGGTTATCTTTTGTGTCATCCTTTATTCTATTTTTGGTTATATTTTCCTTTTCTTTTCTGGGATGTTTGCTGATCTCTAGTTTTCAGGTGACTGTTTGTTGCTTTCTGTGGGATAGTTTTGTAATATTTCTATGAAGCAAGGATCTTACACTCAGAAAAATCTCTTGAGTCACCTTTTAAGTGCCCTCCCCAAAATGAATTCACATCACTCAGGTTACCTGAGTCAAGCACATTACGATCAGACGGTCCATTTAATATGGCACGAATCTCAAAACAGACTCCTACGGTCTCAATAGGCACCGAATTGAGTTTGGCACAGATAAAATTAATCTGGGCCGGGCGTTGCAATTTGCTTGAGTCAGGTACCTAGGAGAATATATGCCCCTCCAAAATGAATTCAGATCCTCGCCGGTACTGTAATAAGGAATCTTTATAATTAGTGGATCTGGAACGTTCTTTTTAACTTGGCACAAATCTCAAAGTCCAATAATATTGCCCCTACGTTAGCTTGAATCTCAAAGCGATTGAAAATAAATCTCAAGTCGTAAAGTGAGAGAAATCTTTTACGGTACATGAGAGGATACTGGTCTCTTTCGTTTTCTCTCTTTCTGAACTTTGAGCTTGCAACATCTTTTTTTTTTTAATTATCCATTTATCATTGATTTGAAATTATGAATCAACATCAATACTATATTTGATTAGCAAAATGCCAAAAACCTTTCCTTTTTTTCTTTCTGTTTTTCAACGCTATGTTGGTTAGATTTTACATTTGATATTGGTTTTTTTTTTGTCAAAAATGAATTTTTGTCAAAAATGCCAAAAAACTTTTCTTTTTTTCTACCCTGAAATTCAAACCCAAGAAAATTTTCTTTTAAGATAACGAAAATTTTTCCCAAAATCATTTTCAACGCTGAATTTCGATCTCTAACTTTTTAGGAAAGAAAAATAACTTAAAACAAACGTTCTAGGTGACTAGGTGTGATTCTTCCAACTATACAAAATTATATTTTATTATTATAAATTTTCTCTTTTTCTTTCTGTTTTGTTCTTTTTTGTTTTTTATTATTATTACTCGTTATTGTGGTTTGTGGAATGAAAACGCTATGTTGGTCCCACCTCCTTGAAATGCTTCACCAACTTTGTGCCTTGTTATATCACTACACAACAAAGCTAATGCAAATTAGGTACTGAATTTCAAATGTAAAATTTGTTGATACATGACGCTTGGTTTATCCTTTTTGCTATTATTATTTTTTTTATTGACAAAAAAAAACCTTGTTTTCTGATCTATCATAAAATGCTGAGTTCTGTAAAAGATAATGGAGTTTTTTTCAGTACTATTTTGTTACATTGACAATGAACTTTTGACACATCTTACAAACACCTGACTTTCTGTATGTTAGTTGCAATTATTAAAAAAAAACTTGTTTTCTGAATTCTGATCTATCATTAAATGCTGAGTTCTGTAAAGATAATGGAGCTTTTTTCAGTACCGTTTTGTTACATTGACAATGAACTTTCGACACGTCTTACAAACACCTAACTTTCTGTATGTTAGTTGCAATTATTAAAAAAAAATTGTTTTCTGATCTATCATAAAATGCTGAGTTCTGTAAAAGATAATGGAGCTTTTTTCAGTACCGTTTTGTTACATTGACAGTGAACTTTCGACACATCTTACAAACACCTGACTTTCTATATGTTAGTTGCAATTATTAAAAAAAAAACTTGTTTTCTGATCTATCATAAAATGCCGAGTTCTGTAAAAGAAAATGGAGCTTTTTTCAATACCGTTTTGTTACATTGACAATGAACTTTCGACACATCTTACAAACACCTGACTTTCTGTATGTTAGTTGCAATTATTAAAAAAAATGAGTTTGTGTCAATCAAAAAAATAATTGGACTAAATTTTTTATCTCAAGAACAAAGTTGCTTTTCAAACAATGTGCAGAAATTGTGTACAATCTCAGCGGTATAATTAGAAATTTTGAATAAGAGGAGCTAATCTATAAAATGCATAATATGTGGAAAAAGTAAAAAAAAAATGTGATTAGTGAGAATTGAAACCATAACCTTACAAACACTAAATATAACTCTTACCACTAGATTATAAGCACACATTTGTCATTTTACGAGGGGTTAGACTATATAAAAACTTAAAAAAATTAAATTAAATTTTAATATACATAATTAAAAAAATTTAAATCATTGGAGTGGCTTAGATGACATACATGTAGATCCGCCCCTGTACAACCTCAAACTTGGAATATATGTGCAAATGTAAAAAAAAAAAAAAGCAATAGTTATTAATGATACCTCGCATATTTAGTCTATTTTAGGCCTGTTTTAGTACCAGATTCGTGCCCTAATTCACCAGAATCATGGGCATTTCATCGATATATCTTTAGAATTTGGTACTGCTGAGTGTTTGTTTGTTTTCTGCAGGTTTGGAGCAAAACACACGAAGAAACGGTGATTTGGGATGATCTGGTACGGCCCTTACCAGGTTTGGTACGGGTCTCACCGGACTTAGCCGATTTCAGCTCATCACGCCTGGTACGGCCAGGCCGTACCACTTTGGTACGGGCCGTACCTAAAGGCGGCCTGACAGATTCAAATCTTGGCAGAGGCTATTTAAGGCGGGGAGCTCTCCAATTTCGGGAGCTTTTTCATTCTAGAGACATTTGAGAGCACAGTAAGAGAGAGAAAGAGAGCTAAGGAGCTAGGAGCAAGAAGGAAAGAAGAGGAAAGAGGCGAAACTCGACGGATCAAGCTTCCTCCTCTCGATCCCTTCGATCCATGGCTTTCTCTATCACTCTTATTGTATTTTTAGATCAGATCATGTGCTGTGAGTAGTTATTTTAGTTTCTAGGGTTTAGAGATGGATTCTTGATTTGTTTTGACTTTCTTTGACTTGTATCTTGTATGAACTCTTTCGATTGATTGATTGTAATTTCTTTGCTATCTCTTGCTTTGTTTGCTGTGATTGTGTATGATGAACCTCTAGGTCTAGATCAAACCTATCAAGGTCATGTGATCATCTCAATCTCTCATCCAAATCAAGTGCTTAGGGTAGACTTGTTCGAATTGAAGCCGAGAGGTTGAATTCTCCTCTAATCGACAGATTAGAGGGTGCCTTAGGTCTCCAATCAACCAGCTAGGGTAGATCTGTACCAATATATGAAAATTGAGGTGTAGAAATCCCTAAAAGGCAATCAATTGCATTCCAACCTAGATCTTGATCCAACACACGAGAGTTGAGGCTTAGGAACCTTAGGTATGGTCAATTGAACCTTTCTAAAGAGTTTAGCACAAGGTACCAGCAAGGAATGCATCAACTCGAACTGGTAAGCTCTGTTCTGGCAAGCCAGTACGGGTCTTACCAGAGTGGTGCGGCCTTGCCTTACCAAGTTAAGTACGGCCTAGCCGTACCAACTTGGTACGGGCCGTACCACTAGAGGCAGATCACAGATGAAGTCTGAAACCCTGGAAACGCCTTTTATCCATAATCAAAACACAGTTTACATTTCTTCTAGCATTTTATTACATCTGTTTGCATTGTTAGATTTGTTTGAATTGATCTTTTAGGAACTTAAATACCAAACCAAATCTTTCTCACTTCTAGTTTTTAATTGAGTTCGGTGGATTCTAACCTAACAATTGCCCGTCCCTGTGGATCGATACCCGATTATATTACTCGATAGGGGTTGTGCACTTGCAACCCTTACTCGTGAAGTGTAAGCGCGGTTTTAAAAGGTACGCCCTCAAGCGTACCGAAACTTGCGTTGCGCTTTCGCGCGAACAATTAACATCATATAATATAATGATGGGTAAATTTCGCTGGAGCTTACTAAACTTTGTCATTTGTCACGAATTAATTAGTTACTCAACTTTGATTTGTTCCTTTTTAGTCACTCAACTTTGTCATTTGTCCCAATCAAGTCACTCTATACTTTTCCGTCCAAAATGCTAACGGAATATACTCATTTCATTAGTATTTTGGACGGGATATGCTCATTATGTTAGTATTTTGGATGGAATGAGTATATTATGTTAATATTTTAGACGGAATGAGAATATTATGTTAAGATTTTGGATGAAAGTATAGAATGACTTGATTGAGAAAAATGACAAAGTTGAGTGACTAAAAAGAGACAAATCAAACTTGAGTGACCAATTCGTGACAAATGACAAAGTTTAGTGACCTCCAACGAAATTTATCCTATAATGATGTAAACATCTACCTCTTTCAGAAGAGTCACAGAGGCAATAATTGAACAAATCGTAGTGAAATTTTTTCATATGATTATCACTATAATAATACGGCTTGTGATTTTTTCTTAATTATTCATTTTGATCATCTACCTGAATAAATAGATGAATTAAACGAATTATGAATTTTTTTTCTAATTATTCGAGAATTTTACCGAATTGTACATCAATTTATTCACATAATTTGTTTTCTTTCTTAAAACTTAATAATAATTTTGTAGTTATATGCATTATAAAAAAAAAACTATTTCCACTTGTACACGCATTATACTCGAATCATGAATTTTATTTCTTATAAATTATTCTCGAATCTCAAATTTATCGTTATAATTATCATGTGACAGACTAAAAATTCGCATATTATTACTTATAAAATAATATACCACCACCAATTAATGAAAGACTAGTCTCCTATTATGAGAGATGGGCATATTGATCAATTTTGTAAAATATCATATGAAGAAAAGATGATAGAAGAAAGAATATTGAATTGTAATGGGAAAATATATTATTTTGATATTTGATCAGAAAATTGACAATTTTGAAAGTTTAGACGATCAAGTATATCGACAATTAAACTCAAATTAAATGATAAAATATAATATTTTAATGTTTTGATCGGAAAATTAAAAGTTTTGATGGGCATGTAAACAATTAATCCAAAATAATAATAAAAGTCCAGTGTTTAATTGTTGGAAACGTAAAAAAGAACTAGTTAATTCACGGAAACGGGTTTAAGGTCCGTATTTTGTGTGTCGCTCCGTTAATAATCTATCACTGGACTTCTCCATTACACACAAGTGACATTTTTTTTCCTTCTGTATAGTGGCAGGTGAATATTTAAATATTTGAAAAATATTCACATATAAATATCATCGCATCTAACATTATCTTGATGAGGAGGGTTCCAATGCCTCCATTTTTTCATGCCTCCACCATGCCTCCATTTTTAAAACTTTAATAACTCAAAATTTAAAACTTAAAAGTCAAAATAAAACCGTTGGATATGATCTACATCATTATATCTATATACGTATAAAAAATTATGACATTTCAATTTTGTTTTGGTTGTCATCAAGAGCTTGTAAAAAACGTACTAATGTGGATAATTTCTAGACGTTGATTTTTCAACTTATTGATTCACATAAAACAAAATCAAAATGTGATAATTTTTTATGAGCACATAGATAAAATGATATAGATCATATCCAACGGTTTTATTTTGACTTTTAAGTTTTAAATTTTGAGTTATTAAAGTTTTAAAAATGGAGGCATGGTGGAGGCATGAAAAATGGAGGCATTGGAACCCTCCTCTATCTTGATAGCCCAGTAATAATACAAATATCAGACAACTTTTAATGCTTTCGAGAAGCGAGTGTCTAGACAAATTCATCCTTTCAATGACTGTTTGATGTTGCCACTCTCCTTACCATCGGGTCAATTCCCCTCCATACTTGAACCATTAAAATGCATATACAACAAATTTACAATCTGTACTCTTTTCATTTAATCATAGTGTTAGATAGATTGGCTTGGGGCTGAGCAACTGGCTTTTGTTTGGGCCCAACTCTCCTCTCTCAAATCATAATTTTTTAATAAACTAGATATGATGATTACATCTCTTATTAATAATTACATTTTTTTTAATATCACAATTGTCATCTACATTTTAATTATTAAAATTAGAGTGAGGCTACGGTACTATGCATAGCACGGATTTGGTCCGTGCTACGGCTCAATATTTGAGTTTTCAAAATTCTAAGGGTCGATTCAAACCGTTCAACATGATTATAAAATGAATATGTACTTGCAAACCAAATTTTACATTTTTTCGAATTTTTTACTATTTTTTTAGATAGGTAGAAAATCACTGTTTTTGGATGGTCCAGAATTTTCAGATCAAGTGATTTTCTACCTATCTAAAAAAATAGTAAAAAAATTCGAAAAAATGTAAAATTTGGTTTGCAAGAACATATTCATTTTATAATCATGTTGAACGGTTCGGATCGACTGTTAGGATTTTGAAAACTCAAATATTGAGCCGTAGCACGGACCCAACCGTGCTATGCATAGTACCGTAGCCTCACTCTTAAAATTATCAATTCTAGTTAATGACATGTTTTATGAATTACTTAGTTAAATTCTTAATATTTTAATCAAGCTCTCTAAGTCCGAGCCGAAAATGGAGGCCCAATTCGGATTTATTAATTTGAGTCGAAACCCCATTTTTCATTTCAAATTACTTAACGTTTTACACGTAAATCCCTCACATTGGGATATATTACCGAGGGTCCACATTTTAACCAAATTTCCCTTAAGTTATAACCTTAACACAATCACAGAAATTTGCAAAATTTCACCTACAATCTTAAGGAAATTCCGAAAGGGTCCCTATCAGTTTAACATGAGATGTACCAGTATCAGATTTGGCTTTGGTACCACTGGTACAAAGGTACAGAGGGGAGTCTTAACAATTCAAAAAGAGATTTCCAAAGATAGCAACCTCAATTTAAAAAGGCTTCATTTTAGCCGAACCCAAAACATATTTTTTTTTCTTTTATTTACTTTATTTCATTTAAGTATGCTAACGTAAGTAAATTTTGAGTTCTTTAAGTGTTGAAAAAGATTAAGGATATAGGGATTTGATCTCAGTCATCCATCATAGATCAATAGGCTAGGATTAGAGTAAAAAGGCAAATTCTACCTTAGGCAAAAGTACCAACGGTACACTGTTCATAGGTACCAAAAATAGAAGATATAGGTAACGGTATAATCCAAACGGCTAATAAGCCACTGTAAAATATATATAGCAATACTGACTGTAAGAAATACACACTGTGAATGAAATACATATTTCTCCTCAAATTCTCATACAATTCAACATGGTATCAGAGCAGTGCTCGATAATCCAATAATCGTCATAACCTCCATAATCCAATATCAGTAACAGAGAATACTGAAAAACCCACAAAAAGAAATTTCTGATAAAAGCAAGGATGTCACAAATGGGGCAGCACTCAAACGAAGCTACCAACCATTCGAGACTCACCAATACCTTACTCAATGATAGAAATTATCTATCTTGGGCAAAATCAGTAACTCTGTCCCTGAGTGGAAGAGAAAAAATCGAATTCATCACTGGAGAAAATACAAAACTAAAAATCACAGACCCAGCAAAACCAGCAGAGAAAGAAAAGCAGGCAGTGCGACAATGGCAAGCCACAGATCACAAAATCATGGCTTGGCTATTAGATTCCATGGAACCCCAAATTTCAGACCTCTTCCTTCACAGCAGTACCACATCACACGGCCTATGGGAAGATGTCAAAGCAATCTTCGGCCAACAACAAAACCATGCACATATCTTTAGACTCAAACAAGAAATTCACACAGCAAAACAAGGCTCCATGACCAACACAGAATACCTCGGCCACCTCAAGAAAAAATTTGACGAGCTCAAAATTTATCGACCAATCACAACAGATCTCAATGAGCTCCAAAAAAGGCAACACGAAGATGAAATTTTTGTGTACCTTGCGGGTCTAGATGACAGCTACGAAGCTGTGAGGTCGCAAATTCTTCTCGGGCCCGAACTCCCCTCATACTCGGCTGTCGCAGCCATGATACACCGAGAAGAAACTAGACGGCAGACTATGGCGGTCCACAAGCCAAAAATGTCGAGGGACACGAGACCCATGGCCTCGCCGCGAGAAATTTCAAAAACCCTAGCTTTCCGAATCGGCAAAATCCCAAAGAAAGGTGCTCCCATTGTAAAAAAGAAGGGCATACTCAAGAGAGATGCTGGTTCCTTCATCCACACCTTGCTCCAAAAAAATGGAAGGTTGCGGCGGAGAGATCAGGGAAAGGAGGCGACAGAGACGAAGAAAGGAGAGGCGAAAACGAAGGGGCGTATAAGGGGTACTCTGTGCAAACTCAAACCGCACCAAATCAACCGGATCCGAACTCTCGGGCCTTCTCGGTCCAGACCCAAATCACACCAAATAAACCGGCACCTCATTTTTTCAGAAACAGGTCAGCCTCTAGCTGGTCAGGCGGTTACAAAGCTGAGGATCCAATGCAGCAGATGCTGAAGCAGTTTTCTGTGTGGTACACTCAACAAAACACTTCTGGTTCATGTGGTATTGTTTCTCAATCACTAAAATTTAATTTATTTGATCAAATAATCATAGATAGCGGTGCAACCAATCACATGTTTGGAAATAAACTATTTATCACCAATCTAGACTCTACCCATGTTAATCAATATGTTGTTGTGGCAAACGGTATGAAAACAAAAATAGATGGTTTAGGTAAAATAAACCTTTTTGACAAAAAAATTGATGGTGTGCTATATTTAAAATCATTTCTCATAAATTTAATTTCGGTAAAAAAATTAACACAAGATTTTAATTGTGAGGCAATTTTTTCTTGTAAAAATGTCATATTTCAGGACCGAAAAACCGGGAAGACGATTGGGGAAGGTTTTCTTAAAAATGGGCATTATATTTTGAATCTACAAAAATCAAATTTATGTGCTTCCACAAAAGTAGTTAGTTGTGACCTTTGGCACAAGAGACTTGGACATCCCTCCGACAAGATTTTAACTAGTGTTATAGATCTTCCAAGTTTAAATTGTATTAATTGTGATATTTGTAAAATGGCCAAACAAACAAGGCTTCCTTTGTCTCATTCAAATAGTAAAAGAGAAGCTATGTTTAATTTGGTTTATTCCAATGTATAGGGACCGGCTCCAATTAATTCATATAATGGATTTAGATATTTTGTTATATTTATTGATGACTTTTCAAGAGCCACTTGGCTATATTTGTTAAAATCAAAAGATGAAGTTTTCAAATGCTTTGAAGAATTTCTAAATCTTATAGAAAATCAATTTGATACTAAAATTAAAATTTTTAAATCGGATAATGGTACGGAATTTATAAACAACAATTTCACAAATCTCTTTAAAATTAAAGGAATTATACATCAAACATCTTGCATAAACACACCCGAACAAAATGGAATTTCGGAAAGAAAAAATAGACACTTGTTAGAAATGACCCGAGCATTATTATTTCAAAATAACATTCCAAAAATATATTGGTCGGATGCCATTCTTTGTGCCACACATCTAATTAATCGATTACCTAGTATTGTAATAAATAATAAAAGTCCGTTAGAAATTCTTTATCAACAAAAATATAATCTAAATTATTTAAGAGTATTTGGTTGTGTATGTTGGGTCCGAATTCAAAGAAAGGATAAGTTAGATTATATGTCAACAAAAACCATTTTTTTTGGATACTCTTCTTATAAGAAGGGGTATAAATGCTATGATCCAAAAAATAAAAAATGATATTTTTCTAGGGATGTAATATTTTGTGAAAATGAGCCGTATTTTAAAGATAAAGAAACAATTAGAGAATCACATGCTAATGACCGAGTTTGCCCCATAATACCTCACATAAATGAATAAGAGTCTTTACAAAACATGAATCATATTGATGAAACCAATATCCATGAAGAAGGAATGAGTGAAAACAATAGTGATGACATTGATAATGAAATAGAAGAAAATTCGGCGGTACGAAGGTCATCAAGAATACCTCAACCTTCTACTAAACTTAGAGATTTTATAACATATACCGTACAATATCCCATACAAGATTTTGTATCATATGAAAATCTTTCAACTTCATACAAAGCATTCCTTACTTCGGTTAGTAAGGAAGTAGAACCACAAAATTATCAAGATGCCATAACCAAACCAATATGGTGTAAAGCCATGAAAGAAGAATTGAATGTCTTAGAAAAAAATGAAACATGGGTAATTGGACCATTACCAAAAAATAAAAAATCCGTAGGGTGCAAATGGGTATACAAAATTAAATATCAAAGCGATGGTACTATAGAACGGTATAAGGCAAGATTAGTGGCCAAAGGGTATACCCAAACCTATGGAATAAATTATAATGAAACATTTGCACCGGTAGCAAAAATGAACACCGTTAGAATTTTATTCTCTATTGCGGTAAACAATGGTTGGAACCTATACCAAATGGATGTGAAAAATGCCTTCCTTCAAGGAACACTTGAAGAAGAGGTATATATGAACCTACCACCCGGTCATAAATTGAAAAACAATTCTAATCTAGTTTGTAGGTTAAATAAATCAATCTATGGATTGAATCAATCTCCACGGGCATGGTATGGAAAACTTAGCTCCTATTTAAATTCTTGTAATTTTAAAATTAGTAGTGCCGACCATTCCTTGTTCACCAAAAATGATAAAGAAAACATAACACTTGTATTAGTATATGTAGACGATATAATAATTACCGGAAACAACATAGAAGAAATTAGGAAAATTAAATGTCAATTAAAAGAAAATTTCGATATTAAAGACCTTGGATATTTAAAATATTTTTTGGGAATAGAGGTAGCACACTCTAAGTCGGGCCTCTTTATTTCTCAAAGAAAATACACTTTGGACCTATTAAAAGAAACCGGAAAATTAGGTTGTAAACCAATTTCTACCCCAACCGACAATAAATGTAAATTAAATAGTGAGGATGGTGAACCATTAGAAGACATAAACCAATTTCAAAAATTAGTAGGCAAATTAATCTATCTTATGGTTACACGTCCGGATATTTCATTTGCGGTAAGCCAAATTAGTAGGTTCATGCATTCACCAAGAACTCCACATTTAGAGGCCATACATAGAATCTTAAGATATTTAAAGAAAAACCCCGGAAAAGGAATTTGGATGAAAAACAATAATTCTAATAATATATGTGGCTATTCCAATGCAGATTGGGCCGGAAGTTACGATAAAAAATCCACTACCGGTTTTTGCACATTTGTAGGCGGAAATCTAGTCACATGGAAAAGCAAGAAGCAAAATATTGTGGCACGATCTAGCACCGAGGCGGAATATCGTGCCATGGCATCAACCGCAAGTGAATTAATATGGCTCAAGCAATTACTCAAAGACATGGGGTTACTAATGATCAACCCATGAAGATGTATTGCGACAATAACTCCGCTCGACACATAGCATCGAATCTGGTATTTCATGAGCGAACCAAGCACATAGAAGTAGATTGTCACTTCGTTAGAGAGAAGGTTCAATCCAAGGAAATAGAAACACCGTATGTTAAAAGTGAAGAACAATTGGCCGATGTTTTCACTAAAGGATTAGATCCTCGACAATTTGAAGATATTACAAGCAAGCTCGGATTGTACGATATATACACTCCAAGCTTGAGGGAGGGTGTTGAAAAAGATTAAGGATATAGGGATTTGATCTCAGTCATCCATCATAGATCAATAGGCTAGGATTAGAGTAAAAATGCAAATTCTACTTTAGGCAAAAGTACCAACGGTACACTGTTCATAGGTATAAAAAATAGGAGATATAGGTAACGGTATAATCCAAACGGCTAATAAGCCACTGTAAAATATATATAGCAATATTGACTGTAAGAAATACACACTGTGAATGAAATACATTTTTCTCCTCAGATTCTCATACAATTCAACATTAAGCAACCCAAATTGAAATAACGGTACAGAACCGTACCAGTGTAGTGTGATGTGGAATTGAGTAAAAAGAGAACAATCAAGCAATTCATTAACTAAATTCATGCATAGCAACACTTCTACAAACAATGGAGCATGAGAAATGAGTTCATTTTGTTAGAAAAGAGATGAATAGAAATGATTTTAATTTGAAATTTTCTGATCGGAAGTCATTTTCAAGTTAGAAGAATTCATTCTCAAGAGGATAAGAATCATCCATCATATTTATTGAATTTACAAAAATTGTCATTCTTAGAGTTTCACAAAAGAAAGAAAAATGAATATTAAATTGAAAAAAAAAATTATTGAAGAACGATAGAAGTTTAGAGAAAGCAACTCAGTATCTTGTCGGAGCTCCTGACGTGAAGAAGAGAGATCGATTTCATCGGTGCAGTTGACGAAGGGAGAGAAGAACGGAGAGGGTAGATAAGTCTTCTCACCAGCGAACAATCAATTCTCGCCAAATACTTACGTTTTGACGGAGATTTCCTGACGCGATTTGAGGTCGAAAAGTCGCGTGAATTGAACTCTTCTCTCGCTTCTCCTTCGCTTCTGATCACGCGTGCGACATGAAATTCTAAATCTATTCACGTTTGTCGCTCCCTTCCCCATTCCGATCAGAGGGTTACCCTGGCGAAGGGTGTACAACCAATTAGAAATATGACGTCATCCGACGTAAGCTAAACGATTCTGAATCCATCCGGCGGTAGACAAGAGGGGTGTCACTGTTAATTGCTACAGTGACACCCATTCAACTTTTATAGTATATAAATACCAGTTTTCGTTTAGCATTATTTTGTTTAACTTTTAGTACAGCAATGCAAGTAAATATCTTAATAGGCATGTAATCCTTCTTCTTGAATTCAATATAGAAATACAAAATTACAAAACCAAATACATTTTGTCAAAGCTCTTTATCCGTTAATAAAGCAAACCCAAAATTTGATTCGATTCAGAGTGCTCGGTGCTGACGTGCTGTACTGCTGTGGATCCAATATAATGGAGGGAGAGAAGGAGATCAGATCCAGGCTGGTACAGGAGCTGGTCTTGAACGGCCGAGATCCACCCAGCTGTTACGTCCAGAGGGACCACGATCGTCAATTGAATGCTCCTCCGCAGCCTTCTTCTCCAATTCCTGTAATCGATCTCGACCATCTGTCGCAATCCGACGGTGCTGATGAGGCTGTCAAGTTCAGATCTGCTCTGCAGTCCTGGGGACTTTTTCTGGTAAGTTAACATTCCACTGTATAATTTATATCCGGACCGTCAAATCTGTTTTGGCCCGAACATTAAAGGCCTCCAGAGGGAGGATCCGGACTCGTTATTAGCTTGCCTTCTGAAAAAAAGATGAAAGGAAATAAATATCGGAGAAAAAAGAAAAAAAGAAAAAAGGATACTGTTCTTTCTCTTTTAGCCTCAACGAGAGCTTTGAATTTTCCGTGATTGCTTCAGCAATCAGCAGCTTAGGTGTAAAATGAGCAAGTAGTTGCATGCTACATGTTCAATTGAATGTCTAACTGATGCTTGGCAATATACCAATATCTGTTCTATGTAATTCCTCGTGTGCTATTAGCAGAGAGTAGAGACATATATGAGTATAAATTGAGGTGCAAACTCGTCAGCCATGAACACGTACCAATCTAGTTAATTGTTGTACATGTGTATGTTGTCCTTGAATTTAGGGATGTATATTTTTTATGTGTCCTGACCAGTCACGCCATGATTTGGGTCACATGTCGTTGTGTTGTGAGCAAGTCAAGTTTTCATGTTCCGGGTAGTGCCGCGAAGAGTGGCCATGGCACATTAGTCACACTAGGACTGGTCCCATTTAACTTTTTTTTTTAGAATTTAAGTTTGTTTAAGGAAGAAAAAAATCAGAAAAAATGTCAAAAATGTGAAATATTGTACAATTAAAACAAGGAAATAATGTTGTACAAAAATATTTATGTGTACAAAAATAAATTTATTGTCTAAAATTTGGATTGTTGTTATAAATAAATTATGGCATAAATTTTATGTTGTTTTGATCACGTGCAGTCAGGTTTGGACATGTTCTGTGTCATGTCGTGTCTCGTGCTGTGTCTTGCCATGACCAGGCCTGTTCGCGTGCCGTGTCATTTTTCTCGAAGGGTGGTCATGGCACGTGACATGCAAGTCACCACGTGACCGGCATGCGTGCCATGACATTTATGGTCACACTGTGACTTCTTCACATTCCTATCCTTGATAACCTTTTTTTTTTTGTTTCTGTGTGCCTAATAAGTTTTGTTGATGTCAGGCAATAAACCATGGGATACCTGGCTCTTTCCTAGATAAGGTGCTAAATTTATCAAGAGAATTCTTCCACCTGCCTTTAGAAGACAAGCAAAAGTTTACAAACTTGATAGATGGAAAAGACTTTAAATTAGAAGGCTATGGGAATGATATTGTTGTGACAAATGGCCAGGTGCTTGACTGGAACGACCGGCTTTATCTCTTAATTCAACCCGAAGATCAGAGAAACCTAGCTGTTTGGCCAACCACACCCATTTCTTTTAGGTACAATTTTTCATAGATGTTGAAAAATGTAGGATTACTTGCTTAGTTGATTTTATTCTGAATGAAACAAATTATATGGTAGATTTAGTTTACCATGTATGCATAGGTTTAATACAATCCTGTATTAATTGGTAGTTACCCATTATTCCAAGGAGGATTCTACTTAATATAAGTACCAAACTTCCACAAATTATCTGATACCTTGAGGATTCTTCTGTGTTAACTGATTTGATTATAACTATCACGATTTAGCAAAAGTTATATGCATTGATTATTTTAATCTCGCTTACATATTCAATTTCTTTCAGGGATATTCTGCATGAATTTGGCAAGAAAACAGAAACAGTTCGAGCTCAGATCTTGAGAGCCATGGCAAAAGTACTGGAACTTAAGGAAGACTGTTTTGTGAACCACTTTGATGAAAAAACTACCATGAACGCCAGATTCAACTACTACCCGCATTGCAAGAGGCCTGATCTTGTGTTCGGTCTGAAGCCACATTCTGACGCATCTGCTATGACAATTCTCTTGCTGGATAAAGAGGTGGGTGGGCTTCAAGTACACAAAAATGCCGAGTGGGTTGACGTGCCTGTTCTCCCTAACTCGTTGCTTGTAGTTGTAGGTGACGGAATGGAGGTACTTTATTTCTTATTTTCTTATTTTGTTTACAGCCATCATTGTTAGATATTTATTTTAACTATGGTAGAATACCTAATGAAGCTGAAAATTGGTCCGCGTAGATTAAGATGCACTTCGTGTTTTATTGTATGGTCATGATCTTTTATAATTTTCTTAGAGAACTTCATTGTTTGTGCAGATATTAAGCAATGGCATCTTTAGGAGCCCAATACATAGGGTAGTTGCGAATTCAGACAAGGAGAGGGTCTCTGTCGTAATGTTTAGTACACTTGATCCTGAGAAGAATTTGGAGCCATTGGATGAACTGGTAGATGAAAAGAGGCCAAGGATGTACAAAACAGTCAGGACCAAAGATTTCTTAGCTGATCACTACGAGGACTTCGCTGTAGGAAAGAGAACTGTGGATTTCTACAAGATTTAAAGTCCTTTATAAGAATAGAATCACGGTATTTCAAATTCAAATCTTTAGTGTTATCATGTTCCTTGAACTTTTTGTGTGGTGCTTTGACAAATTAGGGATGAACTGATAGATGAAAAGAAGCAAGGATGTACTAAACAGTCAAGACTAAAGGTTTTGTAACTGATCGTTACGAGGACTTTGCTGAAGGAAAGAGAACTGTTGAATATCTACCAGTTTTGAAGTCCTTTATAAAATAAAATCACGGTATTATTTCATAATAATTGTGAATGGTCAGACATCTTATCGGACCTCCATCCCTAAAAGAGTTAACTGTTGGATTGTGAAGCTTATATTGAAAAGTTCAAACTAAGAAACGAAATAATAATTTGACTGAACGAAAAAAGGCGAATTTTATAATGAACGAGACCTGAACAATTAGCAATTCATTTTTTATTCTTGTCAATTGTTCATTATTGTGAAAAATAAGTCTACAATATATGTGAATTAGTCTTTTTCTGCCCAAACTCTCGTATGCTAGATTTTTAATTTTGCTGGATTTATGTTCTCCTGCTTTACAAAATTTAAAATAACAGATGTTTTTCTCTTTGATTAAAAAAAGGAAGAAGAAGAAGAAGAAGTAATTCTTGAAATAATGTAAATTAATTTTTGGTGCAGTGGTGCACTATTCGTAAAAGAGAGTGCCCAAAAGAGGCGTACTGTCTACTGTGTAATCAGAATATCTAAAAGATAGACGAGAAATTATAGTTTTGTTCTTTTTACTATTTTTGAAAACGTAATATTTTCAAAAGCAAGGGCCCCAAAATTGTTTTTTGGGCTTTTTGGGCTTAGAAATAGAAACAGAATTGTAGAATTGTGAAATTGAGAATAATTCATTGTTTCACAGGTCTCACGAGAATAATTCATTGTTTCGCATGCAAATAAATTGTTGTTTTCTATTGTAAATTAATTATGTGTTCTTTTATCAGTTTTGTGTTATTTTTTGTCGGAACAGGCAGACTAGGGTTAGGGTTAGAATTAGATATGTGAAAATTTCAAAAATAGAGTTTTCAATATTCCTTTTTTTTATAAATTAATGAATAAAATATAAGTTAGAGAAGAATTACTGTTAGCAGTAAGCAAACAGGGAATTTCTGTTCGAAGGTTTCCTGGATAATATTGGATTAATATTTGTTTCTTGAAAAAAAAAATTAAACGACTTAAATAAAACATTAATATTTCTGTTTTAGTATTTAAGAAAATTTCGGCAGCATTCTCCTTAGTTCCTCTAAGTACTTGGGAACTAATAAGAGGAAATGCTGCTGAAATTTTATTAAATACTAAAACGCGACTAACATGTGACCACATTCTAATTGAGACAAAATATTCAAAGAGCAGTTCCAAAACGGAGACTATTCAAAATTAACCCCTATTGGATTAATTTTGAACGAGTATCATGACCTTAAGGCATTAATAATTCGGTTATGACTCATAAGACAATACTCTAGCTAGATACCTACCAACTATAGATACATTTAATTAACTACATACATTAATATCATAATACACATTCATGCACAAAATTAAACATGAGTTTTATATTATACTTACAATTATTTTTGGATACCGGATTGAGTGACATGAAGAGATCGTTGCACCAAATCTCTCAATTATAGCCAATCTACAAAACTAGATTTTATGTTTTTTTAATATAAGTTCATGCTAAAAAAGTTTCAAGCACGCCATGAGCATTTCATGAAAAAAACCTAAAAATACAACAACAAAAAACTTTAACTAAAAAATTTTCAATGCACAGGTCACAGCATTTCATGAAAAAAACTAAAAATACAACAAAAAAACTAAAAATACAACAAAAAAACATTAACTAAAAATACAACGATGTTACTGCACAGGTCAGGGGTTGGTACCAGATCACACACAAGAGAAATCGCACCATATCACACACAAGAGAATTAGCACCAGATAACAAACAAAAAAAACAGCACCAGGTCACAACACAACCGAACAACAGCGCAAGAAACGCGCAAGAAACGTAATTCAAAAAGAAGATAAACCAACAGTACTAAGAGTTATATACCGTTAAGCGAGATAAATCACCGAGATAAATCATCAAGTGGAGAAAAAATCGCATAGAGGGAGATCAGATCGCGTAGCCGCCAAAAATCTAGCTTACAAACTAAAAAATTCGCTTACTGGAAGAGGTGAAGGGCTGCTGAGGTATCAGGCTCGGACAAATAAATAACTGATCTTGCTATAACGTTATAAGTATTGGTTACAAAGATTCAGCCGATCCTGATATGGTGTTACTGATACGTCCACATCAAGATCGGACAAATAGAAATAGTCGTTTCTGATATGTGAACATCAAGAACGGTCGTTTATTAATGACCGATCTTGTTTTATTCTGGACAATTAGGAACGGCTCTTTATAAATGACCGTTCATAATACCTCTTTCAAGGTCGGATATTTAAAATGCTTAATCCTGAAAGGTATTAATATCATTCTTCAACCATAACCGATAGAACAATACTATTTGTACGTACATTCTCCATTAGTGAAGGCATCAAAAGAGTAATGTAGTAAACTGAGACTGGTACACTTGACATGTTGCTCCTTGTGCCAACAAATGATATGGGTAGAAGTTAACCGTAGAGTGTACCGTCAATGAAGCGGGTGTGTGCGTGTCGAGACCTCATTTCCAAAGGGGTTTTGATTATGTTGAGGTAGATACATAGGTACTTTTGGATATTTTAGGTTATAACTCAGTTATGTAACTCTGGTTTCAGTCAATGAAATGGACATCTTGCCTATTTTTTTTTTTTTTAAATCAGAGGAGTAATGAGTGTTGCTGGGTGAAGGTTTATCCATTTTAACACTAGGCATAAAAAGGATCATGTGATAAGCACTTGGCGTCAGTTTTGTGACTTAGCTTTGTTGCCCTTTTCAGTGATGATGACAAATTGGATGTTTTTTATTTGACATGACATTGCAAGAAATCATTGAAAACCTACACACACACACACACACACACAAAAAGGAAGCAAAACAAAGAAGAAGAAAAACACACCCATACTAAGAGATTACCACAGTTAGAAGGAATTTGCATCCCGTGAGATATCTCCAACTTTGAGTTGAACTGTGGAAAATCCTAACCGTTGAAATCATTTCTGCACAAATCTCAAAGCACAATAATAATGCCCCCCTTGTTCCGAATAGGCACCGAAAAAAATTTGGACCGGCTTCAGATAAACTGAAAGTTTAAGATATCTCAGAGGATACAGACTCAATTAGAAGTACCAACTTGAGTACAACAGGGTCAACTTTTGAGTGTCTAATGATTTTTTTTTTTTAAATATACATGACAGAGGCTGCCATGCTAAGTACAGAGATGAAATAAAGAAAACAACACAACCCCTACCGACAACACTAACCAATTCGAAAAACTCAGAAATTTGGAGTATATTTATTAATTTGTAATTAACTTTGGATATTAATAAAAATGTCAGTGAAATTTCTATAGGATATATCCAGTGAAATATCTATGTGCAAATGGCTTTTAGTTAGGAGCGGAGTCCCAGCAACTCATCAAATAAAAATTTCAGCAAGAATAGTTAGAAACTTTTAATTCATTGTAAAAATAATTCTATAAAATATAAAAAATTCTCTGTTTCAAGTTTCTTTAAAATATTTTCTTAATTGAATTTGTTTGGCCATTGTGATTGCTAGGAAAGAAACTGGACTGGCTGCCATGAACTCCTATCATTGTCGGTTTTCATTTACATTGGTGGTGCCAATTAATTACCAAAGGTAGAGATTAATTGGTAAAGAATGATTTTATACTAAATATGAATTAACATATATAAATATTATTTGACATCTTAATTAAAATTAACATATTCATATGTTAATTAATATGTTAATTCTATAAACTTTTGAATTAACATATGTATCTTCTTAATTAAAAATATTTTATACTATTATATGCAATATATGAGTATTGGAGAGAAGTATTATTAGTTTGCATTAAGAAAATTTTATACTCAATATATAAGACTACAGATCGGTAAATAGTTGTCTATTATAATATTTTTAATTAAAAAGATTCATATGTTATTTTTTAATTAAAAATATTTTACAAAATATAAGATTTTAAAATATTTTTAATTAAGAAGATTCATATGTTAATTCAAAAAATTTACAAAATATTTTACAGAATTAACATCTTAAAGATTTTAAAAATATTTAATGCAAACTACTTTACTTTCGAATTAACATAATTAAAAAGATCATATGTTAATTCAAAAGATTTTACATAATAAATTAATACCCAGCATTACAACGATTGTTATAAGGATTAAGATGTTAAAAATATTTTACAAAATAAACTAATACCATACCTGTATGTGTTTATCTAATAAAATTCTTCATTAAAATTTTTTTATACTTAATATGTATATTCAGTATATGAGTATTGCTGAGAAGTATAAGTAGTTCGCATTATATAAATTTTATACTAATAAGACTTCAGATCTGTAATCGTTTAAGACATTATAAATATTTTATACTAATATATGCCTAATAAAATTGAGACACTCATTTGATGTTATAAAAAATGAATGATGCGGAGGAAATTAAATTAATGTGATATGATAAAGTTAACAATATCAAAGTAAATGGTGGAGCCTTTCTTATTTGGTATTTTTCAAATTTAAAATCACAGGAGAGTAATGTGGATTGTGGAGAGAGAGAGAGTAGGGAGAGGAAGGAAGAGAAATTTAAGATATTTTGTCAAAAAAATTCAAAAGGAGATATTTTCTTTGATCTTTTGTTTTCTGAAGACGGAGCAGTTTGTAAAATATTCCAATATTGGATTTGGATCTATTTTAACAAGATTTTCGGATCTCTTTACTTTGATTTTGATTTCTCTAGAATTTTGTATAAATTTGTATCAAAATTTATTATGGGAAATGCATTTCATCGTCCAGAATTTTATCACCCGATTCTCGTCTGCCATTCTTGTGCTGACACGTGCTTTTTAATTATTTTTTTATTTTGAATTATGTTCATGGTATACATATAAAATATATAGGGATGACACATGTCAAAAAAAAATTATACAAGGTTTATATTTAAAGATTTTGTATAATCATGTATTAATTAGTGTGAATAATGTACTAATAAGTGTGAATAAATTGCAAACCATGATAATTAGTGCGAATAAAAAAAATCATGTATTCTAACAATATATTAATTGTTACCATGTATTTATATCTTGTATTAATTAGTTTATTCAAATAATATATTAAGTTATTAACAAGTGAACAAGAGTGAACTGTGTATTAAATAGTGCGAATAAAGGACAATTATGTATGTATTATAAATTTGATTTATAGTTTGAGGTTGTTTTAAAAGACCTTTTTCTCTTCTGATGAACGTGATTTTTGTCGTTTTTACTTAGATAAGATATGATATACTCAATTTTTGAATTGATCGATCTGCACCGTTCATATAATCCAATATATATATTTGAATTATATTGAATATATATGTTAGGTATTAGAATTTAGAATTATATATATGTTATAATTTTGAGGGAAAATTATATAATTTCATAGTTTTTAAGACAGAAATTGAATTTCTTCAAAATACGGGAATCGATTTCATTTCTTCAGAATTATCCATTCATATCAAACATAATAAAAGTTATCATATCTTTGTTTTTGCACAAGTATATGTGGTATATTTATAGGTTTTTTGAGATACATATTAATTTTTGTATTGTAATCTTTGTTTGTTAGTAGAGTTTTAAGTTTATTTTTATTTTTTAGTAATATCAAGTCATCTGTATACATATATGTTGTTTTCACATTATATTATTTTTTTCTAATTTATTAGAGCCAGATGATTTTTCGTATTCACATACTTTTATTCTTATTTAAAAGTTAAAAGTACTGTATGCTTAATGTACAGAAAAAATAAACTAAACTCTTACCAATATATAATTCTTTTATATTCTTTGACGAGTGAGGTTATGGTATTAATATGTACTTATAATCAAAATTTTATATTTTTAAAAATTATATCTAGAAAATAGTAAAAGAATTTTAAAAAATGTTAAAATTGATCTACAAATATATTTTTATATGAAGATCATATTTAACAATTCAAAATAACTGTTGTAATTTTAAAAATAAAGATATGGATTATAAAACGGATTGATTTGTAATATATTACTTGCTGACAAGCTATTTTTTTTTTTTTTTTGGATCTTACATCCTAATAATTAATTTGGACAGAGAATCGGTTCTGTTCAGGTCAAATTTAATTTTAATTTTTTTTTGTGTGAAAGAGCTTATGAGATGGTGTTGATTTCAGGTAAAATTTATTTTTGACTTAAATAGCAAATTGACCGTTTTAATCACCGTTTCTAACAAAATTTGATTTTGGTAACCGTCAAATTTAAAGATGATCACATTTTCCTCGGTCGACAAAGTAATCTCTTTGACGCGTCACTGCACACGTGTCGCCATTTCTGATCCAAGCAATGCTCTGATGACCTCCCACGCCCCAAGGCGGAAAATTTTGCACATCTATCCTGGTTTCTGAAAGGAATTACCAACATATATTCGGTTCAAGAAAATTCCTGATATTACGACTAAATTCTCAGTGCTTGCTGTCATGATCTGTGTAACTGAAAATAGCAAAAGTGACTGCACACACACAGTAAAACAGTTGAAACAGTTGTGGTCGAATGCAACGAGATAATTTACACAGCAATAGCCAATATCGTAAATTATGTTTGTGACACGTATAATTAAGTAATTTAAAAACAATGCAGGGATAGACATGCGAAAGATACCGGCCCAAAAGAATCTCCAAAGTCTCGGCCCTTATCTCTCTTTTTATTTCCAAAAGCAAATCCAATAATAATGCCACAAGGGCCAAGGCATAAGGCATAAGCACACCTACTGAATATAAAATCTTGCCTAAACAGGATTAATTAAGCGATACTCAAAATATCCACCGCTTAAAAGCATCTCACATGTTAACCACACGAACCGTATGTTAATCCGCAGGTACAGAATACCGTAATCAATATCTATCTCACTAATAAAACCCGAACCCCAAATCGAGAGAGACAGAGAAAGGAAATAGAAGGCCAGACAGCGCCGATCTTTCAGAGAGATTTAGAGAGAGAGAGAGAGAGATGGAGTTGTCGACGGCGGTTTGGACTGGCGGGGTCGCCGTCGCGGCGGCGGTTTATTGGTTCGTGTGGGTCATGGGCGCGGCGGAGGTGAAGGGAAAGAGCGCCGTAGATCTAAAAATGGGAACCATTAAACGCGACAATGTCAAAGACAAGTACACACAGTACTGGTCCTTCTTTCGCCGGCCCAAGGAGACTGCCACCAACGCCTCCTCTGCCGAGAAGGTGCCTGCCTTCGTTGACACCTTTTACAACCTTGTTACTGACATCTACGAGTGGGGGTGGGGCCAATCCTTCCACTTCTCCCCATCCATCCCCGGCCATTCCCACCGCGAGGAAACTCGTATCCATGAGGAGCGCGTGGCGGATCTTATCACTGCCCGTCCTGGACACCGCATCCTCGATGTCGGATGTGGTGTCGGTGGCCCGATGCGTGCTATAGCAGCCCACTCCGGGTCACAGGTTGTTGGGATCACAATCAATGAGTACCAGGTTACCCGGGCCCGAGCCCACAACAAGAAAGCCAGGCTGGACTCGCAATGTGAGGTTGTGTGTGGTAATTTCCTCAAGATGCCCTTTGAAAACGACAGTTTCGATGGAGCCTACTCAATTGAGGCTACCTGCCATGCACCCAGCCTTGAGGATGTCTATGCCGAGGTCTTCCGTGTGCTCAAGCCCGGTGGCTTGTATGTCTCTTACGAGTGGGTCACCACGGCACTCTACCAGGCAGAAAACCCAGAGCACGTGGAGACAATCCAGGGGATCGAGAGAGGCGATGCTCTACCAGGACTGCGGGCCCAGAAAGACATTGCTTCGATTGTAAAGTCAGTCGGATTTGAATTGGTGCAGGAGAAGGACCTGGCATTGCCCCCAGCCGGTCCATGGTGGACCCGGCTCAAAATGGGGCGGATTGCTTACTGGAGGAACCATTTGGTGGTCTGTGTGCTCACTGCTCTGCGCATAGCACCCAAGGGGGTGGTCGAGGTCCATGAGATGCTGTACGAGACAGCCCGCCATCTGGCGAACGGTGGCGAAACTGGGATTTTCACGCCAATGCACATGATCCTTTGCCGTAAGCCCGTCAAGGCCTCCGAAGAAGAGAATTAGTAAGATCCCTTTCTTGTTTTTTAGTTTGAATAATTGAAAATGGAAGAAGAAGATTATATGGAGAGAAGACGGCGGTGATGGGTGGCGATTATAGATCAGTGATTAGTGCTGGTTTTGATCTAGAAGACAAGATAGGCTTTGGAGTGAAGTTTCTTTAGTTAAATTTTTACCTCTTTTTTATTCCTTTTTTTCTTTTTCTTTTCATGTTTGTTATTTGAATCGTCGATTGTAAATCGAATGATATCTATCCATCTTGAAATGTTTCTATTGTTTTAATCTCTTGTTTAGTCTGTTATCTGTTCATCTGAATTGGATCTTCTTGCAATGAACTGTTTGACTGTGTTTTTTCTGTGTAATCAATTACAGATTAAGATTCAGATTTGCAGAGATTCGACTGTGGATCTGTAACCATTGTCTGGCATATTAGTTGTTTTATACTGGTTCTCTCTCATGTGATATGTGGTGTAGTGTAGGTGTATTGCATAACGCTTGATTTATGTGAATTTATTTATTGCAATCGACATATATTCCGTGTAATTTATAATATACTGCACATGTCATCCAAACACTGGACAGTTTGTATTTAGATATGTATTTAATTGAAAGGATTAACTGGAAGAGATAATAAATCAACTTGTCTGGGTGTCTTAGGTTAGGACTTAAAATGCACCGGGTCCAGTTGTCTTAGGTCAGAACTTAAAATGAACAAATTAGATGGTGAATTCCATTTGAGCACAACAAGTACTTGTAAAAATGCTAATTGGATCTCTGATGTTTTAATTAATACGTCGGTTGTAATGCCTTTTGACAAAAGAAAATTCAATGAGAGAGATCTATTATACTTGGCTGATTGAAGTGGGGTTTGATGTAGATTGCTGCCTCATTTATGAAATTAAGAAGCTTCAATTCGAAATTGAACCAATCACTGTAAATCGAAATGATACTATAATAGATAGTATTAACTCTTTTAAATTTTTAATAATGTAATATTATTGATATATTTATCCGATATCAGTTTTTCTTCTTAATTTCTGATTGGATATATTTTTATTTTTAAGATTTTAGAACCATATAATTTTGTGTTTTGTCTGTTAAGTTAGTGTGCAGTTAATCGTGTTGCTTATTATTGTATGTGATTTTTAATATTATTTTTAAAAATAAATTATTTGTGCTCAAAAATTTCTTATATGAATATTTTCTCATAAAATAATTTTTTATAAAATAATTTTTCATTCAACAGATTTTTTTAAGGAAATTAAAAAAATAACAGTTTCCGTTTCCGTTTCTTTTCTTGTCCGGGAAAGTTGACCTGGCGTTTCTCTTTGGACCGTTGGACTTAATGTGTTGGATTTTAATGATATCTATGGATCGATCAAATGTGATTCATTTATGGGACAAACTAAATCATAAATATAAGGACCATTTTTCTGGAATAATATAAGTTATGTGACATGTCCATGTACAGGAAATACTTGTGATTTAGCCACTTTCATGATTTCATATTTTTTAATTATATTAAAATTTAATTGAATTTTTTCTTCAAGTTTTTATATAGTTAAGCTTCTCTCATAAATTATGATAGTCTGATTGGTTAGAATTCAAATTTGATTGTAGATATTTTAGTTTAAGTCACGGTTATACATTATATATTTCAAATTTTAACTTTCGTTGTCTAAATTTTCTAGTTTCACCCTTGTATTTCGTGGAACTTTCTATTAGAGTGTATCATTGAACTTCAAATTTTCTTTTCTTTCTTTCTTTAAATATTTCATTTTGAACTTTGTATTTTTGTTTCCTATAATATTGACACTTTTGATATCCATCAACGGAATGTGAAAGTTTGACCTCCATCTTTTTTTTTCAAAATAAAAAATAACTAGCACTATGAAATATTTATGCTCACATTTTTTACTCCTAAGATATCATTAACTGTTTGTAGTAAATTTTTTCAAAATAATTATAGAAATAGTTAGACATGCTTATTTACAAGTGCATTATGAAATAATAAAATATATATCTTAATAATAAATATGATAATGGGTTTTGAAAGTTCAAAATAACACGTGTGCAATATGTAACAGTTGATCATAACAGTGTAGTGTGTATTTTGGAAGATTCATAATATGAGTTTGGGGATTAAGAGAATTGTAGACAGTTGTCAAAATATGTTTTAATATATAATATAATTATGGGGTAAATTTCGTTGGAGCTCACTAAACTTTGTTCTTTGTTACGAATTGTAATTCAATTTTGATTTGTCATTTCATAGCTACTGAACTTTTAATTTGTCCCAATTAAGTCACTTATGACTTTTCCATCCAAAATATTAATAAAATATAACTTTTCCGTTAGTATTTTGGATGGAATGAACATGTTCATTTATATTTTGGACGGAATGAGAATATTCCGTTAATAATTTGGATGGAAAAGTTATAAGGTGACTTGATTGGAACAAATTAAAAATTTAGTGGTTATGGAGGGACAAATCAAACTTGAGTGACAAATTCGTGATAAAAGACAAAGTTTAGTGACCTCAAGCGAAATTTACCCATAATTATGTGTGTATTTTGTAGTGATAAAATATGTACCCTAATGCAAGAGCGGAGCCAGACTTTCAAACTATGAAGGTCAAACATGAATGGAGGTCATTCAAATAAATCTTTCGACCGAATGGGGATCAATTTTACAGTATTTGAGACATTTTACTCTAAATTGTATAAAAAAATCATAATATATAAAAAAAATTAAGAAAAATAGAGGTCAATTGTGCCCATTCAATCAGTATGCATCTGTCTCTACCTCTGCCCTAAGGAAATTTTTTATCGGTAGTAATTAATAGAAAAGAAGAGAGAAAAATAGGAAGAGTACAGTAATATTTATATTGGTAGTAAGATCGGTAGCAATTTTACTGATCTTAAAAATAAAAAAGTTTGAATTGGTAGGAATTTTACCGATCTCAAAAACCAGTTTTTTTTTTCCTTTTAATTTTTTCTAGTAAAATATTTTTTTTTACAAAACTAGATAAAGTACCTTAAAATTTAGATATATCAAAAACATTTCATCTATTTTTTGATAAACATTTCATATTTTACTAGAAATCAAATATAAGAATTCTCTTCATCTATACATCAGATTAAAAAAATATTAAGATCGGTAGAATTGCTACCGATTTTACTACTAATATAAATATTACTGTACTAGAGTACTGTTTGTCTATATTCTTTTCTATTAATTACTACCGATAAAACATTTTCCTGCCCTAATGTGCATGAAAAACTTATATAAAGTAAAAAACAAGTTCATAAATTAATTACCTGCCTGATATGAAAAGAATGTTATGACCCCATTTAGACGGGTCCGGATCCCCTAAAGTAACTTAATCTTTGGATTTTGAATCTAGACCGTTTGATTCGAATTCGTCGTTCGAGATTGTTTCGGAAATTCATTATCGGAATATGTGCACTCACTTCGGAGATGAATTTTCGCAAATTCAAATCGGAAATTCAAAGATTGAGTTGCTTCACTAGATCCGAATTCCATTTAGACAGTACCACCCAGCAGTACTCAAAATAACTTCAGATTTGATGGTGCGACCACCATGGGGTATGGCCGTATGGGGATCTCGTATCCTCTCCAGTACTTGGAAGGAAAATTTCAGCAGATGATTATATCTAATAAATTAAAATCTATGGCCAGGAAAGATCAAAGATGTGATGTGGGGTTAGACAAATTCTTTTATTAAATCTACACGAATCTTGATACAATCGAACGGTTTAGGTTTTGTGCTGGATAGTGGCTGTATGGCCGCAATGCCGCACGCCTGGTGGTATAAAGCTGGCTGTGAAGTGTAAAGTAGCCTTCTTTTGGCGTTTGTGCATGTCTCTATTAAGGGAAAGAGGTGGGCCATGGGTGGAGTCTTGACCCTTAAAGTAATTCAAAATTTGGGTTTCAATCTGGACCGCACGATCAGAATCCGTGCCACCGACCAACTACAGATTCTGATCGGACGGTCTTCATTGAAACATAAACTTTTGAGTTACTTTACAGATCCAAATTTCTTTTTAAGTATTAATTTTCCTGGTGTCTGTACAGACATGTGGTTGTCTCGTGACAAACAACATCACGCACAGCTATAATGGCGTTGTACATCGCAATTGTTATATGAATAGTTAAATTAAATGTTGTGCGTGCTGATAGCATAGGTGAGAATTTATTAATAATGGATTAATTTGATAATTTATTATGTTTATGCATTATAAAGCATAATATTTTTTTGAAAAATCTAAATAAAATTTTCTTAGTAGATAATGATAAGTATATCTATTTTTTTATTTTTTTAAATGTATAAACACAAAATTAAAATAGACAGATAATGATAAATGTTTTTTTTTTAATTATGGAGCATTTAAATAAATCACAATAGAGGTACGTATCTAACCAAGTCTACATAAAAACATCAACGGGGACGGTTAAGTGCATCTAGGGGTGTTCATTGGGTCCGGTTTAGTCGGTTTTGAACCGAACCGAATTAGTTTGGACCAAACGGTTCGGTTCGGTTTGCTTTTTAAAACCGAATTATAACTTCGGTTCGGTTCAGTTTGAAATTTTTTAAAACCGAAATAACCGAACAGACCGAAGTTTTATATATTATGAATTTGGTCCGGACCGCCCCGGTTTATTTCTTAATATCCCGGTTTATTTATTAATCAATTGCTTTAAATACTTCGGTTTATTTCTTAATATCCCGGTTTATTTCTTAATATCCCGGTTTATTTCTTAATACCTAGGTTTATTCTTAATATACTTCGATTTATTATAAATCAATTGCTTTAAATAAAAAAATTAATATATTTCGGTTTGAACCGAACAAACCGAAATAAAACTTTGGTTCGGTTCGGTTCGGTTGCAATGCTAAATCGGTTTGGTTCGGTTTATTTTTGAAACTGAATTATAATTTTGGTTTGCCTAGTTCAGTTCGGCTTCAACCAAACCGAACCGATGAACACCCCTTTTGCATCTATCGACTACTACAAGAATCTTTGTTAAGAACGTGGCAAAGAAAATGACTAATTTTGTGTGTAAATCCACAAAAATAGTTAACTTTGAGAAACTATGCATGCTATTGTTTACTACGGAAGTAATTTTTTTTTTTAAGTTATCGGTTTAATTTTAGCGTGGTTAAATTAATGTTATACCACGGTTTATATTCTTTTTTGGTAAAAAGTCCGTAGGCATATCATTAAATATGAAAGTATAATATATGAGAGCTGTAGTATCAACCGATACGTGCCAAATCCAAACTCACTACCTTTATTAATATATATAATTACTCCCTATTACATAAATAAATAAGAAAAAAAAAACAGAAACAAAGAACTTGTAATTTTTCATGCTCTCAAATGAACTTGTAGTTATACCACGGTTTATGTGAATCCCATTTGCCAGTATTAAACTTGAAACTATAAATTCAAGGAATATATTAAATTGAGGGGCTAACTAATAATAATGTTAGAGCGGTACCGGATATTTGTAGATAGAATACGTAGAGATTTTGTTCTGTCCATTAATGTTTTTAATAAATATGCTCAAATATGTTTGGTTTGAAGGAAATTACAAAAGTATACCTGATTCTGATTTAACCAAATTATTCTATTAATAAGCACTTAACAATTGAACGCTTTTGGAATCTTTCTTCTTCCATTTTTTTATTACAAGTCCCTTGGCACGCTTTAGTAAAATAGCGTAGAAAGACATTGGTAAGAAATCTGATTTTATGTCGGATAAAATTAGGGGTGTAAACGGATCGGATATTATCCGATTTCGTCCGGAGAAAATTACTTAAATTATCCGATCCGTATCCGTATCCGGACTATTCGTATCCGAAAAATTATAACGGATAAGGATACAATAATATTTTTAACTATTCATAATTATCCGTATCTGACCGTTTACACCCCTAAATCATAACAAATGTACTTTATATTCTTAAATGAGGGTTTCAATGTCTATGAAAGGCATGAGGCATTGGATCTCTTCTTAAATTGATTTATTAAATTGCATATACATACCAATAATTTATTAAACTACATATACATGTACATTCTGATTAACAATATAACACTATGACATAATTAGTGACTAATGTTTTGATAATATGATATGTTTTGTAACCAATAAATTTATTATGAAAAATATTACATCTAATTTGTGAATGAAAAAAATTATATTTAGATGTTCTTTTACTAGAATATACATTAGTAATTTATTTTTAATTATTCAAATTATATTCATATCCGTATTCGTATCCGTCCGATATTTGATCCGTATCCATTTAATATCCGATCTGTATCGATATCCGAGACTATATGTATCCGTATCTGAAAAATTATAACGAATAAGATACAGTTTGACCACTATCTGATCCGTGTCTGAACGTTTAAATAGATAAAATACTTTGTAAGACATTGATAAAACACGTGGCACATCTCATTGTAAGAAAATGATATTAATTATCATCCCAAGTAGTCCTTCAAAAGTCTAGGATTTTCAAATTTGCGTGATAAATAATATAGTGTAAATGTGTAATGCACTAATATTAAAATTATAACTTTTATTTCCTACTATATACATGCATACAACAGCATAGTTCCTAATATCCCATTCAATTTTTTTTATTGTCAATCATTTCATGCTATTACATAATAGTCCGCGCTATAGACACATATTTTCATTTTTAAAATTTAAACAGTCGATCCGAACCATTAAACATAATATTCATATGAAAATGTATTGACAGATCAAATGTTACATTTTTTTAAAAACTTTTTTAGATAGATAAAAAATTACTTGATTTGGAAATTTTTGAACCATCTAAAAGTAATGATTTTTTATCTATCTAAAAAATATAAAATTTAGTCTGCAAGTACATTTAAATATGAAGATAATATTTAATAGTTCAGATCCACTGTTTCAACTTTAAAAATAGAAATATGAATTCATAGCACGAGTTCGATCCGTAACACACATATTACTATATATTAAAAGGCAAATTCTTCTATGGGCATAAGGACGTATTTGTAAAATGAGCATATTTTCATTTTCAAAGTTCAAACAGTCGATCCGACCGTTCAATATTTTCTCCATATTACAATGTACTTGGAGGTCAAATTTTACATTTTTCTGAATTTTTTTACTATTTATTAAGTATTTTACAAAACTAGTCAAATTCAGACCATTGAATTTTGTACCCATCTTAATAAATAGTAAAGAAAAATGGTAGTTGTACATATATTTGACAAATCAATATAAATACATGTATTTACAAAATTATGTTTTAAAAAATCAAAATTGTATATGTGTCCTCAATTATTTAGATATGATATGTATCAAATAGCAGTCGATTTAAAAGACGTTAGGCTCCATTAAATAACTTAAAAAAAATTAACGGTAAAGTTTTAACAATTTCATGATAAATGATCAATTAAATTTCAAATTGACTCACGCTTGGTACATATTCTATCTAAATAATTGACAAATCATTTATAAATTTTACTTTTTTATTTGAATAATATATATATATATATATATATATATATAATGAGAGTGGGATGTATTATAAAATTTGAACGTCTGATATGATTATTTAAATCCACTTAATCAAGAGAATAAAAATAGAATGCTAATTTATCTTCTCACTGTTTCTCACTTTCCTCCACTTATCTTCTCACTGTTTCTCACTTTCCTCCACTTAATCCACTTAATCTGAAAATTCTGTACCATTCAGATCAAGTGTTTTTCTACCTATCTAAAACAATAGTAAACAAATTCTAAAAAATGTCAAATTTGATTTGCAAGTACATATTCATATGGAGATCATGTTAAACGGTTCGGATCGACCGTTAAGATTATGAAAACTCAAATATTGAGCCGTAGCACGGAGGCCCTCTATGCTATGCATAGCACCGTAGCCAACTCCTACATATATACATTTAAATTATGAGTTGGATTACGGTGCTTTATGAAGTAAAGCGAGTGTTTTACTTCACACTCATATTTTGCGATTTCAAATTTTAAAATGTTGGTCCAAACCGTTCAAGTTGATCTCCATTTTAAATTGTGCTTAGAAACCAAATTTTACAATTTTTAGAAACTTTTTACTATTTTTTTAGAATTTTTTATAATCACTGTTTTTTTAGAAAATTGTGGACCATAAAAAATCAGTGATTTTAAAAAATTAGAAAAAACTGGTAATACATTTTCAAAAAATGTAAAATTTGGTCTCCAAGCACAATTTAATATGGAAATCAACTTAAACGGTTCAGATCGACGTTTTGAACTTTGAAATCTCAAAATATGAGTGTGAAGTAAAATACTCGCTTTCTTCATAAAGCACTCTAGCTCAACTATTAAATTATAATATATATGATTAAAAAATGTTAAATCATAGAGATAACTAAGCATCCAATAAATACATTTGACTTTTAAAATTGTATGTGTTGCTATGTTATTTTGAAGGTGATAACAATTGTCTGGGAAGAGTATTATGCGATACTCAAGTATCGTAGGTATTTGAGTTAATTTCAGCCGAATAATTTTTTTTTAAACTTAAAATTTATATCGAATTTAAATAAACAGTTCATATCTCATTCTATATGTCAGGTACCTAATTGGATCTGAGTGGCCGCAGCCTTGCTGTCGCTTAGTCATCGTTAAGTCATATGAATTATGAACTCAAAGAAGTTTAGTATAGTAATTAATGTGAAATAAGTTGAATAATTTTTTTTTTCAGAATAAAAAAGAGGGTAGGAAAGCGACATTTCGAATATAAATAAATTTTGTTTTTCAATTAGATGTTAGATGTGTACTTTGATTTGATTTAGCTATCTTTGTCAATACGGCCCCACGCAGGACTAAGTATCTATTTTGTCGGGGCATCTTTTTTTTTTTTTTTTTTAAATATTGATCTCTCTTAAAATTTGAAATTAACATTTTTATTTTCTGAACTTGAGTTTTCTTCTTAATTTTAAATGTACGAGTTATTGATATTTTTGTTAGTCCAGACTGAAAAAAAATTCAATACATATGAATTTTGATGCGTATTTGACAGCCCATCAAACCGTCACCGATTTTCTGTGCAAAAAACTAACCAAACTATTGTAGAAATTTCAAAACTACTAAATAGATAAAAAAAACAAAAATATAAACTTAACATGTAAAAGTAATAAATAATTTTTTTTTTTAAAACACAAAACTAACAACTATTATCTGAATTATATTGTACTCGGTAGAGAACTATGAACCTAACCAAATAATTGGTACATAGGAAACAAATCACAACAAATACCATGTCATCGAAAGTTGCAATCATCTTTTAGTAATTTAAACATAAAAAAAAAAAAACCACATCCAATTAAAGTGCAAACATAAAGAAATATTTCAAAGAACCTCATTATCTTTTATCTCATCTTCAAGGTGAGCAGCAACGATAAGTAGCAACTGCGTCTCTAATGACCTAGCTAAGGAAAAAAAAAACATTTTAACCAATTAAAAAGAAAAGAAAGTTGGAATCTAATAATAATTTTGACAATATTTTTCAAGCGAGAGATTATGGTACTTTGCAATGTACATTCTATTTAGTAAATAGTGTATTTCGATACAACAACGGTTGAATGTGCTTTGGTTTTCATCTAGTATGTATCTTGATACAAATATGACGTCTGTTATATCGAAACACACTAGATATGGTAGGTGTATATTGTGAAGGACCATAATCTCACTCATATTTTAAAAATAATAAAAACACGTAATGTACTGTTGACTTTACAAAATGATTATGTATCAAATATTTTCCGAAATTTTGATTAATAATATTAAAATCAATCAAATTAAAAAAAAATAACATCACTTTTCTGGAATTTCCAGAAATAACATTTCCGCTAAATAATCCAGCAGAATTGGGCCCCAATTCCGCTGGAATATTCAGCGGAACTAGTTTTTTTCTTATTCTTTTTTCCAATTCCACTGGATTATTCAACGGAATTAGTTTTTTTTAAGGGTAGGAATCCAGTGGAATTAGCTAAAAAAAAAACTAATTCCGCTGAATAATCCAGCGGAAATAAGCAAAAAAAAAAAACAAATTTGGCCCATGCAATTCCACTGAATAATCCAGCAGAATTGAGACGGAAATGTCATATTCGGATTTTTTCGAATAGTGATGTCATTTTCTTTAATTTGATTGATATTAATGTTATTAATAAAAATTTCGGCAATATTCCAATTTGAGTGTCATCGATATTTCATAAAAATGATCATTCTATCTCTGTACTTTTTTGTGATGTTGGTGGCGGCTACCAATTTTAAGAAATAGAAGTAAATTGAAAAAAAATGGTTGATATTGTGCAAAGCAAATTGAAAAAAAAAGCCTTGATTTTAACATTAATAATACTTATGAAATAAACATGATAAATAAGGTATTTATTTCTGTTTCAAACTATTTTTTTATCAAATTATCAATAACATAAAAGTTATGATCATAACAGACACAAAACATATAAAAATCAGTCCCTCTTGTATTATTTTTTTCTATCTCACTTATCATATTAAATTCGGTATACACTGTTTATAAAATGTAAGCTCATGTGCTATTGGACAAAATCATTCACTATCTCCACCTAAAGTAGATGGAGATAAAAAATAAAAACCAACTATTAAGTGGGACCCGGCACCATAAGCACTATTTGATACAAGTATGTGATAGACGTTGCACTTGCTATAAAATATCTGAGAAAACCAAAAAGCCATGTTTTGACAGCAATAGATCACATGTTGAAACTAAAAAAAATGTAATTATATGCGATCACACAATTGTGGGCTTGTGATTGATGCAATCAAAAATCTCAAATGATCTTTTAATATTTTGTGTGTGTGTGTGTTGGGGGGTGGGGGTGGTGGGGGTGGGGGTGGTGGGGGTAATATCAGATAAAGCCAGGTTAAAAAATTACCCCTATTCTTTTGGCACCCTTAGTTTTAACTTGGAGGCAAATAATTATGAGAATCAAACGTTAGTCAATCATAATGAATTTTTTATGCTACGAATATGGGTTAATTTTACAGTATTTATAGTATTTTATTCTGAATTATATAGAAAATTGCGTACAAGTATATAATTTTTGAAAATAAATGAGATCAATTGACCTTGTTCTTTGAATTTATCTCCCCTATGATACTTTCAATAATAAACTTTTCACATGTTACACTTGTTTTCCATTATATATACATATAAAAAAAACTAATTTATCTTATTAAGTGTACATGTGCATTTTTGAGGTATTGCCTTTTCTTTTAACAAAGCTACTAGAAAGTGAAATTGTTAGTTTGTTACACTTACAAAAATAAAAATAAAAAAAATCAGAAAAAAAATAGAACATATTAATTGTGGGCCTACAATTAAGGCCCACTATACTCTATACACTTTAATAATGGCAAGGTTGCATTAATTGTCTAAGTTTAGTCTCAAAGTGGATACTGAAAGGGATATGCCTTTGGCATTACCTTAACAAATCTCATATTAATTTTTGGTAGTAGCTAAAGCAGCTGCCATGCGCAAAAAAAAAAAAAAAACATTTCTGTCGCTATATCAAACTTGACCTTATTAGGTCACATCGGAAACTTAAGTACACCAAACCATTTTTTGCTAATTTAATACATAAATTTAGAACTATTTTGTTCAAGTGGGTGTCCATGAATTAAAAATATCTTCATTTTTTTTGTCCTTTCTACATCTAACATTAAATAGGATTTACGGTACATTTGTCGATAATTTTTTTTGGTTAATTCTCATTAAATTTTACTTGTGTTTATCCAACGCTTCTACAGTTTATTTGTTAAATAACGCACATTTTTTTTTCCAGAGGATTTTAAGTTCAACCTTGAAAACAGGAAACGGTATATTATTTTGTTTAGAGTAATTCTAATGTGCATTTAAATTTTACATCCATCCTACTTTAGAAAAGTATTTTTTTTTATAATAATATGAAAATATTGAATATCTTTAAGTTATAAGTTTTAACTCTTTGATGCATGTGAAGAAATTTTGATGTGCTAGAAATATCCCTGCCTTTTTTACATTTTAGACTACATAATACATATTCTGTATATTGAGTAGAATTGAGATGTTCTTAGGTTCACAAAGAGTTTGGTGAGTTTAACTCAATAATTCATTAAATTGACTTCAAATGGCAAATTTAAACTGTTGAAACCAATCTACTACACGAGTAATGAATTTACATGTAAAAATTATAATTTTTCAAATTAAATTAGCATAAAGTTAAGCGGTCGAAAAATTATGAAAAATGAATGCATTAAAATTAACTTATTAGACTTTTTTACCGCTTGACTTTATACTAAATTAATTTGACATGTAAATGCATAACTCGTGAAGTAGATCGGTTTTAACGGTTTAGGGTTTGTCATTAGAATTCATTCTGATAGGTTTTGGAGTTAAGTTCACCAAGAGACTTGTTGATCTCAAGGGTCATCTCTAGAAGGGGAACAGAAGAAAGGGGAAGGAAACAGGCCCCTGACGAACCTGACCAGAGACATTTCCTTGCTCTAGAATAAAAAAAAAATAGAGGGAACAGAGGGGGTAAAATGGGTATAAAATTTGATGATTTTGTTCACTTCCAATTTAAGATGTAAAAGAGGTGAACTCACTTCCTCCCCTTTCATTACACACCTAATCTGTGAAACACACCCTACCAATAGCCTAGTTTTACTCTGTATATTTGCTATTTGAGTCAACTCAAATGCACTTCAAAGAAAGAACTAGCCTAAAATTTAGTGATAAAAAAAACGATCTTCAAGTGAAAGGTCACATGATGAAGAATACTTTGCAAACATTGAAATTTGGAAGGTTTAGACCTCAAACAAAATTAAAAAATGCATCCAATAATTCTGCTAGGCCCAATTAGTGTATCTTGTTAAACTGGACTTTAACGGTGTGCAACAATTCTGCTAGGCCCAACACCAGGATTATTTTTTGTTAAAACCCAATAATATATGGAGTAGAACTAGGGTGCTCTCGAGTTCACCAAGCTCTTGGTGAACTCAAGTCCAAAACTCATCGGATCGGCTTCAAACGACGAATCCGACCGTTGAAACCCGTCTACCTTACGAGTGATGCGTCTACATGCAAAAATTTTAAATTTTGAAATTAATTTTGCATAGAGGCAAGTGGTCAAAAAACGTCAAAAAATAAATGCATTAAAATTAATTTATTAACCTTCCAATTTTGACCACTTGACTCTATGCAAAATTAATTTCAAAATTTAAAATTTTTGCATGTAGACGCATCACTCGTAAGGTAGATGGATTTCAACGGTCGGATTCGTCGTTTGAAGCCGATCCGATAAGTTTTGGACTTGAGTTCACCAAGGGCTTGGTGAACTCGAGAGCACCCTAGTTCTACTCAATATATATGTATATATAGTCCAACCCAAAATAAGTACTTCATAGTTTGTCCAAATACCGGGCTAACTTGGAAGCAAATGACTAGAGAATATGCATGGGTCATGATTCATGAATGATGGTTTCTTGATGGTACTATGGGCCGGAACAAAGAAATACGAGACGAATTGGGTTTTAAGCTTTCACGAAGAGGTTCTCGATTTTTTTTTTTGTGTATATAGGGGTGAAAACGGAGCGGATATGAAGCGGACAGTGGTAACATCATATTCATATTCATGTTAGAATGAGCGGATATGAATACAAATAAGGATACAGATAGTAAACGGATATTAAAATGTAAAACAAAATCCATTTTAAACGGATATGGATACATAGTGGATAATTTACGAATACGGATTCGAATACGGATACAAAACGAATAATTGAGTCATATAAAGATTATGTTGTTTATGTCTAAATAAACTTTCAAATTAAGATTATGTTGCATGAACAAGTGTAAATTAAGGCAAGATGAGGTTGAATTATTTGCAACATTTACTTGACTTTTTACCTCGGACTTTTTAATCAGTACATCTGAATGAAATTTGTGTTTTATAAGTATGGTTACTCTTACTCTTAGTAAGAATGTCTATGCCTTTATAATAATATATATAGCAACAACTGTCTTTTCGTTTAAAAAAAAAACGATGTCTGAGTAGTCTGACTACCAAATAGGAAAGAGAATCTCATAAAGCAGAGCCTCTTTTTTTTGACTTGGGGGCGTGTTTTACCCGACAAGCTCCCAATGCTGGGCACCTGTATTTAGAGGCATATTTTTAAATCGTTGCTTTGGGCCTGAAATAGCCCAGTCCATTAGGAGGCCACATGCATGACCGGTTCGCAGAATTGAGATAACTTTAGTTTAATCCCACGTTACTTCTCTGCCTTTTGACTGGAGCGGGTTTGGTATCCGGATAGATACGGATATCCGTTCCGTTTGGGCAGGAGGGAAATTATCCGAATCCGAATCCGAATTCAGATATTTTGTTGTATTTTAAAAATAATCTGGAATTATAAGCGGATTCAAAACCGATATCCGTCGAGTTATTCATATCCGTTTACAGCCCTAGAGCAGCCCTAGGTGTCCTAGGTGTATATTACACGTGACTCCCGTGACCACGTGATTAGATATTTCGGGTGACGTGACGTGCTGTGTCAAATTTTCAAAAGATAATCACATCACGCAAATGGTCATAACACAAAACACACAAATTGATACATGTAACAAGTGTATATGTCCTGTCATACCGTGACAGAATCGTGTTATCCGTGATGTAACATTTTTTTTTAATCCCTGCGTTCTATTCCCTGTGATTACAACAAGAGGAAAATAAAAGAAGAAAAAACAATTATTTATATTTTCTTTGTTCTAGATTGATAGTTTTGTTGGATCTTGGAGTTAGTTTGACTTCGTAGCTCTGCACATCATTGAATGCCTTTCTTACTCATTATTTCTCTTTCTTTCTTTTAAGAAAAAAAAAATGGATGTCGTTGATTATCTGAGACTAAAAAATAAGACTTCAGAGTAGGTCCAATGCCTATCAGATCTACTTTGATTCGATAGGTTCAAACACCGTCTGATCTGCTTTAAAATTTATGTTATGTTTCAAAGTTTGTGTGTTATTGTTTTAATTTTTATGTGCACAAATTTTAAAACTAATAAGACAGTGATGACATCGTCTGATCTGCTTTAAAATTTGTGTTATGTTTCAAAGTTCGTGTGTTATTGTTTCGATTTTCATGCACACAAATTTTAAAACTAATCCAACAGTGATGAAGCTTATTAGATCTAAAAATAAATCCAATAAACATCGGATCTCCAAAAATAAATGCACGCCATCCGAATTCCGAGGTGTTGCACAAGAGGGCACGATGGCACGCTTCTTCCCCATGTGCACATTTGTTGCTCATCTCCATTTCAATGATAAACGGCTATCTTCGTGCTTTTTATAAATCTTCATTAAATTTAATTACAAACAAATTATAAGATAAAACCATCAATTTGAACTTTGTGTAAAATGTTTGATTTTGCGAATTTTGTGGGTTATATTAAAAAAATACAAGTAACAATACTTATAAGTGTATCTAAGTAGAATTAGAAAGAGTGATCCGGTCGTGAAGCGAGATGAGAATGGACCTCATCCCGAAGGACCAAATCCCGAAGGACCCGAGATCCACCGTAACAACGAGCAAGGATCAGCTAATCGAGGCGGAGGGCCGAGAGCCTCTCGCCGAGAACAGTCTCGCTCCCACAGAGAACGTAACCAGACCCCGCCCCGAGGTCGGGATAAAACACGCCGTGATGACCGAAGAAGGAAGCGGCGATCACCTACCCCTACTCGAGGTATCAATATGGCTCAGGTCGAAGAATTGATCCAAGCCAGACTTGCGACCAAACTAGCTGATCTTGAGTCCCAAAAGGCAGGCTCCTATTCTCGCCCTATGGGAATTGAGGATGGCCCCTTATCCAGAGATATTTACCGCCAATCAATGTCGGATTTTAAGTATCCGACAACTCTTCCTAACTTCCGGGGTAGCGGAGATACACAGGATCCGCACAACTTTGTGTACGGGTTCCTTGAGCGACTCCGCCTTCTCGGAGCCACAGATGCCATCATGTGCCGAGTCTTCACCACCTGTTTGACTGGAGAAGCATGGGACTGGTACATGACGTTACCTCGGAGGTCCATCAACAAGTTCGAAGATTTTGCAAAACTGTTCTTGGAAAGGTACACGATCATCAAACCACCACCAGCCACGTGCGAAATGCTCCTGGATATCGTCCAGGGACAACGCGAAAGAACAGGTGCGTTTGTCAACCGTTTTATACAGGCATCCCGGCGAATTCAAAACCTGAATGAAGAATTCGCTCTGGCTGCTATCAAGAAAGGACTCCGCAAAGGGGGTCCAGGGACCTTGCGTTACGAAGCCCACATGAAAAAGATGACCACTTTACGGGAATTCGTCGCCTTTGCGGAAGGCTACATCCGCGCTGAAGATGACAATGGGAGCCCCACGAGACCTAGATCTCGATCTCCCCGACGTCAAACCAACCGACAACCAGCTCAAGACAGGTTTCGCAACCGAAGAGAACCTCAGCGAAACCAATCAAACCAACCAAACGAGCAAGAGCACAAACCTGGCACTGAGGGATACCGACAGCACTTCGTGAAGTATGCACCTCTCACCAAGAAGCGACATGAGATGTACAATATCATTGAAGAAATGTTCGAGCTCCCACCCCCATTGCCAAAAGATATCTTTGCGGTACAAGATACCTCTCATGAGTGTGCGTACCACGGATTCAATGGGCACTCCACCGCAGATTGCCTTCAGCTCAAGGACATCTTGGAAAGATTAGCACGGGAGGGTAAGTTGATTGAGTTTATCAACCCCGATTTCTTCAGAAAGTATTCCAGGAAATACAACGGTAAGGGTAAGATTTTCAAGAAACCTATCCCTTACAGAGAAGATTATACCGGGCCTCGGGTTGGACAGGGTGGTCCTCAAACTCGAGATGGCCCCGAGAACAGACACCAAGAGAGGCAGAACAGCCCGGTTATCAACGTGATTAGTGGTGGTCACCGAGGTGTCGTCCGAAAAATCGCACCTCGGGATAACCGAAAACCCTACCCTACGGTTTTGCAGGTTGAAACTGCCGGTGACAAGAAACGGCCACGACCAGAGGAAGCAATATCTTTCTCCGAGAAGGACTTGGATGATATCTCGAGTCCACATGACGACCCCATAGTGTTGAATCTCAAGATTAACATACATCGGGTCAAAAGGGTATTGGTCGATACGGGAAGCTCAGCAGACATCCTGTATTTGCCGGCCTTCACACAAATGGGCCTCGACACCCGCGCTCTCCAACAACACATCTCACCCCTGATCGGCTTCACAGGAGATGCCCTCCGACCTCGGGGAATGATGCCCCTCAAGGTGACATTCGGCACCCACCCTCGGACAGTGGAAGTCATGGTGGACTTCCTTATTGTTAATGCTCCCTCAGCATACAATGCGATTCTAGGGAGAGGAACTCTGAACAAGATCGGTGCTATCATTTCCCCTTCCCACTTGAAAATTAAGTTTCATACGGACAATGGGATAGGAGAAGAAAGTGGACAACAGCAAGTGGCCCGGGAATGCTACATGACTTCCATCCATGATCAAGGAGGATCCGTTCACCAAGTCGAGCAATCGGATGCAAAGACCAACCAACAGCGGTTGCGCTCAAGCACCGATTATCTACCACCCAACACGAATCTAGCGCTGGATCCAGTTGACAAAACTGAGACGAAAACTCCCCTTGAACCGGCAGGTGAAGTCGAACAAGTCGATTTAGGTGAAGGAAAGATGCTCAACATCGGGAAGGCAGTCCAGGGGCAAGCGAAAGAAGAACTGGTCAAGTTTCTCCGAGAAAACCAGTCTGTTTTTGCTTGGACAGCCGCCGACATGCCTGGGATCCCGAGATCAATAGCAGAGCACCGACTTCATATCAAGCCGGGCTCCAAGCTGGTTAGACAGCGGAAACGCAATATGGGGGAAGAACGGCAACAGGCTGTGAAGCGCGAAGTACAGAAACTACTGGATGCTGGTTTCATCCGAAACGTCGAGTGTCCCGAATGGACAGCCAATCCCGTGCTTGTCAAAAAGTCCAACGGCGACTGGCGCATGTGTATCGATTACACAGATCTTAACAAGGCATGCCCCATGGACCCCTTTCCTTTGCCAAAAATCGATCAACTGGTCGATTCCACCTCGGGACATGCCTATCTCAGTTTTATGGATGCGTTCTCCGGGTACAACCAAATCCGGATGAACCAAGATGATGAGGAAAAGACCGCCTTCACTACCAACTCAGGGCTATATTGCTACCGGGTAATGCCCTTCGGGTTACGTAATGCCGGAGCCACCTTCCAGCGCATGGTCAATACTGTGTTTCATGAACAGATTGGACGGAATGTAGAGGCATATGTAGATGATCTACTTGTCAAGAGCATGTCTGACCTCGACCATGTCCGAGATCTTCGCGAGACATTCGCGACATTAAACTCGGCCAAAATGAAACTTAACCCGAAGAAGAGTTTCTTCGGACTAACTGGTGGCAAATTTCTCGGTTTTATGGTTTCTATGCGAGGTATAGAGATTCATCCTTCGAAGTCGCAAGCCATCCTCGACATGCAACCACCTCGCAACCTCAAAGAACTACAATCCCTCACGGGAAAGTTGGCTGCCCTCAACAGATTCATCGCCAGATCCGGGGATGTCTGTTTCCCCTTCTTCAAGGCCATGCGCAAGTCAGCCAAGTTTGAGTGGACAGAGGAATGTTCCACGGCTTTCGACAAGATTAAAGCATATCTTGCCAATCCACCATGTCTCAGCAGGCCTACAGCGGGCGATATTCTCGTGTTGTATTTGGCAACAACGGGTCATGCAGTTAGTGCCGCCCTGGTTCGAGAAGAGGGGCGAGATCAGAAGCCCATTTATTTCGTCTCGCATGTACTCCGGGATGCTGAAACCAGGTATTCTCAAATTGAGAAGGCAGCATATGCACTGGTCATAGCTGCAAGGAAGTTGAGGCCTTACTTTCAATCCCATTCCATCAAGGTTTATACCGGGATCCCCCTCAAGAAGGCATTTGCAAACTTCGACTCATCCGGCCGATTGTTAGCTTGGGCGCTTGAATTATCTGAGTTTGATGTCTCCTTTCACCCCCAGAATGCACTAAAGTCCCAGATCTTCGCTGATTTCATCGCTGAGTACTCTGGAGTTCCTCCCGAGTCTGAGGGACGTTGGACAATCCATGTCGATGGCGCCTCTTCTTTACAAGGGGCAGGAGCCGGAGTGTCCCTCACTGGTCCGCACGGGGAGACCCTGAATTATGCTCTTCACTTCCAGTTCCCAGTAACAAACAACACCGCGGAATATGAGGCCATGATAGCAGGCCTCAAACTAGCCAAAGAGTTGGGAGCCCGCGAGGTGCATCTTCGCAGTGATTCTGAGTTAGCGGTCAAGCAAATCAATGATGAATGCCGAGTTATGGATGAGAAGTTGCGCAAATACCGACAACAGTTCCATCTACTCAAAGGTCATTTTGACGAAGTCGATATTCAGCATGTCTCACGGAACAAGAACTGCCAAGCCGATGCTCTTTCCAAACTCGGTGCCGCGGGTAATCTGGACAAAGATCGCCCAGTGATTGTTATGGATATTCCGGAATCCAGCATCAACCTTGAAACCATTGATGTACTTGCCATCGGTGAACCCGGGGAGTCCTGGTATACCCCGATGTGGAACTTCCTTAACACGGGGGTTCTCCCCACAGATCAGTTAGAAGCCCGACGATTGAAGAGAATCGCACCGATGTACTCCATATTCAACAACCACCTATACAAACGGGGGTACGTGCGACCTTGGCTCAAGTGCGTTGATAAAAAAATGGCTCTACGAATGCTTTCCGATGTACATGAAGGCATTTGTGGAAGTCATCAAGGAGCCAAGACTTTAGCCAAACGAATTCTTAGAGCCGGCTTTTATTGGCCGACTATGCAGCAAGATGCGACAAATTTGGTTAGAAAATGTGAGCGCTGCCAACACCACAGCAGGTTGAGCAACATCCCGGCATACGACCAGATATCCATCTCGGGAGCTTGGCCTTTCGACTTATGGGGGATAGATATAGTCGGGCCATTTCCCACAGCTGTCCGACAGCGTCGTTGGATTATCGTAGCCGTGGAATACTTCACCAAATGGGTGGAAGCGGAAGCATTAGCCAATATCACTGCCGCAGCAGCACAAAAGTTCATCTGGAGGAATATCATTTGCCGTTTTGGAATACCACATGCGCTCATCTCGGACAATGGAACGCAGTTCAATGCAGCCAGTACCATGTCGTTCCTCTCCAACTTGGGTATTCAGTACAATTTCACCTCGGTCAGCCACCCTGCCAGCAATGGATTGGCAGAAGTCACCAACCGTACTATCCTAGATGGACTCAAGAAAAAGGTGGCGGCCAACAAAAAGAATTGGCCCGACCTTCTCGATGGCATCCTGTGGGCTTACCGCACAACACCTCGGGAAGCCACACAGCAAACACCTTATTCTCTGGTGTTCGGGATGGAAGCAGTCACCCCGATTGAAATGATGGAACCATCTCTTCGCACTTTGACATATTCCATTGATGAGAATCATGATACTCGTGCCGCTGAACTCGACCTTATCACGGAAGGTCGGGAAAAGGCTCGCATTCGCACTACGGAATATCAGCGCAGGGTTAAACGTGCATTTGATAAGCACGTGGTACCTCGGGAGTTCCAACCAGGTGATCTAGTACTCAAGAAAGTAGAAGCAACGGGCAAGCATGTTAGTAAGTTGGCTCCTCAATGGGAGGGACCTTTTAAAGTCATCCGCCCACGAGGAAAAGGCGCTTACGAGTTAGAAGACCCGAGTGGTTTCATACTCACGCGTCCATGGAATACTTGTCATCTCCGTAAATTCTACATTTAATGTATGTCATTTACGTTTATATAGTTAAGGCGAGATAAGCCTTTCTTTTTATGTTTTATGATTTGTTGTCTGGTTCCAAAACTTCTATCAATATATATGACATTATGAATGATTGTCTTGGGTCCAAGAGTATATGAACGAAAACCTTTTATGGCAACGAATGTTTCGGTTAATATTCCCAACACATACGGACACCTTAATATAGTCCAAAGGGACGACGACTGATGATCAGTGATTCTAATGTCGGAAACATTTATCAAAAACCCTTCGGGGTAACGCATACGTTTCTCCCGACTTCCATTTCCCCAGATGTTGACCATTAGTCAACAATAAAGAAAAATAATCTCGGGAAATGACAAAATGAATGCAACGAAAATAATCTAACGCTCGTTTACAAAGATATTCAAATAATATACCGAGATATATTTCATAAACGAAAATAATCTCGGGAAATGACAAAATGAATGCAACGAGACAAGTTTAAACATCATTCAAAAAATACACCGAGATATATTTCAGAAACGAAAAGAATCTCGGAAAAAGATAGTGAATGAAACAAGCAACGTTTAGACATGGTACACAAAATATTGTTATTCCTCACATCCCGAGGACATAGAAATACGATTACAACATGTTTTTGTTAAACCCCCACATCTCGGGGGTATAAATAAAATAATACAGCCAACATTGTTCAAACCCCCACATCCCGGGGGTACAAATAATACTCCCGCACAAAAAGACTGAAGTCGCATCCATCGCCTGCCATTACTCCTGTAAAAATAACAAAAGTAAGATGAAGCACGCAGGTAATATCTCGATATATAAATAATGGAAGTATTGCTTACTGAGGTTGGGACTTTATCGGACTCAAAAACATTAGCTCCATCATCGCAAGGTATGTTGGAAGCATCCGCCGGATCCCTTCTATCACCTTGTGAAGCAGTGGGATTCTCTTGTGAAGCAACGGGGTCCGTCTCGACACTAACTTCGGGATCCTCTACCTCATTTTCCTCATCCTCGTTTTCTTCCTCATCCTCGGATGAGGACTCGGATGGCATTCCATCATCGTCCCCTTCAGCCTCATTGTTTTTCAAGTCGACATGGGGGGCCACTCACTTTGAGGCCAAGGGTGAACAATTCCTAAAGGGGGATGATTTTCTAGTTGGAGTTCCGGCTTGAACAGAGTGTCGTCTGGATTCAACATAATATCTCTCTCTTCATCCCAATTGTATCCCGCAAGGTCTCTGACTGCAATCTTATCGGGAGCAACGGGAGCAAACCCGACATGCTCGGGGCGAAATGGGTAAAACTTTCCCATCTTCGCAAGATAAGTGTACACAGTGTGTGTCATCACGTCCAACATTGCATAAGGAACCGCCTGTGCAAAAGCCTTGCTGCCGAGGAATTTGCTCAATTTTTCCTTCTGCATGCGAGTATTATCTGCCTTAGCATCCTTCAATTCCTTATCCTTGGCCTTAATCTCGGCTTTGAGATGTGCGACTTTACCTTTATACTTAGCCACTCTAAGTTTCTGGCGTTTTGTCTTCTCCAAGGCATTTTTTCGCTCGGTATCAGCTGTTAAACCTAGGCGTCGCGCCATCTCGTATTTAGCCGTGGCTACAGCAACCTCGCTAGCGGCTACCTTATGTTCTTTGGCCTTTAATTGCGCCAATTTCATAAAGTGGTTCCTTTCCATAACGGCCCTGTTTAACGCATCTTGATCAGACGCGATAGTGAGAGCGCCACGCTTCTCATTGTCCAAGGAATCCTTGAGGTACCCGAAGTAGACCCCGGCATCGTGTATCGATCTTAGGACTTGGCCCACGACTTGCTCGGGATTCTCCTCAACCCACATTTGTTGAGGCCTCGTAGTCGTGAGCCTAAATGTTTCCCGAGCATATTTAGCCCGAACCTCGGGATCATCTTCCTCTTCCTGCATCCTCGAATGCCCAGGAAGATAGCCTAAAAAACTATCTGGGAACCCCTCTGAAATCCCGGTTCCCCACACGAACCCGGTATGTCGTCCTCTTTCAGTAAGTTGCGTTTTCAGAAAGGCCTTGTGTTCCTCCGCGGGATTCCACACGTCACTTGCTGCTGTTTCAATAATTCTTTCTAACTCCGCTTCAGCAGCTTCAACCTCGGTTTGAGAAGATCTCTTTGGGGCAACTTCGGCCTGCAGCGATCCCTGTTTAGCAACTTCGGGAATCTCCAACGCAGTCTTGGACTTAGTTTTTTGCCTCTTTGTCTCAGGCTCTTCTGCCACGCTTTTCCCTTTCTCTTGCTCGGTCAAACGCGGGGAGGGATCGGAGGTAGTCTTCTTTCTCTTTTGAGATTCCTCGGGGTTGGACAAGCCGGAAGTGCTACCTTTCGTGCTCTTGGCACTTGGTACCTTCCTGACAACCAACTTAGGCGGTGCTTCCGAGGTAGACGCGGATTTCAAATTGCGACCTTTTGTCAGCTTGTCTTAGAAGGATTGGTTATCGACTTCCTCACAAAGCCGTCTTCAGGATTGGCAAAAAGAGGAATCGGGCTAATCGCTTTCCAGGGTAATGCCATAAAACCGCGACCTACAACATAAGAAGCACACTCGGGTTAATAAGTGACCACCAACCTTACGAGATAAATCGACAAAATACAACGAAATGTGATAACAGTATTTTTTAAAAAAAAATACTAACTTGCGAAACACTTGTCAATAATTTTGACAATTGCCCTTTCTCGTGACGACAAAGGAGGGGGGGAATCAGGGATCAAATTTATCTTTTTCAGATACCGAAAATCTTTACGAATGTTGTGGAAGCATGCCAAATCATCGGGGTTTGAAAGATATACCCACCCGCTATTCCAGTCATCCACTTTTGACTGTTTGGCAAAAAGAGCGACCTGGCCCCGCTTCCGAATGACGAGATGACTTTCACTATTATACATAGGAGAGAAATAGTGAAAAAACAAAGCAACACTCGGAAAATCATCCTTTAATTCGGGCATGTAGTCAAATATGTATTTAAAAGACATGATATAGCACCATGCCGGTGCGGTCAGCTGTGCAGGGGCCACATCAAGATGTCTTAATATCTCGCGTACAAATTTGGACACCCTCACCTTAAACCCACATTTCGGCATTTTCCAATACAAGCACATGCCGAGGTTTGAATCATGTGCCCGATTATCCGGGCCAGGGAAAATTAGAGCCAAGTTTTTCCGAGGATAGTCCGCCCTATATTCCTCAGGCACAAGTTCCTCGTAAAACGACTCTACAAAAGCTTGGCTCTGGACAATAGGTTTTGGTGGGATTCCGGCAGATACTAAAAACTCCTGATGACCATCTTGATCATCTCGGGGAGAGGCGTCTTGTCTTGGTTTCTGTTTTCTTCCTCGCGTTTTCAACGGCTCACGGGATGACCCAGCGACAGCCGTAATTAATTCACCCCGAGATGAATTCTCTTCGTTTTCTTCGGCCCCTTCACTATATTGTTCACCCTCGCTTTCTTCTGAAGGAGGGAGATTAGCGGGAACCGTATCACTATTATCATGTTGCGACAGCGGGGACTGATCCCCCAACGTAGCAAGAGACGAATCCCGAGATCCATCATGTTCTTCGGCCATCTCTAGATTAACGAAGAAACAGGGATTGGCTTAGCTAACCGCTATTTTGTATATCTAAGGTATTATATTTACCGAGATATTATTTTCCGAGATTAAGTCAGTACTACGTTGCTAACATTTTCATTCGGTGTGGTCAATTACATTGCTATTGTCCTTGGTTATTCCGATTAAACGCACTTAAATAAGATTGAATCCCGATTTGATAGAAACTTACCTTCAGTTGAGATTTCTCTACGATGAAATCTTTAGTCGGTGACTCTCCCGAGACCTTTTCGACGCTCTACACTCGCTCTGATTCCGCAACAACTTCGCAATGACTATTTCGCTCTTTAACCCGAGATTGATTTTACTCGCAATAAGGGATACGGAATGAGCGAAGTGGGGAGAGGTATATATATATATCGATCCCCGTTTTCCCGCCAATACTTGTACGACTTTCGAAAAGACGCCACGACGCATCGCGTTACCTCCCTTCATCATGTCGATGCCTCGATTTCTGCGTATCGGGCTCTTACCGAGTTAATATTCGCCAGGTGTCGCACAAAGATTGCGCCATAATCTGACGGATTTGATGGCTGACGGATGGTAACGGAAGACGAGGCGTCCTGTAATCAATGCCGAGTTACTATATATACTTATTCCGTTTTTCTGCTAACGGAACATCCCTCGATTACAATTATTATTTCCCCCTCGAACTCTAACACAATGACAGAGTCCAAACCGGTGAATGAGATTAAAATGGAGAATGAAAACGCGCCACTACCTCCCACTTCTCCCCAACATATCAAACCCGAAGTGCATGCCAGACTACCTCCACGAAACCCTGAGCAGGTGGACAACGATCCTCTAGCTTGGGATCGCTGTGCTGTGTGCACAACCCGAGGGAATTATCAACGCATGCTCCACTGTGATAGCTGCGAGGAAGCTTTCCATCCCGGATGTATAGCTCGCAGATCACCTCGGAACCATGATAATCCACGTTTCACAACATTCATCTGCCAAGGATGTCTCGCTCAAGACCGCCGAGCTAAACGCTCCCGCCATGCATAACCCTAGATATGTATAGGAGATAACGGGAATAGCCCGTCTTTTGGTTCTACTTAAAGAGTAACATTTTATTTCTATAATGTATGTTTTGTAAACGTCCCCGAGGTTCTTATCTCGGGATGTTTCGATTAATATATATTTTTATTTCCCATTATTACTTATTGCACTCTATTATGTGTCAATTTGACCACCTCGGGAACGCTGAAAGCCTGTCATTCAAAGGGCACACTGCCCAATGACATTTATGGATAGTAGCTGGCGGTTGCCTATTTTGACAGTACGGCCTGCGGTATTTATGGCAACCTTCGCTCATAACGCCTATAAATAACCAGCCGCTCATACGTCAAACGCACATTCCTCCTGTCTTTTTTCCTTTCCCTTAAACATCTCCGACATGCCTTTCAAGAGAGTTGTTTCCAAAAACAAAACACCCCTCGATCACGGTCAGAATTGCGATGATCAATCATCGCGACGTCAACAACGCATACCTTCCCCTGGTTCCCGGTTTTCTCGGTATATAATAAGGCCCTTATCTCGGCCTGAGAGATGGACCCTCCTCCAACACTTCCCCGAGAAAGATTTGGATTGGATGCTCGCGAATGAGGACCTCCAAATCGGTGACCTTCTTGACCTCATCCTTGCTAGCGCACCCTCGTTTACCAGGGAAGACGAGAAAGACATTTATAAATTCAATCTCGAGCCCAAGTTGCGTAGGTGCCGTATCTGCCGTAAAAAAGAAGACAAGCACGAGATGATGAAATGTCGGGGGTGCCATGAGTGGAGTTGCTTCACCCATTACAACATCCGAGGTCGGTCAGACCCTCGTCGCCGCTTTTGGAAGTGTGCTGGATGTTTATCACGCTATGCCGGAGGTCCAACGTTGTACACCGCCACTGAACCCGAACTCATATCGGATAACCTCTTTGAGGACACCGACAATGATATGGTGTAAGTGTGATTTTCAACTTGGAGAAGCTACATCACATCCGTCTGTCAGCTGAACATGGCCATCACGGTGCCTGGAAGGCGCGACATGACAGATATGGTGCCGAAGTAGAAGTATACTCCCAGGCGCCATACCATATCATGTCTCATGTTTAGTATAGTTAGGCGGTGTATGATTTCGATGTTTTTACTAGATCGAGGCGGCGTATTACTTAGATGTTTTAGTAAATCAAGGCGATGTATGATTTCGATGTTATCTTACAGTTCGACTTGTATTGTTCTTAAAATATAATCAATTATTTATCCAATTTTTACGATTCGCTTCTCTCATTCTTGACTAACTCGGATATATTTGTCCTCGTCAAATTTTAACTCGGTTAACAAATTACTTGTTATTTCACAAAAAAAAAAAACAACCCGAGTTAACGTATTAACTCGGCTACTAGCTGATTGTAATATGCTAGCTGTCGGATAAATAACAAGTTCTGCATATAACACTTTAGAGACATACCGAGATGTATGTCCGACATGTGGGTTACCTTCACATGTCTAATACATAAATATTGATAGTTACAAACCAAGTTTTCAGAATCATTCCCTTCAAGTCGAAAGCATCTTGCTGATGCATTCCGACTTCGGGGGCTAATGATAGGACCATGTTCCACAGGCCCTTTTAATTAACTGGGCCATGAAAGACTGGGATTCAGACCTGTACAAGGCCAACCCTCGTCATATGAAAAAGCCCATAAAATCATTAAAACCGAGGCCCAACTCGGCGGCCTCGAAAGTATATGGCCCGAATATAGGGGCCCGGATATAGGCTAAATGCCAACCGACATACGGGATAGCCGTGGCAACGGCTAGCTTAATGCTCACGTCCCGGAAACGGCTGGCTTAATGCCCACGACCTAGTAACGGTCGATATAACTGCCCACGTCCCCCATAATGGCCCGAGATAGCCGTTATGGCTGGACTATATAAGGCTGTAAGCCCCATGAAACAGGGGACGCGATTTTCACATAGAGAGACTACACAGGTTAGAGTCAGAATCTCTCATAAACATCCCGAGTTCATAACTCGATCCACATCCCGAGTTCCTAACTCAAATCGCACCTCGGCCTGTCATCCATTGACAGGACGATCGCTACTTAGCCTAGAATCACCATACGGCCTCATCTTCCGAGATAGGACGTATCAAGTGTATCTAAGTAGAATTAGAAAGAGTGATCCGGTCGTGAAGCGAGATGAGGATTAAAGTATTATGGTGATTATGAGTGTATATAAGTAGGATTATAAGAGTAGATCTAGGAGTTTAGATTAAGGGTAATTAGAGTAATTTAGAGAATTTTGTGAGGATAAAGGAAATCTAGGAATTAGAGTCATTTGACTAATTAGTCAATTGTAACTACGTTTTTTTATCAATCAAACTGTTCGTAGGCATTAAAACCACTAACTTAAAAAAATAATACTTATAACAAAAAAAAATATAATTTAAAAAGATGTACATATTTTTAACTTATAACAACACATGAAAATTAAAAAAACAATAAAGACACTGATTATCACATTATTTCTATAATAAAATTAAGCGAAGTAATTCACTTACAATATTAAAATGTAACACATCTTGTCATTGTAGCAAGATCGCACATCTGATTTTAATTAATAACCAAATGTTTCATAGCGAGATGAAATAATTTTTGCACTTAATTGCTCTCTCGGCTAAATCACCCCACCCCCATCTCTCTCTCGCAATTTCCCGCTCTCCTCTCCTCTCTCTGATCCCCTATCCGTCGATGGAGCAATCTCCTCTCTCGCCGAAGAGTTATAACTTGATAGCCACTATCAAGCTTTCAAAAAAAATATTTTTCTTTCCAAACAAACATTTTTTATGCAATGACACGTGAGAGGACATCTCCATTCTATTGTTAAATGGAGAGAAGACAATTACCCTCTTCTTATTCAAATCTCAAAGTACACTTGGCACCTCCTCCAGCGCGTTGACTTGTTATATCATTGGAATTGAAACCGACCTGAAACCTCAACTTCTAGTAACAGCAACAATATCTCATCACAAAATGGACTTTTATTATTTCCCAATAAAATTATAACAACATATGTAATTAATTAACAAAAACACTATCCAACAACGAACTTAATGAACCAAGCAACTTCCAGCCAACCAAGAGCTGTAGAATATCTATTGACATCTAGAAACATCAGCAAGAAGCAAATATATAACAAGTTAGTACATGTAGTATACTGTATTATTTTTCGCGTTATTCGCGAATTATTCGGATTTGAATTGAATATGTATTATTCGGTATATCCGAATTATTTTCGAATTATATCTGAATTGTTTCATGTTTCAAAAAACTTCCTAATATATATATTTTTTTGCTCTCAATGTATAATTCTAAATTATTCCCGAATCACAAATTTTTTATCCCGCCAAACTTTTTTTGAATCATTAAGTTGTTACTATGATTGCAACCATAGTGACAAATGAATTATTCGGGTTCCGTTCAGCAAGGTCAAAAATTCGTGATTCGGGAATAATTTGGGTATAATTCGGAAATGATTCGGAATTATATTTAGATTAGAGATCTCAGTCCTTGTAGGAAGCAAAAAAAAAAATGTTCTGGAAAAAATTCGGAAAAATTCGCGAATAATTCGTAAAATTCGCGAATTATTTGGAAATAATTCGGTTAAAGTTCGGTCAACTGAATAATTCAGCGTTCGGTTCGTCATCACCAAAAAAATGAATTATTCACGAATTTTGTGACTAGCTTGTCACAACACGAAAGGCTATAAGAAAGGAGTAACAGAGGAACCAAAGCAATTTCCATTGACCTTACCATTACTCATCACCTATATAACACAGGAACACTACTTCAACAACAAAAACAACAATTAAATTAGTTAGATCGATATAACCTCAAATAAACCAACTTAGCAACTAGAACTCTGAACTCAACCGAAAATTAATGGCGATTGTAGAACAGGTAAGTCACCATGACAACAGAAACATGAAGGTTCTGTCAAGATGTCCCCGACACGAGATGAGTCCTACAACTGTCGAAGCAGTCGAACAGGCAGTTGAAGAAAAGGTTATTGTTCGACTTGACGATGTCATCTTGTTCGACAAGCAACGCATGAACAAGATGATGGAGTTGGTCGGATATCGGATACAAAAGATGGATTGACCCGTCTCTTTGAGCAGCTATGGCATGCAGTGACAAGGCAACAACCGAAGAAAACAGAAATGGTAATGCGACACGGGAAATGGTGGAAGCCGGCGCTTCAGAGGATACTCGAGGAGATCTAAGATCGAGTTTTCTCTTATGCCCTCGATGCGCGCCTTTTATGCGTACGAGTGCGTCTTTTTTTTTTTTTTTTTCTGTTTGTATATAGGGTATGTTTGGTGATCCTTTCTTGATAGTTCTATTAGCATGCCAGAGAAGAAAGGAAGACTAGCTACATATATATATATATATATATATATATATATATATATATATATTGAGATATCGTACTCTTAGATGCATCATTTCTTGCTTTTGTTGTTGTTTGTGAATGTTTGAAAGATGATAGATTACTAATTAGTTGTTTTAGGTTTGGAGATTATTGTTTTTAATGATAATGAGATTATAAGATCTATATTGTTTATGTATTATACCTATAAAAATATAAATTATTTAAATTTTTAATAGTTTGAAATTAATTATCTTTATTGCATCTATAGAAACAATATTTAAAGTATATGAAATGTTATTAGTGAACTATATCTTTATTGTATAAGTCAATATATTTATAAATTTATTTATAAATTTTCAAACTTATCTGAATTAATTCCAAAAATAGTTAAATAATATAATATAAAAGGACGAATTTCAAACTTGAAACCATGTAAGAAGCAAAGAATCGAATTTCGAGCTCATAATACAAATTTAATTAATTGTCTCAAGTTTTTCAACAATTCATATTAATTTAATTTGGGGATTCTTATTGATTATCAAGTTTGTTGATTAATTTGGACAGTAATGCAAATTTATATTAATGTCCATTGAATATATATGTGAATTAACCTTTAATGCCAAACAGACCTCTCTTGAATTGATTAAAATGATTGGAAATGAAATTCAATTGAAAAAAAAAATAAGTATCCTCAATTATCACAGTTAAATCCATAAATTTGTTAAAAAAGATAAAAATATGTGTCTAGACGTCATTTTGCTATTATATTAATTATTTATATGTTCGTAGTTGGTACTTTAATTATCATCAACTCGCATTCCAACATAAAATGAGGGTGTTTTGGCTTTGGAATATAGTCTTGATAATAATATAAAATTCTACAATTTTAACATATTTTATTTAATTGAAAAAATGATTTAAAATTCTATTTTTTTTTAATCATTATTGTATCTATAGAAACAATATTTAAAGTATATGAAATGTTATTTGTGAACTATATCTATATTAGTGGATACTAAGAGCATCTCCATCCCACTAGCAAACTAATTGTAAATGTCAATGAAATTGACAATTTTGATTGCAGGATTGTGAGCAATATTAATTTAGCAACACTACTAAATAAAAAAATATCTAACAAAAATTTTATATCAGCTTGTAATTGATTTTGCAATTGACAATTTTACAAAATGTAAAACTTAAAATTATAAATTATCAAACATAATTAAAATTGAAGTTAATGGTAGGAATAAAAATGTTAAAATATAATTATAAAATTACAGATATGACAAAAAAAACCATCTTTCATAATTTCAAAGATGGAGATGATATAATATTAGTGACACCTTCCCATGAGTGAGAATGCTATAATAGTTCTCTTGTTAATCAAATAGAGAGTCACTATGGAGAGAAAAATAATAAAATCTAACACTGAAAATTTAAATTTTTTGTTTAAATTATTTGTTAGATTACTTCTTTTGATTTATAATTAGCATATTTATACTAAAATACACTAGATTACTTGAAATTATGTTGAATTATACTATATTACAATAAATTATGTTGAATTACACTAAATTACGTTAAATTACGCTAAATTACAATAACTTCGCTAATTATGCTGAAATACGGTAAATTACGCTAAAATAGACCGATTCTGTGCCATCTTTCATGAATCATAAAAAATAGTAAAAAAATTCCAAAAATAATAAAAACTGGTATTCTACAAGTTCATTATGTAACTAATTTACTGAGCTACTTGGATTGAATAATAGAAATGAAAATCTTAATCGGAAACTTCAACTCAAGTTTTGAGGCTCTTCCCTTTGTTTTTTGACGATTCTGAATTTTGGAATCCAGCATCGCTAGCATGGATGCATGCGCATTTTCGCAAACTTTTCGAAAAGTTGTCATTTACTAAAATCGGACACTCGAGCGCTGTTTTATGACCGTTTGAAGTTTCATCGTCTTTTTTCACCTTTTCAGTGAAGATATCATCTCTATTCATATGTCATTTACCGTAATTTTATCGTATTTTAGTGTAATGTAATGTAATTTTGTGTAATTTAACTTAATATAGTCTAATTCAACATAATTTCAAATAATTTAGCGTATTTTAGTATAAATATACTAATTATATATCAAAAGAAGTAATCTAACAAATAATTTAAACAAAAAAATTCAAATTTTCAGTGTTAGATTTCATTATTATTTCTCTTCATAATGTCTCTAAAAAAAATAAAAAAAACCGGCTAAGCCGGTCAGAAAATGGCCGGCTTAGGGGGGAGTAAACCGGCCAGAAAATGGCCGGTTTAGGGGGGGAGTAAACCGGCCATTTTCTGGCCGGTTTGGGTATTTTTAGCGAAAGTTTGGAAATCTGGTAATTAATAATTTGTATTAAACTTTGGATATTAATAAAAATGTCGGGTCAAGTTTCTATTTTGCAAAGGTCAAGACCCAACATGGAAAAAAAATTATCATTTTGCAAAATTTATATTTCTATTAAAATTAAATATGGTATAATTTGGATTTTTCCTGGTGAAATTATTGAAGCAAGGGTATAGGTGACTTTTATTATATTTACTGGCAGGAGCTGATTTATTCAAGGAAAAAACTGGACAAGTGCCTTTCACTTAAAGTTCTGAAATTTATGTATAATTCTTAGTTTTTTTAATTTGATCTGAATAAATTAAGGGTAAAACTTTAAGAAAATATTTAAGACTTTTGGTATATGATAACTTAAGGAAGAGATCGATTTGTTTATAAATTTTATAATGTTGCTATGCTTGCAAAATAATTTATTTTCCTCTGTGCAAATGTTTTCTCACTTCACAATCTCAATAGTTAACATTTTTCCCTTTATATTTTGCTATCGTTGGGACGTAAGAATTTCGGCTTTAGTTTTTTTTTTAATAATAAACTTTGATATATACTTTTATAAAATTCTTGGGAAAAATTTATGTATACCCTTCAAAAACTCAAAATTACATATTTTCCCCTCTAAAATTCATAATATCATATTTACCATTTGAAATTTCAAAACTCACCAATTTACTCAATTTATTGACTTCTCTATCAAAACTTATTTTAAATTTATAATACCAATTTTACCCTTTATTAAGAAAATGTAACCAATTAAGAGAGATATTTAGTCTTCTAATTGGTCAATTTTTAGAGCAAATGGTTCATTTTCTTATTTGTCACGGACACAAAAGCATATACTTGAATGCCATTGTGTATGTATCACAAGTAGAAGAATGAACCATTTGTCCTAAAAGCCTGATCAGCTAGAAGACAAAGCATTTTTCTCCCACATACTACAGAGGAGAAAGTATGTAATTTCAAGATTTTTTAGGAGTATACATAAAATTCTTCCTAATTGTAAAAATTAAACATGTATCTTTCCGCAAAGAGGCAAAGCCTAATAGTCCAATATTAAATGTACTAGGCATACGATTTATGGAGTAGAACTAGGGTGCTCTCGAGTTCACCAAGCCCTTGGTGAACTCAAGTCCAAAACTCATCGGATCGGCTTCAAACGACGAATTCGACCGTTGAAACCCGTCTACCTTACGAGTGATGCGTCTACATGCAAAAATTTTAAATTTTGAAATTAATTTTGCTTAGAGTCAAGTGGTCAAAATTAGAAGGTTAATAAATTAATTTTAATGCATTTATTTTTTGATGTTTTTTGACCACTTGACTCTATGCAAAATTAATTTCAAAATTTAAAATTTTGTATGTCGACGCATCACTCGTAAGGTAGACGGATTTCAACGGTCGGATTCGTCGTTTGAAGCCGATACGAAGAGTTTTGGACTTGAGTTCACCAAGGGCTTGGTGAACTCGAGAGCACCCTAGTTCTACTCCGATTTATGCTTCAATTATTATTAGCAATATTGAAGAGATTACATGAGGCAAAATTTATATATTTGAAAATGTCACATAAAAAAGAATGATAAATTTTATATGCTAGAACACTAGGGGTGAAAACGGATACGAATTATCCACTCCGAATCTGATTAAGATCCGAATATGAATAAACGGATCCGGATAGTATCTGGATACGGATTCGGATAAAATCTTAATATGAGAAAATGATATTATCTGTTATGTATCTGTATCCGTTTAAGGCGAATTTGATTTTAGATTTTGACATATGTTTACTATCCGTATTTGTATTCGTATCCGCTCATTGAAAAACGGTTACAAATATGATATTAGCATTATCTGCTCTGAATTCGCTCCGTTTTCAGCCCTATAGGACACGCATGATATTTAAGATACTCATAAAACAACAATAATGAAAACAAATAGTTTAACATTTAGCACGTTGCACAATTGTTAATTCTCGAGGAAAATTGAGACTCAAGAACATTTAATTTTGAGATAAAAATTTGTTTATAGCTACGGAAGATTTTGTAAAGAAAAAAAAAATAAGAGAGTAAAGCTCTCACTTTTAAATATTCACCAACAACAGTTTATTGAAATATGTAAAAATTCTCTTTGATTTATAAAATTACCACTTGACAGCTGCTGCCAAGAATTTCAAAAAAAAAAAAAAACAGTTTATTCAAATAAAATATCCTTCTGCACAGGAAATATTATTTTTAATAAATTAACCAAACGCTGATTGTTCAAAACCTATTTTGCATAATAGCCTTAATAGATAACAAATTTTCTTTTCCATACATCAAAATCGAACCTTTTGATGAAATTCAATTCCCTTCAAAACACACTGTCCTAAAACTCACAATGGTGATCAGAGATATACATGGATGCCAATGATTAATTGATTTTTTCAAGTTTCCTTATAAAATAAAATAAGCGGAAAAATAAAATCAATGATTCGGTCCACTCTTTGTCACATCTTTACACGCATGATGACACAAAAAATTTAAAAGGGAGTGGGGTGCAGGCGTGCAGCCGACATTTTTATTAATATCCAAAGTTTAATACAAATTAATAAATATACCCAGAATCCGGCCCAATATCGATATATACCTGTTCGCGCGAAAGCGCAACGCAAGTTTCGGTACGCTTGAGGGCGTACCTTTTAAAACCGCGCTTACACTTCACGAGTAAGGGTTGCAAGTGCACAACCCCTATCGAGTAATATAATCGGGTATCGATCCACAGGGACGGGCAATTGTTAGGTTAGAATCCACCGAACTCAATTAAAAACTAGAAGTGAGATGGTTTTGGTTTGGTATTTAAGTTCCTAAAAAGGTCAATTCAAGCAATTCAAACAATGTAATAAAATGCTAGAAGAAATGTAAATTGTGTTTTGATTATGGATAAAAGGCGTTTCCAGGGTTTCAGATTTCATCTGTGATCTGCCTCTAGTGGTACGGCCCGTACCAAGTTGGTACGGCTAGGCCGTACTCCACTTGGTAAGGCAAGGCCGCACCACTCTGGTAAGACCCGTACTGGCTTGCCAGAACAGAGCTTACCAGTTCGAGTTGATGCATTCCTTGCTGGTACCTTGTGCTAAACTCTTTAGAAAGGTTCAATTGACCATACCTAAGGTTCCTAAGCCTCAACCGTCGTGTGTTGGATCAAGATTTAGGTTGGAATGCAATTGATTGCCTTTTAGGGATTTCTACACCTCAATTCTCATGTGTTGGTACAGATCTACCCTAGCTGGTTGATTGGAGACCTAAGGCACCCTCTAATCTGTCGATTAGAGGAGAATTCAACCTCTCGGCTTCAATTCGAACAAGTCTACCTTAAACAATTGATTTGGCTGAGAGATTGAGATGATCACATGACCTTGATAGGTTTGATCTAGACCTAGAGGTTCATCATACACAATCACAGCAATCAAAGCAAGAGATGGCAAAGAAAATCACAATCAATCAATCAAAAGAGTTCATACAAGATACAAGTCAAAGAAAGTCAAAGCAAATCAAGAATCCATCTCTAAACCCTAGAAACTGAAATAACTACTCACATCACATGATCTGATCTAAAAATACAATAAAAGGGATAGAGAAAGCCATGGATCGAAGGGATCGAGAGGAGGAAGCTTGATCGGTCGAGTTTCGCCTCTTTCCTCTTCCTTCCTTCTTGCTCCTAGCTCCTTAGCTCTCTTTCTCTCTCTTACTGTGCTCTCAATTAGATCTGGAATGGAATCCCTCTCGAAATTGGAGAGTTCCCCGCTTTAAATAGCCTCTGATAAAATTTGAATCTGTCAGGCCGCCTTTAGGTACGGCCCGTACCAAATTGGTACGGCCAGGCCGTACCAGGCGTGATGAGCTGAAAAATGGCCAAGTCTGGTGAGACCCGTACCAAGCCTGGTAAGGGTCGTACCTCATCATCTGAATCGCCATTTCTTCGTGTGTTTTGCTCCAAACCTGCAGAAAACAAACAAACACTCAGCAGTACCAAATTCTAAAGATATATCGATGAAATGCACATGATTCTGGTGAATTAGGGCACGAATCTGGTACTAAAACAGGCCTAAAATAGACTAAATATGCGAGGTATCAAATTCCCCCAAGCTGAACCTTTGCTTGTCCTCAAGCAAAAAGTTTCAAACTCGGGTAAAAAGTGCTGGACAACTAAATCTAAATGCAGATACAAGTCTAAATGTGAAAACCTACGTGAGTCTGCTATAGTCAAGAATTTCTAGAATCGATTCGGTTGTAATTCAAACATCCCTTTATAAACCTTGATTCACTCCACCAATTAGTCAATTGAACTTCTTATTTTGAGATGCTTCTAACAATGGAAAGACTAATTACCTAGGTTTGATCGAAACAATTTCATTCTTTTTCCGAGTCAGTGCTTTTATTCAAGGTGATTTTTCTTTTCATTTTCCCTCCCCCAAGCTTGAATCAAGCTTAAGGGTAAGAAAGTTGCGAACGAAGTGTGTTGGTATGAGCAAAATTTTCTTTCTTTATTTCTAATTGGGAGACGAGCTCAAAGGCGCCCATTCGAGGCTTATTGCCAGTACTCTTATGTTCTCCATCTTTTTCATTTTTTTTTTTTTTTTTGCTCATACCATGAATACACACATCTATTGGTATTCATTCATACCAATGGATATTCCAAACTTTCTTAATTTGAAAATCCCAATTCCTAAAGGCACAGTTCAGTTTTTTTCGAATAATCTCGTTCGATTCAATTCTAAGTTTGTTTCATCTTTTCCATTATTAAAAACATCTCAACCTAAGTAGTTCAATAACCAATCATGGGTTAGTTCCAATTCACTCAGGTCTATCCTAATCACAACTAAATTGTTTCAAAGTTATTCTCAATTCTAGCAATTCACGCAAATCTTCACCTAACAATGCACGAAAATACGAAAAAATGCAAGAAAAATAACGGTAAAGTAAACATGACCTACATGCAAATGTCATCCCCCCAAGCTTAGCCTGAGCATTGTCCTCAATGCTTCAAGACTATGAGATAAAAGAGATAAAGGAAGCTCGGGGAAAAGAGAGCGAACCTGATCAGTCCTCGGGGTGATCGTACCAGAGCCAGTCGCTAAACCGCTCCTCGATCCCAGTCACCCGCCGCGTGAGATCATGAAGTGTGGCGCCCTGCTCACGAAGGGTAACACCCTGCTCCTGACGCATGTCGTACATCAGGTGGTAGACATCCCGGATGGTGGGCACAGCGACTGGAGGGGGATACACTGGTCTACTGTAGGAGGTGGAGGGACCGGCAGCGTAGGCGGAGGTGGATGGGCCAGTCTGGTACGTGGTACGGCCAGCTCCATAGAATGAGGTACCTGCACCAAAGGGTGAAGGATGTACCTGCTCGGAGAAGGGGGGAGCCTGGCCGGGGAATGGGTGCACCAGAGGAGAAAGAGGATGCGTCTGCTCAAACGGAGCCTGGACTGGAGAGGTGGTGGCATCGATCATCTCCTCATCGCCCTGCGGTGGTGGTGGAGGAGGTGGAGGGGGAGGTGGGGGAGGTGGAGGTGGGGCCACAGGAGCAGGCTGCACGCGGGGCGGACGTTGGAAAAACCAAGTGCTCCGGTCAACGAAGGAGAGAGTGACCGGGAAAGGCATGACATAACTGGACCTCCCGTCAAGCATGCGCCATGCCCAAGCGCCTGGCCCATCGCGTCCTGCTGCTGACTCGATGAACTTGTAGGTGGAGAACTGAGTGAGAGAGAGAGATCGGGAGCTCCTGCACTCCTCGTCGCCGATGATCTGGAGGTGTAAGCGCTCGGCGATCAGAGTGACATAGGCCGAGATGTAGACAATGCCACCCGGCTTGGGCTGCCTCTGGATGTCGAGCCAGTGGTGGATCATGGCGAGCATCAGATCGGGCCGCTCGAGAATGCTGTCGGGGCGCAGCATATGATCCACCAGCTGCATATCCTCAACATTGGCACGGGCGAACGTCTCGCCACGCGCAAAGATGGTGCAACCGAGAATACGCAGCAGACATCGGATGACCGGATGAGGGACGTTGAGCTGCTTGTAGTCCTTGTTGAAAGCTGACCCGGCTGGGCTGCCAGAGATCAGCTCCCAGAAACTGTCGCGCTCCAGGCCCTCAGAGAAAGAGAGGGTGTCGGTGGTCGGGTTCGGTTCAAAGCCAAACCACTCCCGCAAGTTAGACAGCAGCACACGATGGGTCTCCTGGAGCATGCGGAACTTGATGTACGGGTGATCCCTCCGCGTGTACTTGAGCTCCACAGAGGAGAGAAACTCACTGGTGAGCTTCTTGTACCCCCTCTGGGCGATCGTCCAGAAGGCAGGAGTGATCCCGATCCGGGTGGTAAGGCGGAGGAACTCAGCCTCAAGTCCCATCGTCTGTAGAGCAGAGAAATCAACAATCCTCGTGTTGTTGATCTTTTTCTTCAGCAGGATGGAGAAGTACTTGAACTGCCGACGGGTCGGCATGAAGAAGTACTCCTCGGTGTATGCATCGGCACGCTGGGTGGCATCAGAGAGGGCCGCATCAGTGCCAAAGGAGTCAGAGGTGTGGTCGGAGCCGTGGACGGAGGCGTGGATGGAGGCCTGGTCAGAGCCCTGGTCCTGGTCAGAGGCCTCGTCAGAGCCCTGGTCCTGGTCAGCAGATGGGTGGTAGGAGGGGCTCTCTTGTGGGCTCCGGTGACCTGATGGAGACTCACTGGATGTGGTCTCACCCTCATAGTAGAGGGGCTCAACTGCATCCCGAAGGGAAACACTCTGGCGGGACCCGGTCCTAGCTACACTCTCCTGGGAGTGGCGAGATGCGTGGGAGCCACTACGAGACGCACTCCGGTGGGAGTGATGAGATGACGTGGGGGCATCAGCAGGAGGGACGTCGGCCATCGGGCCAGTGACGGAAGGGACGGAGGCGTCAGAGGGTGTGGAGGAGCGAGAGGATTGCCGACGCATTTCTCTCAGACGCTCGGTTGGCTGGTTGAGGGTCCGACGGGGTAGGTACGGCCTGGTCTGACTGGGTTGGTACGGCCTGGTCTGACCTAGGTTGGTACGGCCTGGTCGTACAGGATGGTACGGGCCGGACCTACTTGGTACGGGTGGGCCGTACCAAGCTAGGGTTTGACAGATCAAGGGTGGAACCGAGAGAAGAAGAGAGGGATGCACGAAAAATGGGTGAAAACAAAGAAAATTGAAGAAGATGCACTAACCGAGAGCAAGGAGGTGCGGGTCGGACCGAAGAGGCGTGCGGGTCGGACCGAAGAGGTGCTGGTGGGGCGCTGATCTCCGGTGCTCCTGTGCTCCTTGTGCTCGGTTAGGGTGGAAGGAGAGGTAGAAGGAGTGGAGAGGGAGAGAAAATGGAGAGGGAGAGAAGAGAGAGAAGAGAGAGGTGCGGCTGGGAAGAAAGGGGAAAGGGAAGGGGTGCGGGTTCGGGGGTTTAAAAAGAAAAAGGCGGCAGTTAATGCGTCGGTTCGCGTCTCTGACCTAGGTACGGTCTGGCCGTACCAACCCTTCAATTTTCAGGCCGTACCAATGTGGTATGGCCTAGCCGAACCAACCTCAAAATATTTTTTTTTTCTCTTTCTCGTGACTTCTCAAGCCGCTCGTGATGCAATGCAGAAGAATAAATGCATGTCTATCTGTTCCTAAGATGCAAAACAGGTAGAAATGGCTTGGGCTGCCTCCCAAGGAGCGCTCGTTTTAGGTCTCGAGCTCGACCTTCTCTCGTCAGGCTTTGGTTGGAGATGGATCGGAGAGATCCAAGCTCACTCGCATTTCTTGGGGATGATCAGCAATGTAGTGCTTGAGACGCTGACCATTGACTTTGAAAGTCTGCCCCTCCTTGTTTTCCAATTCCACGGCGCCAAATGGGAACACTGCCCTCACCCGGAATGGACCGGACCACCTGGACTTCAGCTTCCCTGGAAAGAGCCTAAGTCGAGAATTGAACAAGAGGACTAGGTCTCCCTCATGGAACTCACGAGGCATGATGCGCTTGTCGTGAACCTGTTTGGTCCTTTCCTTGTAAATTCTCGCGTTCTCGTAGGCATTGAGACGCATTTTCTCTAACTCGTGCAAGTCAAGGATGCGTTTCTCTCCAGCTGAGAGCAAGTCCATGTTGATGGCCCGTGTGGCCCAGTATGCCTTGTGCTCAATTTCCACGGGCAAGTGGCAGGACTTTCCGTACACCAATTTGAAAGGGCTCATCCCAATCGGAGTTTTGAAGGCTGTACGGTAGGCCCATAGTGCGTCACTCAGCTTGAGCGACCAATCCTTTCTCGTTCGAGCAACGGTCTTCTCCAGGATAGACTTGATCTCTCTGTTGGAAATCTCGGCTTGACCGTTGGCTTGAGGATGGTAGGATGTGGTCACCTTGTGAGTGACTCCATGGCGACTCAGGAGATTGTCGAACTGGCGGTTGATGAAATGCTTGCCACCATCACTGATGACGGCTCTTGGAACTCCAAAGCGAGGGAAGATGATGTCAGTGAATAGTCTTTTCACGGCATTGGAGTCCGCATTCTTGCAAGCTACTGCCTCCACCCACTTGGAGACGTAGTCAACAGCCACCAGGATGTACTCGTTCCCACAAGAGGGTGGAAACGGTCCCATGAAGTCAATGCCCCAGACATCAAAGATGTCTACCTCTAGAATAGAGTGGAGAGGCATTTCATTCCTCTTGGAGATGTTCCCGGTGCGCTGACACTTGTCACAAGCTGCGACGAAGGTCCTAGCATCTCTGAAAAGTGAAGGCCAGAAGAAGCCGGATTGTAGGACCTTTGAAGCAGTCTTGGAGGATGAAGCGTGTCCTCCGTAGGCTGAGGAGTGGCAGTGCTCAAGAATGGAGCGCGTCTCATCGTATGGCACACATCGTCGGTAGATGCCATCAACGCCAGTCTTGAAGAGGTAGGGGTCGTCCCAGAAGTAGAACTTGGCGTCCGATCGTAGCTTCTTCTTCTGCTGGTATGACATGGTAGGAGGGAGTACTCCTGAGGCGAGAAAGTTCGCAATGTCTGCATACCAGGGTGCTGACTTGGTGTTCACTCGGTCAGTTGCATGGAACGTCCGATCTTGCACCGCATGAGTCGCGTGCATCGGTGTACCAACCGAGTGGATCTCCTCCATGGCAGAAATCGAATGGAATTGGTCATCAGGGAACGAGTCATCAATTGGCAGGCTACCAGAACCCTCATCTTCCCAGCGATGCCGGGACAGATGGTCATCCACGGTGTTTTCGACTCCTTTCTTGTCCCTGATTTCGATGCCAAACTCCTGCAGGAGGATGATCCACCTAATCAGGCGAGGTTTGGCATCCTGCTTGCTCAACAGATACCTGAGTGCGGCGTGGTCAGTGTAGATCACTATCTTGGAACCAACCAGATAGGATCTAAACTTGTCGAGAGCGAACACAACATCCAAAAGCTCCTTCTCGGTTGTTGTGTAGTTCATTTGGGCAGGGTCTAGCACCTTGCTAGCGTAGTAGATAGCACATGGCTTGTTCTCCTTCCGCTGCCCAAGAACCGCTCCCACAGCGTAATCACTCGCATCGCACATCAATTCGAATGGCAAGGTCCAGTCTGGAGGCTGCAGGATGGGTGCTGAGACAAGGGCTTCTTTCAGTCGGCAAAACGAATCGACACACTCCTGCGTGAAGATGAAATCAGAGTCCTTGATGAGCAGGTTGGTCAATGGTTTCGCAATTTTCGAGAAGTCCTTGATGAATCGGCGGTAGAAGCCAGCGTGTCCCAGAAAGCTTCGCACAGCTTTGACATTTGTTGGGATCTCCAGCTTCTCGATCACCTCCACCTTGGCTTTGTCAACCTCAATTCCTTTGGAGGTCACCACATGTCCAAGGACAACTCCCTCTTGGACCATGAAGTGACACTTCTCCCAGTTCAGGATCAGGTTGACCTCTTCACACTTCTCCAGGATTTTGCAGAGGTTGGCTAGACATGAGTCAAAGCTGGTTCCATAGACAGAGAAGTCGTCCATGAAGACCTCAACCTCTTTCTCGATGAATTCTGAGAAGATAGCCATCATGGCTCTTTGGAAGGTGGCAGGTGCATTGCACAGACCGAATGGCATCCTACGGTATGCGAATGTACCGTAGGGACATGTGAAAGTGGTCTTGTCTTGGTCGTTCGGGTGAATGGGGATCTGAAAGAATCCTGAGTACCCGTCAAGGTAGCAAAAATGAGAATGAGTCGCAAGCCTTTCAAGGAGTTGGTCGACAAACGGCAATGGGAAGTGATCCTTGCGCGTGGCAGCGTTGAGCTTTCTGTAGTCAATACACATGCGGTACCCAGATACCACACGAGTAGGGACTAGCTCGTTCTTTTCATTTCTCACCACTGTCGTGCCTCCCTTCTTGGGCACCACGTGAACTGGACTCACCCACTTGCTGTCAGAGATGGGATAGATGATGCCTGCATCCAAGAGTTTGAGAATTTCCTTTTTCACCACCTCTTTCAGGTTGGGGTTGAGTCGCCGCTGGTGCTCCACAGACGGCTTGTGATCATCCTCGAGAAGAATCCGGTGTGAGCAGATGGCTGGGTTGATCCCTTTCAAGTCCTTGATCGAGTACCCAATCGCGCCCTTGTGAAATCTCAGCTTCTCCAGAAGTTTGGCGGTTTGATCGGGGTTTAGACTCGCATTGACGATCACAGGACATGATTTTTCTGGATCGAGGAACTCGTATCTGAGATTGGTTGGAAGAGGTTTGAGTTCGGGAGTCGGACGCTCAGGCTGATCGTTGTCACGAGTCGCATCTGGGTGATCTGACTCGTGTGCTGTCGAGACGTCGGCCTTGGCATGCTCCGCTCCACTCCTCGTCTCAGAGTGTGATGTACGATCCTCCAGATCCTCAGGAATCGCATCTGCTGCACAAATTGACTCGCTCGCCTCGCTTGGCAACTTGGAGAGGAATTCAGCGTCTTGGCGCAGCGAGTTGTTGACTTGTTTAAAAAAGTAGTCCTTGGCCAGATCAGCCAAGCACCCCTCTATCCCGTCAACTCGGAAACATGTCTCAGATCGTGACGGATATCTCATGGCGCGATCGATTTGGAATTTCACCTTCTCTCCTCCAAAGTTCAGAGTCAGGATGCCCTGCTTCACGTCAATTATCGCGCCAGCTGTACTCAGAAAAGGTCGTCCCAAGATGATTGGGACTTCCTTATCTTCTTCCATCTCCATGACGACGAAATCGACGGGCACGAAGAACTTCCCAACTTGAACTGGCAGATCCTCCACCACACCAAGTGGAAGTCGGACTGAAGAATCCGCCAACTGCAGCGTCATCCTTGTGGGCTTGAGCTCCCCCACTCCTATGCGATCATAGATGGTGCGTGGCATGAGACTCACGCTCGCTCCTAGATCACACAGGGCTTTTTTGATTGTAGCCTTCCCAATGGTGCATGGAATGGAAAACTTTCCAGGATCGTCCAATTTGGGGGGTAGCTCGTTTTTCAAAATTGCGCTGCACTGCTCCGTCAGCTTGACTGTCGCGTGCCCCTCTAAGCTTCTCTTGTTGGAAAGGATGTCCTTCAGAAACTTGGCATAAGTGGGCATTTGGGTCAAAGCGTCGGTGAAAGGGATGGTGATCTGCAGCTGCTTGATGACGTTTGCGAAGTTGGCGAATTGCTCGTTCAGTCTCGTCTCAGCTAATCTCTGGGGGAATGGAACAGGTGGCCGGTATGGAGGTGGTTTCTCGGCACCTTTCTTCTTCTGACCACCTGACGCTTCGGATGGAGGTTGTGCAGGTCTTGCTGAGCTGGTGCAGTCTGCACTCGCTTTAGGTTGGATGACCTCAGCTCGTTCTGGATTAACCTCCTTCAGTGGAATTGACACAGGGGTCGGGGTCGCGTCAGGTGTCGCATCAAGGATCGGGTCAACTGTGCCCTCACTTGGCATTGGTGGCTCGTCGTATTGGGTCCCACTTCTCAGAGTGATCGCCTTAGCCTCTTCTCTTGGATTTGGTTCGGGCTGAGCTGGAAGCTTCCCGGGTCGAGAGTGGCTTGAGGTGACCATCTGGCTCAGCTGCTCCAACAACTTGCTTTGGGCAGCCATTTGATTGGTCATGCTCTGCATCTGCTCCCACATCATCTGATTCATCTTGCCCTGCTCGTGAGTGAAGTTGTTCACTTCGGTAGGCGCAATTGACTTTGAGGGGTCAGAGGGAGCTGCTCGGTTACCTTGATTGGGAAAGGAAGCGTTCTGGTAGAAGTTCCTGTTGCCATTGTTGTTGCTGTTGCTGCTGCTCGAAGCTTGGGCTCTCCAATCGTTGTTGTTCGGAGGGGGGTAGTTTCCAGTGTTGTTCGCCCGATTGTTCCAGTTGTTGTTGTTGTACTGCGGCCTCTGGAAGCTGTTGTTGTTGAAGGGCGGTCTGAACGAAGAGTTGTTGAAAGGCGCAGGGTTGTTCTGGTTCGACCTCCAGTTCTGCTGCTCAACCGGATCCTTGGAGTAGGACCGGCTGAAGGGAGGTCTTGGGAAGAAGGAAGGCTCGTTGTTGAGAGAGTTGACCTGCTCACTCTCCTCGTCTTGTTGCACCAGCGGGCACTGCTCGTATGCGTGCCTCTCGTCTCCGCACATGACGCAGACTTGAGGTTGCTGTTCGACTGCCTTGACGCTGAGCTTGTCCATCGCCCGCTGCATGGCGTCCATCTTGGCGGTGAGAGCCGTGATGTGATCGAGCTCGTACTTGCCACCTCCTTGGCTACCTCCTTGGCCTCCTCGCTGACGTGACGTGTCGCGGCCGGACCACTGCTGGTTCTGCGCCATGCTGTCGATCAAGTTCATAGCCTCTAAAGGCTCCCTTGACATCAGCGCGCCTCCCGCAACAGCATCCACGTAAGCACGTGTGCTCTCGTTCAGGCCGTCGTAAAACGTTTGAATTAAAAGCCAGTCGGGTATACCATGGTGTGGACAAGAGTACTGCAATTCTCTAAACCTTTCCCAAGCCTCATTCAGGGGTTCATCAAAAATCTGCCTAAAGCTGGTCAGGTCATGTCTTACCTTGGCTGTCCTCTTGTGAGGGAAAAATCTGGTCAGAAACAATTTGGACAAGTCCCTCCAAGTTCTAACAGAGTCCCTAGGCAAAGATCCTAACCATTTCTTGGCCTTATCCCTAAGAGTGAAAGGAAATAGAGCAAGCTTGGTGTAATCAGCATTCTCACCGTTGGTTTTGATGGTCGTGATGCACTCGAGGAAGGTCTGGAGGTGAGCGTGCGGGTCCTCGTGGTCGAGTCCGTGGAAGGTGTTCTGCTGCACCATGTTGACAACCCCCGGATTGAAGTTCGGTTGCTGTCCTGGAATGTGTGGTAGCCGGATCGCACCTCGCACGTCTCCAGCTCTCGGCACGTTGAACTCCCGCAGGGTTCGAGGCATGAAAACATCCTCATCGTCGTCCGTCAGACGACCGTCTTCTTCTCGCCTTTCTCTTTCTCTTTCTCTGGCCTCTGCCTCCAGTCTGATTCAGGCTTCGTCCTCTGCCCCAGCCATTTCTTCAGGTTCAGGTGTCTTGGTACGGGTCGGACCAGATTGGTGCGGCCTGGCCGTTCCTGAATCGGTACGGGTCGGACCAGATTGGTGCGGGCTGGCCGTACCAGAGGGTGGCTGAGCAGTCTCGGCTGAGTCTGGAGGAGTTTGATCGAACAGTGGGCCCTTGCTTCTCAGATTATATTTCAACCTGTATTTGCCTGCAGGGGGGGTTCAAAAGCCAGTTTTTAGTGATTTTGATTAAGAAAAAGAAAACAAGAAAGATACAAGATAAAATCTAGATTAACTAAGTAAGGTAAAATCTAACTAGGCAATTGGTTACCGTTCCCCGGCAACGGCGCCAAAAACTTGTTCGCGCGAAAGCGCAACGCAAGTTTCGGTACGCTTGAGGGCGTACCTTTTAAAACCGCGCTTACACTTCACGAGTAAGGGTTGCAAGTGCACAACCCCTATCGAGTAATATAATCGGGTATCGATCCACAGGGACGGGCAATTGTTAGGTTAGAATCCACCGAACTCAATTAAAAACTAGAAGTGAGATGGTTTTGGTTTGGTATTTAAGTTCCTAAAAAGGTCAATTCAAGCAATTCAAACAATGTAATAAAATGCTAGAAGAAATGTAAATTGTGTTTTGATTATGGATAAAAGGCGTTTCCAGGGTTTCAGATTTCATCTGTGATCTGCCTCTAGTGGTACGGCCCGTACCAAGTTGGTACGGCTAGGCCGTACTTAACTTGGTAAGGCAAGGCCGCACCACTCTGGTAAGACCCGTACTGGCTTGCCAGAACAGAGCTTACCAGTTCGAGTTGATGCATTCCTTGCTGGTACCTTGTGCTAAACTCTTTAGAAAGGTTCAATTGACCATACCTAAGGTTCCTAAGCCTCAACCGTCGTGTGTTGGATCAAGATTTAGGTTGGAATGCAATTGATTGCCTTTTAGAGATTTCTACACCTCAATTCTCATGTGTTGGTACAGATCTACCCTAGCTGGTTGATTAGAGACCTAAGGCACCCTCTAATCTGTCGATTAGAGGAGAATTCAACCTCTCGGCTTCAATTCGAACAAGTCTACCTTAAACAATTGATTTGGCTGAGAGATTGAGATGATCACATGACCTTGATAGGTTTGATCTAGACCTAGAGGTTCATCATACACAATCACAGCAATCAAAGCAAGAGATGGCAAAGAAAATCACAATCAATCAATCAAAAGAGTTCATACAAGATACAAGTCAAAGAAAGTCAAAGTAAATCAAGAATCCATCTCTAAACCCTAGAAACTGAAATAACTACTCACAGCACATGATCTGATCTAAAAATACAATAAAAGGGATAGAGAAAGCCATGGATCGAAGGGATCGAGAGGAGGAAGCTTGATCCGTCGAGTTTCGCCTCTTTCCTCTTCCTTCCTTCTTGCTCCTAGCTCCTTAGCTCTCTTTCTCTCTCTTACTGTGCTCTCAATTAGATCTGGAATGGAATCCCTCTCGAAATTGGAGAGTTCCCCGCTTTAAATAGCCTCTGCCAAAATTTGAATCTGTCAGGCCGCCTTTAGGTACGGCCCGTACCAAATTGGTACGGCCAGGCCGTACCAGGCGTGATGAGCTGAAAAATGGCCAAGTCTGGTGAGACCCGTACCAAGCCTGGTAAGGGTCGTACCTCATCATCTGAATCGCCGTTTCTTCGTGTGTTTTGCTCCAAACCTGCAGAAAACAAACAAACACTCAGCAGTACCAAATTCTAAAGATATATCGATGAAATGCACATGATTCTGGTGAATTAGGGCACGAATCTGGTACTAAAACAGGCCTAAAATAGACTAAATATGCGAGGTATCAATACCCAAGCCGGCCATTTTCTGGCCGGCTATGTACCCTCCCTAAGCCGGCCAGAAAATGGCCGGCTATGTACCTTTTTTTTTTTCCCGCGTTAACTCCTATATATACCCTTTTTTCTCTCTCTCCTCTCACAATTCTCTCATCCCAACCGAATTCCGAATTCTCTCTTCTTCTTTGAGGTAAATTTTTTTTTATCTAATTTAATTTTTAATTTATTTATTTTAGAGTTTAGGATTTAAGTTTTAGGTGTTATAGTTTAGATTATGTTGTTGTAATTTAGTGTAATTAGCTAAGTTAACCAATATTTAGGGTATTTTGGCCTTTTTTACCATAATTATGCTGATTAAGCGTAATTTTACCGAAATTAGCACGTTTGACCAATATTTAGGATATTTTGGTCTTTTTTACCATAATTAGGCTAATTAAGCGCAATTAGTGTAATTAGCACCGATAACCAATAATTAGGGTATTTTGGTCTTTTTTACCATAGTCATGCTTATTAAGCGTAATTTTACCGAAATTAGCACGTTTGACCAATATTTAGGGTATTTTGGTCTTTTTTACCATAGTCATGCTTATTAAGTGTAATTTTACCGAAATTAGCACGTTTGACCAATATTTAGGGTATTTTGGTCTTTTTTACCATAGTTATGCTGATTAAGCGTAATTTTACCGAAATTAGCACGTTTGACCAATATTTAGGATATTTTGGTCTTTTTTACCATAATTAGGCTAATTAAGCGCAATTAGTGTAATAAGCACCGATAACCAATAATTAGGGTATTTTGGTCTTTTTTACCATAGTCATGCTTATTAAGCGTAATTTTACCGAAATTAGCACGTTTGACCAATATTTAGGGTATTTTGGTCTTTTTTACCATAGTTATGATGATTAAGCGTAATTTTACCGAAATTAGCACGTTTGACCAATATTTAGGATATTTTGGTCTTTTTTACCATAATTAGGCTAATTAAGCGCAATTAGTGTAATAAGCACCGATAACCAATAATTAGGGTATTTTGGTCTTTTTTACCATAGTCATGCTTATTAAGCGTAATTTTACCGAAATTAGCACGTTTGACCAATATTTAGGGTATTTTGGTCTTTTTTACCATAGTTATGCTGATTAAGCGTAATTTTACCGAAATTAGCACGTTTGACCAATATTTAGGATATTTTGGTCTTTTTTACCATAATTAGGCTAATTAAGCGCAATTAGTGTAATTAGCACCGATAACCAATAATTAGGGTATTTTGGTCTTTTTTACCATAGTCATGCTTATTAAGCGTAATTTTACCGAAATTAGGTTATTTTAGATATCAGGATGCCTAGAGCACGGCCTACCCAGCGTCCAGTAGTGGACGAGCCGATCAGTACTAGCAGCACGGAGCACATCAGTCCTCTCCTGTGGATTCCCCACAGCGAGCACCGAGTCTCACTGGCTTCTCGTGAGGTACGTTCCTTTTCTTATATTTTCATTAAATTTTGTTGGATTTAAATTTTATTATGTTGTCACCATGCGGATTACATTTTTCAACGCTGGACACGGATCTTCTAGATGTGAAGTTGAGGTGCGTTCACATGAGGTACTACGAGGTGATGGAGCCGTACCTCGTCAACCTGGGTCTCTACCAGGTTGTGGACATCGTGCGGACAGAGAAGAGCATCATCAATGCATCTCTCATCACTGGACTGGTGGAGCGATGGCGTCCCGAGACGCACACGTTTCACATGCCATTCGGAGAGATGACAGTGACTCTCCAGGATGTGAGTGCTCTCTGGGGTTTGTCTATCCGTGGCACACCCGTCGGCGGCGTCTCTGACAGCACCAGATTCGCAGGTTATGTCGATGAGTTATTGGGAGCTGATCCTTCCTATATCATTGGGGAACATGGGAGGTCGAAGTTCCATTTGCGGATGACGAGGTTACGGCAGCACTTCATCGCGGGTCTCTCGGCAAATTCCACCGAGCTGGAGATTCAGAGGTAAATTTTTATTAATATCTACTAATTAATTTATAATACGATGATTCTATTAAAATTTTTATATGTTTTGTATTGCAGATATACACGGGGCTACGTGATGGACCTTTTTGGTTCTGTCATGTTTCCTGATTCCAGCGGTGATCAGATGCCGATGATGTATCTCCCGTTGCTGATGGACATTGAGCGGCCGTCGTCGTACAACTGGGGTGGAGCTGTCCTGGCGTATCTGTACTACCACCTGTGTCGTAGTAGTGAGGTAAGTCACCAACTCTTATTTTAGTGTAAATTATTTAATCAATCAATCCATCAAAATACACTGACGTGTAATGTTCTTGAAAATGAAGCCGACGGCGAAGCAGATGTACGGGCCGGTACTCCTGCTTCAGCACTGGTCGTGGTCACCAGTGGGCCGTCCTATCCCCAATGAGGCGCCGGATTGGGGAGAGCCAGATGTGTTTCACTGCCCGGCATACGCCAAGAAGTGGTACGGTTTCCACAACTACCAGGATCGGACCCACGGTGCTACCGTTGGGATCAGGCCAGTCCGGTCAGAGCTTCAGAGTTTGCCTGAGCCTCTTGTTGAGTGGACGCCGTACGATCAGTTGTACGAGGAGCATCGTTGGGTATTGTCCGACATTGGGTGGACGGCATGGTACGACGAGCATGGACGTCCGGTGCAGCCATATGTATGTCATACTTCAGTATCTGTCAGGTTTTAATAAATTTCTTCATTCAGATCAAATTTAATAATTTATGTGTATGATTGCAGGGTCCAGCAGAGATGCCACCACAGCCACCACCTGCGGAGACCGATACTTCTGAGTACGAGTCCCTCTCGTGCAGTCTCCATGAGTTCGATGAGAGTTTCATGTCGGCACAACATAAAAAATAAACAGAAAAGTATGTTAAACAGCAACAATAAACTCATCAAGATTAAACCGACATTTTTATTAATATCCAAAGTTGAATAAAAAGTTTGAAAACCATCATCTAGGGTTTCAAAAGTTTGAGCTTAGTCAGAAAACCATCATATGGGGTTTCAAAAGTTCGAATATGAAAATGTGATCACGCCTTGGTTGTAATTAACCAAAAAAAAAGGCTGAAATTTTGTAAAAATAAATAAAATATGAAAATAATGCAATTAAGTCAAAATTCACCTTTTATCTATCATTTTATTTTCGAAACGTATCATGTTATAAATTATTTTGAAAAAAAATTCGATTATAAATCGTAAGTCGTAAATTATAGAATGCCGTATATCATGTAGTTATAAGAGTATATGTGCTATATTGTTTTATGGCAAATTTTTCTATGAACTAATACCCGACATTTTTATTAATATCTAGAAGTTGAATAATGTGGGTTAAAAAAAAAAATAGATAGGTACTGTCGTCAGTCAATGTGATGATATTGATGTTATTTTTGAGGTATTTGTTTTCACTATGAGACAAGTCCCATCAATATCATTACATTAATATCATCAGTCAATGTTTCCGACAAGAGTAATAATTAAGCGTGTCCTTCGTATTGAATTGTCATATGGTTATAAAAAATTTAAACAAAAAATTTCAATACTTTGATCTTCATAGTGTCTCTCTCTAAAAAACGGAAAAAAAAATGTACATAGCCGGCCATTTTCTGGCCGGCTTAGGGAGGGTACATAGCCGGCCAGAAAATGGCCGGCTTGGGTATATATCGATATTGGGCCGGATTCTGGATATATTTATTAATTTGTATTAAACTTTGGATATTAATAAAAATGTCGGGGGGTGGTACCATTGGAACAAGTATCCTCTCCATTACTGTAAAAGATTCTCTTCACTTTACGGTTTGAGATTAACTCTTAGCCGCTTTTAGATTCGGACTAGCGCAGGGGCAATATTATTGGGCTTTGAGATTCGTGCCAAGTTAAAAAGAACGGTCCAGATCCAATAATTATAAAAGATTCTCTATTATGGTACCAGAGAGGATGTGATTCGGTACCATTGTTCCAATCACCTCCTAACCAAATTTACAAAATCTGACCTCTCTTCTTTCTTCGGCCACCCTTTTTTTTTTTGCGTTTGTGTGACTAAGATATAATTTAACTATTAATTCGGTCCACCTTATTTTGAACTGAATTAATGATTCAATTTTTGTTATTTAAAAAAAAATTGTTTTATGACAAAATGATTTTCTAATTTTTAAAAAACAATTGGTAGTAGCCTAGTAGGCAAGTAGGTTTTCAGAGATTTTGTAATTGAATACGCATTTCATACCGGTAGCCGTAGGGTAAAGGATTGATTGATCATTGAAAAGCGACCTACTATAGAATATTAATTTTAATCAATAACCTTACAACGGCCATGTGCTAGCAAATGCCTGCATTAACTGAGAGATTATTAAAAAGAGAGCAGATTGGATCTCTTGTGCCGCTTTCATGTGACTTCTCTGTGCCAAGTCATTAAATTTCCTTGCTCCACATCGTAAAGCCCACTTATCAGTGATTTTGCTACAAATATCTTCAGAGAAACCGGTACAAAGGAGCACTAAGTTTGAATTTTGTTTTTTTAAAAGAATAGAGAAAAGAGAAATAAATTATGGCCATTAGATTCTTGGATTATTCGGCGCATAAGTCGGCTCTTCCATGTGCCAGTTTGCTGAGAAAGATTCTCGCTTGATTTTAATTTTTATTCTTGCAAAAATTGCAACCGCCAAAATTTAGAAACAACTCACAATTAACAGCGACTGGTCATAACAATATATGCATGTTAGTCAGAGCATCCATATCTCTAATGTTATTATGATATTATTATAGTTTTTAATATGATGTGACAGTTTTTAATTCAATTTCAGAGATGTAAGAGAGTTTCTTATTTAAAATCTATATAGAAAATTTTATTATTAAGAAACTGTTTATAATCTCCATACTTACTAAATAATTGGTTCAAATTATTTCTTAACTCTAAAATTAATTTCAAAGATACGAGAGTTTAGAAACTCTAGAGACTTTAATTTTTAAAAAGTAATTAACAGTTATTTAGAAACTCATTTGAATTTCAGAAATGCAGATGCTATTACATTACACTTAATGTAGGCCATATTGTTTTCACCGATTTAACATAGAATGCTGCCTCATATATGAGTTCAGACAAAGGGCGCAAAGAAATTCCGATGAACACCGGAGTCATCCGATACGTTTTAAAATTTATGTGTCTTCCGTTCTAAAATTTGTGCACATAAAATTTAAAGCACATCAGACGACTCCGGTACCCATCTGATCTGAAAGTACGTCCAATGTCTATCAGACTTTCTTCTAAACAAATATATATTAGAAACGATGCGACGAATCTTTAACCTTTTATCTAGCTGTTATACTGTTACAAATATGATTTAATTACTCGATCGCTATCTAATTTTACATCTATCAAAAACTTCTAAATATCTAATTTTCTCATCTAAATTTGAAAATTACTTATTTCACCTTAAACAAATAGCTTTCTTTTCATTTTTTCTTTCTTTAATTTATATTAAACTTTTATTTGATTAATTAGAATAACCCAATTTTTAAACTTTAAACTTTTTAAGCTTTTATTTAGTTTTAAACTTTCAAACAAATAATCCAGTTTTTCCATCAATACAAATCCAATAGTTAAATTTAAACTTAGCATTTAATTAACATTAGATTGATTAGAATGCAAAGGAATATTGAGCCTAGTTAGGCAATAAAAATGTCATTTGAAGAGAAAGGTAAATTAGTTATTTCATCTTAAAATAAAAATTTAATAATAAGCTCAAATAAAAGTTTAAAATTAGATTACAAAAAGCAGAACTGGGAAAGATTTTTTTTTTTTTTTTTAGTGAGAAAATAAGCAATTTTCAAGTTTTGATGGGGAAACTGGATATTTAAAAGTTTTTTTTTTATGGATATGACAACCATATAAATTACCTTAATTTAAATGGGAAAACAAGAAATTTAAGTATTTTGACGGTAAAATAGACAATTAGAATATGTCAATGGGTATACTAACAATTTTTCCTTTTTTTTTATTAAATCCGTTAGGTTTAGAGGGAAAAATGGATAAAAAATATGTTTGTTATTAATTTGTTTCCTGATATGTAATTCTGTCAAGGTACATATATTTAGTATGCTCAAAAAATATTACTTGAAAATTTAAAAGAAGATTATCCTAACAAAACACTAAGATATATATTATATAATTTTCATTTTTTTTAATATTTTAACAGAAAAGACTTAAAATAATCATTCTGTAATCTCTTATTTGCAATTATATATAAGGCTGGTTCACCTAATGCATAATTCCATATGATTAATTGAAGGTAGCTCTGATTCGATCCTATAATTGAAGTATCAAACCGTTAGATGTTATATATAGACTATTATAATTTAGTTAGTTGTTAATTCCACTGACAAGCTAAAAATAGCACCTGCTGTTTCTGTTAGATTATAGTTAAACAATTGAGCATATATGTAATATAATTATGAATTGTACATTGTTATGTATGATTGTTCTAATTAAGTGATCTAATATGAAATTAAGGTATTTGACAATTTATGAATTTAATATGATGTGATCCATAAATGTGTAGAACAATTTGGGCAAAGATCAAATCATTGATGGACTGATTCTGAGATTTGCAAGTAAGAAGAACTGCTGTTTGGAGAGTTGTACCGCATAAAATATGTCGATTAAGTTGGCTGATAACCACAGAGTTTTGTGGCTGCACGGTTTTCAATGCAGGCCGCACGGAATACCTTTTTAGAGTTGGCATACCGCCATAAGTTTGTGCAGGCCGCACAAAACACTGTTAAATTAGGAAAGTCGGTTATTCAGAGAAAAGACGGTTCTGTAGACACGTTTGGTCGTTTGTGCGGGTCGCACGCGCAGTGCTAGATGTGTTACCCTATATAAGGATGGGTCTCCAAGGCACAAGATAACACACACAACTTAGTTTTCTGAACAACAGTTATTTTAGACAGAATATGAGTGTCTTCTCTTTTCTTTCACCATCAAAGATCTGGAGAGGAGAAATCTATTAGAAAACTTGAAAGGAATTTCTCAAATGAGTGTTTTGCTATCTTGGAAGACTTAATCCACGACCATACGACTTAACAGCGAGAAGAGAGCTTCTTGCCATTGAAGACTTGCTTGTACTCACGAAGACGGCTCTTCGCAATTGAGGAGTCCACGGCCAACGTTATGGAATCAAATATTGGATTCCGCACTTATGATTTATGTTTTGGGTCTCTTTGGCATAGGACGGTCCTTAGGTTAAGATGAGAGACTGTTTCTCCTTCCCTGGGGTGTAAGTGTTTGACCCCTAGATGAGATGTAATTGTTTAATCTCTAAATAGGACGTAATTATTTGGCATTAATAATTCCCCAACATTTCATAGCAAAATTAAGAACTTGTAATTAATCACACAGACTTGGGAGCACGTCAGGATGCTAACCAAACTATATATGTATTTTTTGTGACTCATCATGTAATTTATTGGACTTAAAAGCATGTATGTATTTTATTTCTAAACCTCAATACTTGTGTAATTAATTTTATTTCTAAACCTCAAAAAGTAGAATATGAATTGCCAGTATTTTTTTTGTAGAAATAAAATAAGAAATTCCAGTACAGAGTATGATCCAATTATCAATTGGTGATTTAATGCATATGCAAGATGGTCAACCCCAGTCGACTAATTACAAGCGGATATACCTCGATTCAGGTATCATGCAAAAAATAATTGTTGCAAAATCAATGGCGGAATTAGAAAATTTAGATTGAGAGATTAAAACGTAAATTATATAATATTGCGATTGAAATTTGAACTTAAGTCTTGCGGCTACAAACACATTTAGTATTTTATTAGGAGTGCAAAACTATATAAAACTAAATAGAAGAAATTCAATTAAATTTTAATATATATTATTAACAAAAAATTAAATCATAGGGGTAACTAACTATATGATTGGACTGTAGATCCTTGTGCAAAATTATATATATTTGGAGGGGTCTGATTGGAATAACAGACAGCATGTGTTGCACAAGAACAGCTGCAACAGCTTCTAAATTTTTATTAATAGGAAAATAAATAAATAAAATATCGCTAATGGAGAAGGAATTCGTGAAAATTCGATATATAAGAAAAATGTGATTGTCTGTAATGTCCAGAGGATGTAATAGAACACAACGTTCAAATTAGCGAATTGTAATTAACTAACTAACTAATTACGTGATGGTTCTGAACGTTACAGAGAATCACGTTCAACTAGGGGTGATTAATGAGCGAGCATGAGCGAGTTGGGGTATGCTCATGCTCGGCTCATTAGCTTAATGAGCGAGTTAGAGCGAGTTGTTAATGAGCATGTTGTTAATGAGCGAGTTACCGAGTTGTTTAAAATACATTATTCAAAAACTAATTTTCATTTATAGAATTTAACAAATTGTCCATAAGCAAGTTTAACAAAATATTATCTATAAGCAAATTAAACAATACATAATTTAACATAAAATTGTCCATAAGCAAATTAACAAAATCAAACAAACTATCTTCTTGTCGTTCTCACGGCTTGTCGCGTACCTACAAATTTGCATTATCAAAACAATAATAAAAATGTCAAATTTAAAAATATACAAACAGTAACAAAATGAATGGATATACTAACAGAATGGATATCCTAACAAAATGAATGGATATACTAACATAATTTAGAAATATACTAACCCAGTACCATACTGTAGATGTGGCAGGATTTGTGTAACTAATTTCTTAATGAGCTAATGAGCGAGTTATGAGCGAGTTGGGGTATGCTCATGCTCGGCTCATTAAGTTAATGAGCGAGTTATTAATGAGCGAGTTATAGCGAGTTGCTAATGAGCGAGTTGTTAATGAGCATTTAACGAGCGAGTTATGAGCGAGTTACGAGTTGTGAGCGATTTACTCACCTCTACGTTGAATAGTCTTGAAAAAAAAATAAAACCCTGAACGTTATAGAGAATAACAGTCTGGACCCAAACGGCCTGCTCAGTACTGTTCCTTTTTGGTTCTTTTGGTTCAGTATAAATTGATTCAAAAACAGTGTGCCGGCAGCCTCTAATTGGTTATTCAAAAGATAGAGAAAAGGAAAATCAGCGCTTTTATAATCTAGACGTGATCGTAGCGGCCGGTTTATTTTTTTATTTTTCTCGTTGAGTCTGGATGTGATGAATCATAATGTCCTGTTTTTTTTTATTTAATCGGTCTGAATTAAATTAAGAGATTAAAAATTTTAAATTAGCTGGACGTTATAGATCATAACGTCTGATTATCAGAACGTTATAAACCATAACGGTTTTCCTATATTTTGAGATTTCATGAATTCATTCCTTTTTTCGTTATTTTTGTTTTGTTTTTCATATTAATAAAAAAATTGGGCAACAGCTGGCATTGCAATGAAATTACGTCAACTGGAAACTTTTATTATAATTTTGTCAATCTCTATACAATGTACATGGGAATTAATTAACGAACCGTATATTTAAATAAATTGAATTCTTCTTTTTTTAATTCATTGTGAGTTTACCTGAGATTTTTAAAAAATATTTAAGACAAAAGAAATTATGCAATAAAAAAAAACCTTTATCCGATACATGCAAGCACGTTAGTTCCAATCAAGACGCAATCAACCATGTGAGAATAAGACAAGGCAGTCTTGATCTTTAATTATTGAAATATATATTGTTTCTTTTTCATATGGAATTTTTTCAAAATCATATTCCTCTGGAATTACACATAAGAAGCATCAATAGAATTTATGCCCAGGTATTAATTACACAATATTACGTCTCATCACATTAAAAAATTAATAACATTAATAAATTACGCAAAACCTTGACATTAAAAGAAATAAACGTCTCATCACAATTCACAACTGAATGAGTAAAATAAGGAGATAATTATGGAGCAATGCATGTGATAATTTGGAACTTGGTCGGCTCAAGAGACGAAAATTGTATTTATCTACTTAATAAATGAAAACTATATCGGCATAAAACAAGAATGTTTTTATTTTTTTAATAAATGGTTTGACAAATCCAACTTGGCCTGTGTTTATCTTTATCACAAGCCCATACCGACATCCTTCTTAGTTCCTAACTTCCTATATATGGAAGCAAATTAACACTTCATTTCATATGCAACAAAACAGCCTCAAGGAGAGATACACTTACAAGAGCAACAAGACAAAAGAAGAAGGCCATGGCCAAGTGCTTCTTCCCTTCCATCAACAAAAAGACTACTCCGGTCGACAAGCTTCAACAACACGGGAGGCTCATCTCTCAGGGGGAAGAAGATGGAGTGATGACGGTTAAGATTGTGGTTACCAAGAAAGAATTGAAGCATTTAATTGCAGCAATGAACCAACGAGAGAGCAATGCGAAGCGGCGTCAGACAATGGCCCCACAGTCATTGGAGCAGCTGTTCAATGTGCTCAGGAGGAGGCGTGAAAAGAAGCAAGAAGTGATGAACAGCCGGCGAGGCGGGTGGCAGCCTGCTCTGCAGAGCATTCCTGAAGAAATTTGAATTCAAAAGCACCTGAGAAAAAATTGCAGAGCTTTTTTTTTTTTTTTTTTCCTTGTTCTCCTTTTGATCTTTCATGACAGTTTGGTAGGCAAACCTAAGGTTCATTTGTCATGGATGCCTAGATGTTGAGGTTTGTAGGAAGATGTTTTCATTTTGGAAGTGCTGCTGTTCTGCACTCCAAATGGGAAAAGATTTGAAATTTCGGTTGAGCGATGTTAAGGCAAGATAGTTGAGATAGCATGCAGGCAGAATAGCAGTCACAGTTATCCCGGTATTGCCTTTACTGTGTTTTTAGCAGTCACAGTTCTCAAGAATTTTCAAGGGAATTATTGTTATGTAAAATGTTTTACCTTGGTAGGAGTAAGCAATTATTGTAAGAGACTTCACTGGTTTTCTAAGATGGTATCATCACTGTTGTAATGCTGTCTATATATTAACGATGAATTCAAAAAAATTCAGAATTTAATTACTTTGCAGTTTTCTTATGATCATTAAGAAAATCTCTGCTTTCAGAGAAATCTTGTATATACTTAATTATAAAAAATACAATTTAACAACACTAGATCCCCTTTCAAACCAGTATAATCCAACTGCTGCTTCTGGCATTTTTATGCTCTTCAAAATAATCATTCCTTCAATTTTCTAATTATAACTGGTGTCTCGGTGAAAAGATAGTAGCTATATCTGTCAAACTGGTGAAAAGAAAGTAGCTATATCTGTCAAACTGTTCCTGTCACGCTGTAAATTTTATGCCAGATAAAATGAAGAACATTCCCTTGGGACCTATCCCGAGGACCCAGAAGAGATTTTACACGAAATGGACCCCATGGATACAATGTCAGCATTGCAAATCACCCCAACCCATGGTTACAGCTCAACAACATACCAGTGCTGTCTTTGCTAGTTGGTCTTGAAATGATTTTGTTTTGTGATGGTTTTAGTTGATAAATGCTAGTTACTGTAAAAGTCTGTTGTTGTTTTTAATGTTTGTGATGCTTTGTCGACGTAGTTAGTATTAATATTTAGGGATGTTTGTCTAGGCCTCTTAGGTAATTTGGCTCGGTACTAGAGGATTAGTACCGGGCAGGTAATGGGCTTAGTTTCTCAATAGTTTCTCCTTATTGTAAAACTGATACCGGCTTCCCTTCCAAAGAACAAAAACACCTCATTACATTAAACACCAACAAAATATCCATGTCAATCTTTTGATTCACTAAAAACAAAGTTTCTCATGACATAATAAAGTCTTTCTTATTCATATAATCATATACACAAACAAAAACTTGCTAACTTGCAATCATCAAGCAAAATCCCATATTACAGAAATATATACACAAGACATTCAAAAATCGAGTGAACAAACAAAACCTTTCAGGAAGAATTAACATTAAGTTCCTTGATCTTGAACCGATACCTGGGCCGCCTAGGAATGACTTGGCTGGGTCCAAAGCCAAACTGCCCATGGCCTTCCATGATCGGGGGCCCGTCGTCATAGATATACCCGACAAGGCGGCCGCAACAGTCACACAGGATACGGGTTCGCGTGCGCTGGATGCCCCAGTAATTGACCGTCTCGAAATACGGCCCAATCTTGTCCTCCTTGCTGAATTTAAACTTGGATTCGTCGATCCATGAAAAGGAGACAGTGTTCTTGTTGCCCGCCTCAAAGTAGGTGTCCGGCGGGTACATATGTGCCGCGTTAAGATTCAGGTCGGTCCCACATGACCCACACCTAACATTTTTAAAGAGGCAAAAGCAACATGAGTAATATGAGAATTTTCATGGGAGGAAATGAGAAATGATATTACCTGTATCCCGAAGCCATTGGGATGGGAAAAAAAGGAACGAAGAGGGTCAGAGACAGGGATTTGGTAAGGCGATTTTTATGAGGTTTTGCGTGTCGGCGGAGACAGAAACACGGCAGCGCCGGTCTTTGCTGACGAGGAAGAATTTGACTTAAATCTCTCTAGAAGAGTACTGGAGAAGTATCAGTTGAGAAGGGTAAATGTTTTGACAGAGCTTTTCTAGCTTTTCTAGCTTTATGCAGCGCGGGTCCGACTCCGCTAAGCCGATCCGAACCATTCAAAAATTTGCATTCACGTATCTCGATAAAACAACTTTTTCATACACAAATCTCAACGAATTTGAATGGTTCAGATCGGAAAAGGAGGTTGCTGCTTTTCTCTAAGAAAAGCAGCGGAGTCGGATCCATGCAGCGCAATAGTCTTGTGCGCTGCATAAAATCCAAATAGCTCTGTCAATATATGTACGCGTCATTACTTTAGTCATTCATCTATTGTGGGCCTAACTTTTGATATGGGCTCTACACATGGGCTGGATCAAGTACAGATCCTTTCTTCATGAGAAATGCATCGTTTGTATAGAAGAGAAGGAAAGAGAAAAAGCAACAATGGCGTCTTCCATCTGTCGTGTCTCGCACCGCTCTCTCCGTCGAACCCTGTCCCTCTCGCGCCGCCTCCACGAAGGCCCCGACACGATCGACGAGCTTCTCGACCGCCACCTCGCCAAGAAGGACCCGAAAAGAGGCGCCAACGACGACGAAGAATCCCTCAGGCGCAGCTTGACGAGCACGCGGCGAGAGGCGCTAAGCCTCTACCGCGACGTCTTGCGCGCGTCGCGGTATTTCACGTGGCCGGACACGCGGGGGGTGCCATGGCGCGAGGTGCTGAGAGTTAATGCAAGGAAGGAGTTCGAGGACGCCAGATTTGAGACCGATCCAGAGGTCGTGACGAGGCTTCTCATTGGAGGGAGAGAGGCGGTGCAAGATGCCGTGGACAAGCTCGCTGTGGCTGCCCAGAAGATGGCTGACCAGGCGGCTGAGGAGAGAAACAAAGGAAGGAGATGAATTATTGGGTTGTGGTGAGGTATTTCATGTTTTGCCAATTTGTTAACTTATGCTCATATTTGTGTCACTACTGTGTAGTTAAGTTCAATTGAAGCTTCATTAAGCCATCTGTTGTGCAATTTTGATAAAATTTTATCACTCAGATTTAGCCCAAGTTGCCTCAGCTGGGGATGTAAACAGAAAAGTGGTCAATAGAAAACCAAAGCAAAAAAAAAAAAAAAAAAAAGGATGCAACAAGATGGGAAAAGATTATCTATATTAGACTTGATAATGTGATACATATTTAATCAAAATATATTACTCGTACAGCAGAGGGATATTTGTACTTTGACATGGATTTCTTAGATATTCATTTTTGTCGAGTACTGAAGTGTAAATTTGGTTGTTTGGTTTGCAGATCTTTTATGCCAAAAATTGTTGGTTATTGCTGTTTAAGGACTTTTCTAAAAGAAGTAATAAATAGTTAGAGGCTGCAAATGATAATGTTTGCTTTGCAACGACATGCTGAAATCTCACTACAGTTGATTGCTTTTCATGATTAGATAGTAGTTTTTGTATTTACATAACTTTGTTCATTCATACAAATACTGGTATTCTATTCACCAGCGTACTCCAACTTTTGGGTTAAAAAATGTGCAATATGATCACAGTTTCATTCTTGAATTAAACATGCTCAATGCAATTTAATGTTCCACACATCTTTCTTTTTTTAAGAAAGGAAACAGAGAGCCTGGTACCTTCTCAGTTCATTGAACAGAAAATCAGGTAACCTCGAAAAATATAATAGAAAAACACAAACATCATCAATTTAGAGTCGCTGATAGAAATCTGCATGATTTCAAATGGGTTGCTAAAGTTATGGAGTATTTGTCTCTGTTAATCGCGTATTGCATTAAATACAATACTTGAATGTTTTAGCATAATATTAATTTTTTAGATAATCGTGTTTAAGAAACTCCCATTTCTAGTCCGTTTCTTTTCTACAACGTGCTTTTCTCTTGTAAAAACATTTTTTCTCAGAAATCATTTTACAAGCACAGTAAATGCTTCTGTATACTAGGTGCTAGTATTTCAAGGGAAAAAAAAAAAATCAAAAGAAAAGAAAAGAAGGCTCAGTTTTGAACTACAAGACTATCAATGTTTTACCAGTAATCACCACAACAACATGACCCCTCAGAAAAGTGGTGGTAAATGCTCGAGTCGCCGATCACAATCACCCGACCTGTGAACTTAGAAATCTTCTTGAGAGCATCATGACAAAGATTACATACTCTCACATTTTTCTTCACTAAGACTGGGTTTCCAATTCCAGTAGAAATCAGTCCAAATACAGCTGCTAGCCTCACACTATGCCTATTAGCCGCAACTGATCTCTTTGCCCCAATATATACCGGGTCAAAAACATTGTTCGGTTTAAGCAAATTCTCCCCAATAATTGTTGATAGTGCATCAGATGCTTCAATAATCGCTGAGCTTTTAGCATGGGACATGTCGCCATTTACAAAGCTATATTGCTTGGTAGGCAACGCAACCAGGCTAAGAGCATCTGTTTTTGTCAACCCCTTTTCTCTCATGAGCTCTTTCACTCGAAACAGATCGTTCCACCGCCCTGCATCTGCATACATATTACAAAGTGTTACATAGCAACCTGTGTTATCATGCTCTATTTCTGAAATTTTCTCTGCAGCCAGCTCAGCAATTTGTAGGTTATTGCTATTTCTACTTGCAGTTAATAAAGATCCCCAAATCGTAGCTGAAGGGGCTATCGGCATGTTATCTATAAATCTCAATGCCTCCTCAAGGTCGCCTGTACGGCCAAGGAGATCAACCATGCATCCATAGTGTTCAGTCCGAGGCACAATGCCATAATCTTCTTTCATGGATTTGAACAGCATCCAACCCTCTTCAATTAAACCAGACACACTACAAGCAGTCAAGACTGAGACAAACGTAATCTCATTTGGTCTGAACCCTTTAACTTTCATATGAGAAAAAAGATCAAGTGCAGTTTTTCCATGACTATGAATCCCATATGCCATCACAATTGTGTTCCATGTGATTAAATCCCTCTCAGGAGTTCTGTCAAACACCTCTCTTGAGCTCTTTAGATCACCACTTTTTGCATACATGTAGATTATTGAGTTTGAAACCGTGGCATTGTCAGAGAATCCCATCTTGATCACATAACTATGGATCTGCTTGCCATCCCTCAATGAGGCAAGCTCAGTATATGCTGCCACACTTATGGACGAGGTATATACGTCAGGCTCTACAAACTTGTTTAGTAGTTCAACGAAAAGTTCAATTGCCCTTCGATGCATCCCTTTCTTCATGTAAGCCGCAAGCATGGTGTTCCAAGAAAACATATTCTTCTCGACAATTCGATCGAACAATGACTGTGCCAATCTCCATTCACCGCATTTCCCATACATGTCATTTAATGCAGTCTCGAGGTACATATGAGGTAGAAGGCCTTTTCTAATAGAATACGCATGAATCGCTTTTCCAACTGATACACTTTCCGTCTTAGCGCAAGAGGTAAGAAGGCTGACCATGGTAACAGCATTCGGTTCTGCATCCACACACAACATTTCATTAAGGCAAGAGATTGCCATGTGATGTTGCTCATTCAAAGAATATCCACCTATTAGAGAGTTCCACGCGGCCACGGTTTTAATAGAGATTCTGTTAAACACTTTTTCAGCAGAATTCATGTCGTGGCATTTACAATACATGTCAAGAAGAGAAGTCTCCACCATACTATCTATCTTTAGTCCGTTTCTGATCATGTAACAGTGAACTTCTCTCCCGCTTTTGCAAGAAGCTTCTAGAGAGCAAGCGGCCAGCGCACTCATTATCCCATAATGGTCATGCTTCGTATTTAGAGATCCTGGAAAATCCTTAAAGCATGACAAAGCCTTTCTTCCGTCTCTGTTGAACACATAACCATCAATCATGGAATTCCAGGACACAAGATCCCTAACAGGCATATCATCAAACACCTTCTCTGCATCACCAATAAACCCAAATTTTGCATACATAGCTATCAGAGAATTTCCAACAAATAAATCAGAATCCAATCCGCACTTGAACAATCTTGCGTGGGCTTTCAACCCTTCTTTACGGTCTAGCAAACATGTGCAAGATTTAATAACAAAAGGGAAAGTAAAATTATTGCCTATCAACCCAGCACTAAGCATGCCGTAGTAGAACGAAATGGCTTCTTCGTAAAACTCTGCATTAGTGTAACCCCTAATCATGAGGTTCCAAAGGAATAAATCGGGCTTCTTTGCTATGTCGAACAGTTCCTGGGCCTTCTCCATGCGACCTGACTGGACATAAGAAAAAATAACTCGGGACAAGCGTTTGTTTTCTATTAGGAGCATGGATGGTTTCTTGGATTTGGGATTGACAAGTGGGGCGGTTGCTTTGAGGCGGCGGTTGTATTTAGCTGGTGGTTCCTTGGGGGTGCTCGAGAGAATTGTGTGTGAAGTATTAATGGCGGGAAAGAAGGAAATTGTCATGGCTGAGTGAGAAGTGAGCGGTAGTGCGGATGAAACAGTACTGCAATTGGGGTACTTTTTTATATCAATCCGATTATTTGTTATCTTTTTTTATCTTTTGGAATGCAGATTTGTTAGAGCTGGAGCAGCGAGACGGAATCGAGAGGGTAAAACGGTGAAGGGGCAAAACCAAAACCGGAGGAGATATTTCGCGCCGCCTTTTATTTCGAAAATATGAAAATTATAGTTTGATACCCGATGAGGGGAGCCAATATCCTCTGAGGTAACGAAATATTTCCTTTTGGATCCGTACCGTCTGATCAGAATCCGGCTGAGGTGAAATATACGGGCTTCTTTAATATTCGTACGGATGATGATCCATTGAATGGTCCGCATCTAAACAGAAATATTCTGTTACATTAGGTGATATGAATTCCTACGGTGACAAATGAACAAGGACCAATCTTTGGCTTTTGAATCAAGACCGTCCGATTCGAATCCGTGAAAATTCATCTCCGAAGTGAGCGTACACATTCCAACGACGAATTCGAATCTCGAGACAATACCAAGCGACAAATTCGAATCGGACAGTCTCGATCCAAAACCCAAAGATTGGATTACTTTAGGGGATCCGGACCCAATGAACAAGGGGGAATTCAGGTATATCCTTCAAAAAAATTGAAATTACAAACTTTCCTCTCTAATATTATTTTATTCTTCTAAATTTCAGAAATTCACAAATTTTTCCAATTAATTACGTTTTCTATTAAGACTCATATTAAAATTATAAAGTACCCATTTTATCATTTAAAAAAAATATGTAGCATGCTGGAGAGAAATGTTATGTCTTCTAATTGGCTGGTTGTGATGACAAATTGTTTATTTTCTTACTTATGACGCACACAAGCGTATGCTTAAATATCACATTGTATGCGTCATAAGTAGAGAAATGAACAATATGTTTCCAAAAATCTATCAATTGGAAGACTTGACACTTTTCTTATACTTACTACATATTTTTATTTTTAAAATAAAAAGTAAATTGGGTATTTTATAAATTTAAAATGAATTCTATTAGGAAGTACAATAAATTTGATAAATTTGTGAGGTTAAATATGATATTATAAATTTGAGAGGAAAATGCGTATTTTTGAAGTTTTTGAAAGGTATACATGAAAATTTCCCATTTCGAAATTATGAAAATTACTAATTAGGCTGATAGTTTGATCCCGATGAAAGAAGAGATGAATAAAAAGGGATGAAGCTTTGAGCACGAGATAAATAGAACTTCTAAAACCCCGCTATGATTATATTAGATTGGAAATCTTCTACATAAAAACTAAAAATAATAGTTAATTGTATTAGATATGTTTCTTTAATAAGAGAAGATCATTAAATTATTATTTTTCTTCTTATTTGCCATGAATCACGTATTAGCGGTTGTTGGATTTTTCGTATATGAATTAAATCTTTGTTAATATATTTCGTTTATTTGGTTATAGTTTTGGTTACTACATGTTATTTTTAGTGATATCAAGAATAATAATCGTCTCATGTTAAATAAATTATTATAAGCCTATAATTATTTCCAGTAATTACTCAATTTTTGTATATAAACATGGAGAAATTCAAGTACAAACAACAAATAATTTCTGTATAAAGGTAAGAATTGCACTAGGCAAACACGAGATTATCGCTGGAATTAATTACAGCAGGTTCATTTCTTGCTCATATGCTTTAGGTCAATGGCTAAAATCTAATTTACAAGAATGCAGCACGGCTTATTAGTGTATTGACTACCTCTACATGTGAAAACCCCTGACAATCTTTCCAGGGTATCAGACAAGTGTGTATGAGGTCTGTAGGTGATGCCAATTCGGATGTGATCTTTATAGTATATCATTTTTTCATTTGCTTTTCGTTAAAAAGAATTATAACAATTTTTCGCTATTTACTTATAATCTATATTACTTGAATACTCCAGTTTGGCAGTCACCCGTATCGGATACGGATACGATATACGTGATGTATCCTTACTCAGTAGATACAGTCGCCAATACATATTGACACTGCACCGATACGCTATATTTGAACCGGATACATACCCGGATACAAGACCGTGCACCAACTCCAGACCCATGAACCGTGCAACACCCATGGACCCATGAACAGCGATGGACCACATTCTAAAAATCAAATTTTAGCTCTCTGCGGGAATCAAAACCGCCCCCTATGGTGTAGGGCCCTACATCTTTACCAGTACAGTAAATCATATTTCTTGTTAGAAAAGAGTTTCTATGATATTTAATATACCGACATTTTTATTAATATCCAAAGTTTAATACAAATTATTAATTATACCCGGAACTCAACTCAATATCGATATATACCCAAGCCGGCCATTTTCTGGCCGGCTATGTTCCTTCCCTAAGCCGGCCAGAAAATGGCCGGCCATGTACCTTTTTTTTTTTTTTTTTTTTTTTTTTTTTTTTTTTTTTTTTTAAGAGAGAGAGACTATGAAGATCAAAATATTGAAATCTAACTCTGAAATACGATAATTTTTTGTTTAAATTATTTGTTATATTACTTCTTTGAGGAAGGATCAAATTACAACAATTATTTTTTTATTTTCAAAGTCCAAATCGTCGATCCAAACCGTTCAACATGATTTCCACAATAAACTGTGCTTGCAGATCAAATTTTACATTTTTTTGAATTTGTTTACTATTTATTAAGTATTTTACAAAAAATAGTCATATTCAGACTATTGAATTTTGTACCCATCTTAATAAATAGTAAAAAAATTCAAAAAAATGTAAAATTTGATCTGCAAGCACATTTTATTTAGATAATCATGTTGAACGGTTTCGATCGACGATTTGGACTTTGAAAATGAAAAAAATAGTTGTTGTAACTTGATCCCTCCTCTACTTCTTTTGATGTATAATTAGCATATTTATACTAAAATACGCTAGAATACTTGAAATTATGTTGAATTACACTATATTATAATAAATTATGTTCAATTATACTAAATTACGTTAAATTACAATAACTTCGCTAATTATGCTGAAATACAGTAAAAAAACACTAAACTACACAAAATTACGCTATAGTAGACTGATTTTGCTCATCTTTCATGAATCATAAAAAATAGTAAAAAAATTCCAAAAATAGTAAAAATTGGTAATCTGCAAGTTCATTATGTAACTAATTTACTGAGCTACTTGGATTGAATGATAGAAATGAAAATCTTAATCGGAAACTTCAACTCAAGTTTTGAGGCTCTTCTCTTTGTTTTTTGGCGATTCTGAATTTCGGAATCCGGCGTAGCGGGCACAGACGCATGCGCATTTTCGCAAGCTTTCCGAAAAGTGCTCATTTGCTGAAATCGGACACTCGAGCGCCGTTTTATGACCGTTTGAAGTTTCATCGTTGTTTTTCTCCTTTTCAGTGAAGATATCGTCCTTATTCATATCGTATTTTAGCGTAATTTACCGTATTTTAACGTAATTTAATGTAATTTAACGTAATTTAACATAATTTAGTGTTATTCAACATAATTTCAATTAATCTATCGTATTTTAGTATAAATATGCTAATTATACATCAAAGAAGTAATATAACAAATAATTTAAACAAAAAATTATCGTATTTCAGAGTTAGATTTCAATATTTTGATCTTCATAGTCTCTCTCTCTTAAAAAAAAAAAAAAAAAAAAAAAAAAAAAAAAAAAAAAAAAAAAGGTACATGGCCGGCCATTTTCTGGCCGGCTTAGGGAAGGAACATAGCCGGCCAGAAAATGGCCGGCTTGGGTATATATCGATATTGAGTTGAGTTCCGGGTATAATTAATAATTTGTATTAAACTTTGGATATTAATAAAAATGTCGGTTTAATATATAACTGGGTTATTGTATGGTCCTTCATCTACGATTTTTTTTATATTTAATAAGTGCTGAATTAATAATATAATAAAAAAATAAAAAATAATATATTTAATAGATATATCATATCCGGGATTTTTTTAAATTACCGTATCGCCATATCCGTATCGTATCCGATACCCGTATCCATGCAACATAGCTTATAATATACAAAATTGCTGAACTGTATCTTTCGCAAATATCAAACAAAAGATGCTAATGCCAGCATTTCTGCATCTGTACGACAAGTAAAACGCAAAAGATAAGATAGCATGAAAAAAGAAATTCAAAACTTCAGCACTAAGCAGTGAAGACTATGCCTACCATTTTATCCCTCTTTTCATAAATCAGTAAGAGTGAGGCTATGGTGCTATGCATAGCATGGATGGGGTCCGTGCTACGGCCAAAAATTTGACTTTTTAAAATCCTAATGGTCGATCCAACCGTTCAATGTGATAACCATATGAATATGTACTTGCAAACTAAATTTTATATTTTTTCGAATTTTTTTACTATTTTTTTAGATAGGTAGAATTTTGATGGTCCAGAATTTTCAGAAAACACTGATTTTTCTACCTATCTAAAAAAATAGTAAAAAAATAGTAAAAAAATTCGAAAAAATATAAAATTTAGTTTGCAAGTACATATTCATATGGTTATCACATTGAACGGTTGGATCGACCATTAGGATTGTAAAAAGTCAAATTTTTGGCCGTAGCACGGACCCCATCCGTGCTATGCATAGCACCATAGGCTCACTCAATCAGTAATATACTATGGATACTCCATTGGAGGATTATGGATACAAAAAGAATCTAACAAAGGGATCAAATATTACAGAAGTGATAGATACATAATTCTTGACATTTCCAAACTGTGCAAAGAATCGCCAAATTAAATACTACCCACGATCAGATCCAGAAAACTACATACCATTTGCAACCTGATCCAGCTAATAAGATAAGTTTTACTGCAAATGCTACACCAAGAAAGTTTCATCGAGTGTGTTCAATCAAAGTTCTTCATGTCTTTGCACCTCGCTGTGGCACAACAAGAAACAGTCAGCTCAAGAGTATTAGAAAATATTTTATTGCATAGGTTTATTAGCCTACATAAAATGAAACGATCAAAACTTTCAATTAAAAAACCAAAAAAATTCCTGCCTCAAGTGGTGGTGAATTGGCCCGCCGTCAGCAGGGCCGTACATTAAATCAGTATGTATGGAGCCCTCTAAGGGAAATTAATCACAGGAGAGCTCTAACACAGGTAGTAGAAGGTGATTGTTTTTGGAAAGAAAAAGGGCATATTATTACATGTACAAAACCAATCTACTAACGGAATAGAAGTTCATGATGGCACAGAAATAATTTTAACTCAATTCAAGTGATGGGATAGTTCCGTTCCAAATAATACATGTCTCGCTGGAGTACAAGATCCAGTAAGGTATATATCACGGCAGAATCAACATCTTCTACTGGTTTTCTTTTTGCTCGTTTTGGTGTTTCATCAAATATTTATACAGGCCAAACAAAAATTAAGGGATTAAATAATTTACCTGTTGAAGTTTCTTCAATATGGAAGCCTCATAATCACTAAAACCTGCTCCTACTATTTTGCTGATCTTGGGTTCATCATTAGCTTCTGCAAATGGCACAGATAAACCATCTGGCTTATCTGAACTTGTTTGAAAGGGAAGAACTAGCAAAGGGTTTGACACATCCCCACTCATTAAACGTGTAGCTGCCACCTGTCAAAAAATTAATTCCAAATTAGAATTAGGTCTTAAATTTAATAAAATGATATTATAAGTTCATGGATTTTAAGAAAAATTCAAGATGAAGTAACAGAAATTTCACACTTTTAACGAAAATAATTCTTTGTGACAAAAGAAGGGGCAAGATAGGAGGAAAAATAAGTTGATCAATGATTATATTTCTTCATTGAGGAAAGGCAAAGATAGGGAAAGTAATTAATCCACCATACATGTCGTTCTTAATCTTTGTTTGTGAAAATCAAGAAACCGAAGGTCTTATTATAGAGTTGACTGCTAGCAGGAAATAATATTGTTGCAACAGTATCCGCTCAGACCCACATTACTATCCGGAAAAAATGCAGATTGAATAATGGTCGAATCTGGACCAACACGGATTCAGATATCTTTTGGTAGATATAAATATAGACACTATAGCATTTGGAAGCAAATAGGGATATTCAGATATGGTATGGTACTGGTCACTGCATCTAATATATCCACATCCATATCTGTTTAGTGAAACAAAAGAAAACATAAAAGTAATGCATCCAAGCAGCGCCCACATTGAGAAACACAGATAAAAAATAGAACAACTCGATCAATTATTTCAATATAACAGATTTCATTCTAACAATGCAGCATATGCAAGGCCAACACCGCTCCCCCTCCCACCTGCCATGTCAAGAAGAGAGAGAGAGCTACCAAAACTGGGGGGGTGGGGGGGTGTGGGTAGGAATATCACAGCTGGATATACGTATCATTTCTCTGCTCCTGCATTGGTGGTGGCAGCTATATACAGAACCAACAGCCTTGTGGACCACAGTTGTTGCGACAACCCTGAGGTGGAAGGGCACATACGCACATGGCCCAAGCTTGTGGGCATCAAAGGGTTCTTTCTTTTGGCGCTAACTGCAAAGGATCAGACCAATATTTGTCTGGAGTTGCACATGGATCATGGGGGACGGTATAAGCATATCCTTCTGGTATTGACTCCTGGGGAAGCCTTCCTCTGATGAGTCAGCAGGAGAGCCAACCGAGACTGATCTATCCAAATGTCTCCCTGAGAGATGCATGGCCGATACTGCATTTACTGGATCCACACCTAAGCCAGCATAAATATTTGGACTTTACAAACACAAGGGATGAACTGAGTTGGAGATGGGAGACCTTGGGCTCCTACTCGGAAAAATCAGTATATCAGGCAATGATTTGGGGGGGAGGGTAAAATAGGATGGAAATTTGGAAGTGCAAAATTCCGCCAACAGCCAATATTTTTTTCAAACCTGATGCTAAAGAGCAAAATCTTGACGCATAATGTCATGCACAATTGTAGATTTCAGTGTGAGCGAAGATGTGTTATGTGTAACAATTGTCCGGTGGAATCAGCAGCACTGCATCTTCTTTTCCTTTTCCCGTATGCAGTCACAACTTGGAGCAAAATAGCAGCATCTGTGGGATATCAACTAATGACACCAGATGTGTCAGTACAACAGGTGTGGACCGGGTCATGGGGAAGGATGCAAAGACAAGGTGCGGCATCAAAACTGGATTGGGCATCAAGGTTCTTGTGCACTTGCTGGTTTCTATGGAAACAAAGAAATGTGATGGTGTTTGGGTGTAATTATTTGAAACCCGAAATGTTTGCTGACAGAATTGTACAAAAGAACATGGGCTGTGGAAGAAGTACTGCTAATATGAGGGACATTGAAGTAAATTTGGAAATTAGGACAATACTGGTAGGTTTACCCAGGGTATGCAGAAGTTATTGGGACAGGGTTCTAAGGGACAAATAAGTTGTTTAGAGGGTATGTTAGATCAGTGTGTGTTGTAATATTACTTTTTAATTATTAATACAATTGGCAGCCGCTGATAAATTTTGAGAGAGAAAGAGACCGCCAAATTGTGCAATGAGTGCCCTTTGGAATCAGCTCTGCATTTATACGTTAAGGGTCTGGAATGCAGTATCAATTTTGATTGGCTGTCGTGTTATGACGCCGGGACTTCGGTTCAGCAGGTTTGGGAATCTTTGTACGAAGACGCTAGGGAGAATGGGAGCATAACAAGAGGCAATTGGACAGCAGTGTTCTTATGCACTTGCTGGTGCATTTGGAAGCAACGCAATGAAGTGGTCTTTGGTGGGCGGTTGGTGCAACCTGAAATGCTAGGGGTTAGGGCGATGCAACAAAGTGGTCTGTTGAAGACTAGAGATTAGGGGGATAAGTAAGACGCAGAGTGATAGAAAATCTGTAACTTTGTACAAGGGCTAGCGCAATTAGCGTTGTAATAGGGCAAGAGCATACAGGGAGTAGATGAACTAGTTGTAATCAGATGTTTCATTAATTAACACAATCAACTTGGCAGCCTCTGCCAAGGTTGATCGATTGATCTCGATCTCGAGAAGAGAGAGAGAGAGATAGAGTTTACCACAGCATCTTTGGAGGACATGACTATAAGCGCTGTCCCTTTATTTTTAGATTTCTTAGATCGAATCACCACATCTTCTACCTTTCCAAACTTCTCAAATATTTCTCTCAGCCTGGTAGCATTGTATTCGCCCAAAGCTCTCTCCCATGAGACCTTCAGTATTTTGTCCTTGTCTGATTTGTGCTCTGACTTGTCATGCTTTTCTTCTCTAGATGTCTGAATTTTAACAGTTTTCTTTTTGTCAGTTTCTCATTAGACTACCAAAAAATACTGATTTTGTTCCAATAAATGCTTATCAACATCTTAACAAATAGCTTTTCTGTAATTATGTGATTCATGTGTTGATCTAAAATAGCAACACCTTTATCAAATCAAAATTCAAGTTTATGGATTACTTATTAGAACCACAGTGCAATGTAGTGCTGAAATTATTCTGTTAGTGGTACATAACAAAATGCATTGATATGCTCATAATATTACTCTTTTTGTTTTTTTTTACTGATGTTTCCATTTTCTGAGTATTCCAGATAATTTTGGTCATTCTCATTTCTAAGTAACAATTTTGGTTATATAAACTGGAACCAACGTCAGTACTGATACTCTATTTGATCTTTTTACCTTTTACAAGGAGCAAAATGAGCTACAACTGTATTGGCAGCATGCCTTGCAAGATTATTTGCATAAAACCCAATCCTTGCATATTTTTTTTTCCACACAATTTTGGTCATCCTTACTTTCCCAATTAATAAGTTCCACAAATAAAATAAAATAAAATTCATGTAAAGAGCATTAGTACATACCGATGCAGAAGCAGCAGCAGGTCCACTTCCCCTGACATTCCTATTAAGAAACGCATCCAACTCCCTCTTTAATTCATTAGCCACACTCCTCTCTCTCTTCCTCTCCATTTCAGCAGCATCCAACGGCTCTCCTCTCTCAGCCGCGCGCTCCCTTTTCTCCAGGTCCGCCGCCAGCTTCCTCCTTTTACCATCGCGCGCCGAATCCCTCACCTCCTTCTCACGCCGAGCACGGAGCTTGGCATCGAAGGCGCGGCGGGACTGCTCATCTCTCAGTACATCGTAGGAGGCGCGGAGAAGCTGGAAGTCGGCGGTGGCATTGGGATCGTCGGGGCGTTTATCGGGGTGGCGCAGCCGCGACTGGGTCTTGTACGCCTTTTCGATCTGGTCCGCGGTTAGGCGGGAGCCCTCTTCGCCGGAGGGAAGGTCGAGGAACTTGTAGTGGTCAATTTCGTCGGCGTCAGTTGGATATGGCGCCATAATAGAAAGGAAGGAAGAGTTTGGGGTAGGGTTTGAGGGAAATTGAGAAAGAAGGCCAATTAGGGAACTAACTTCTTTCCTTTTTTGCAAATTGCAGTTCCGACACGGTTAATCTGATTGGTTATAGCTTGGTTACTATGCATTCTCGGTTGCTTCGGTGGTATTAATATTTTACTTTTTGGAACACTTCACTGCTGAAAACAGTGCCTTGTAATTATGGTTATATGTTCCAATGGAACGGGCTTATGCCTCTTTTAAAAAAAAAAAAAAAAAAAACTTCTTTCCTTTTTTGCAAATTGCAGTTCCGACACGATACGGATACACTAATACAATTTCCCGCAGCGCTGTATTCCGGAGTCGGTTAGCGTGGCTCTGTTTCTTCGGTCCGACCATTTTAATTTAAGGAACGATTTCGCCACTAAATTGGATCGGACCGGTCCGATCCAAAGTCGGATCGTTTGATCGCCGGATCAAATAGCCTCGTAATTTGCATTGCACAGTGCGGATTGAATTCTATTACAGATTAATATTTTTATTTTTAAATTTCAAAATTATCGATCTGAATTATTCATAATGATTTTCATATAAAAATATACTTACAAATTAAAATGTAGGAATTTCATGTGTACCCCTCAAAAACCATAAAATTACATATTTCCCCCTCCAAATTTAATAATAACATATTTACCCTTCTATATTCAAATGACTTGAGAGTAGGTCCGATGGGCATCGGACCTACCTCGGTTCGACGGGTTTAATCACCATCGATTTAGATTCGTGCGAAATGCTTTAAACTCCGTGCGTGTATGTTTCAAGATTCGTGCGCACAAATTACTCCGTTCTCCTACGGTAAATCTGCCCATCGGAACCAAACTAGGTCCGATTGGCATCGGACCTACACTTATCTCTATTCAAATAACTCACATATTTATCCAATTAATCAAAATTTGAAATTAATTAAGTTTAATATTCTATAATTAATAACTTAATTATATTTCACACTTCTCTCTCGTCTTATTTCATAAAAAAAATCTGATCCCTTTCTCTCCTCTCTTTGTCTCGTCTTGTTCCATAAAAAAAAAAGAAAAATTCTGATGACATTTTTTCTTTTCTTTCGCTGGACCTTTTCCCCCTTCCCCACTCCACTCTACGACTCTGTCTCTCTCTTTCTGGTCAAGCTGCACACCTCTTCTCTCGTCTCAGTCATGCACTCCTCGAAGCAACTCTCCTCTCGCATCATTAGAGGAGGGAGGGAGAGATACTAATCAATGAAGCACTATGCGAGGTGGGCCGAAGCGACTTGAGACGGGTTGGATAGGAAGATATTGTTCTGCTACCATTAGTAGCCATAGCGTCTGGAGAAAAGAAAAGACAACATGTTTTTTTTCTAATAGAACAAGATGAGAGAGAGAGTAGAGAAAGGGAGAGAATTACATAATTAATTATATTTTATCAAGTATTAAACATAATTAATTTCAGTTTTTATTAATTGAGTAAATATGTGAGTTATTAGAATTTAGAAGGGTAAATATGTTATTATCAAATTTGGAGGGGGAAATACGTAATTTCATGGTTTTTGAGGGGTACACATGAAATTCTCCCAATTAAAATTTATATTTTTTAGATAGATAGAAAGTCACTTGATCTAAAAATTCTAGGCCATTCAAAAGTAGTGATTTTTATCTTATCTAAAAAATAGTAAAAAAAAGTGTAAAAGGTATAAAATTTGATCTACACGTACATTTTGCATATGAAGATTATGTTGAACTGTTGAGATCGATTATTTAAACTTTCAAAATAGAAATATTGATCCATAGCTCAGGGCAATCCACTCTATGTATAGTACTGTAGCCTCACTTAATACTAATAATAATGATGATATATAATAATAATAACAATATATTGAGTGAGGTTATGGTTATACATAGCGCATATAGTCTATATTATGGATCACTATTTTTATTTTTAAGATTAATTTGAATCGTTGAACATTATCTCCATGTGAAATTGTACTTAGAATAACTAAACTTTACAATTTTTTAGATTTTACTATTTTCTTAAATAGGTAGAAAATCACTACTTTCAAATAGTCTATAATATTTAGAACTAGTAATTTTCTACTCATCTAAACAATAGTAAAAAATCTAAAAGCTGCTATGTGCTTTTAGAATAATAAAAGCATGTTATGTGCTTTTAGAATGAACATCACGTTAGATGGATATATTGAAGCTTGATAATTAATGTCTGCACCAGAAATGTTTATGTACATTTTATAAGTTAAGAGGTGAAAGGATCTTATTATAAGTTAAGGGTTTATGATTGGAGACGTAAGAATCTTTATAATTTACTGGCGAAGGATTCTTCTTATAAATTTTACATACACGCATACAAAGAATCCTTAATTTTATAAATTTGGAGAGATCGAATCTAAGGATCCAAATTTATGAAATTAAATTTACAACCTATACACACCCATCCAAGTACATACACACGTATAGGAGTTAGCCCAATTATAATACAAAATTAATACATTTTAGAATAGTTGCATACAATATTTGGAGGATTAACATAAGTGTGGAATGCAACTATTTTAGAATTTTTTATTGACTTCAATTGTATTTCAAAAAAATTCATATTACAACTAATTCGCACTGATTACGGATTTGAATTGACGCTAAAAATTTTAAACTGACGCCTCTATTATTGATTTTTTTTTCTAGAGCATTTATAAAATTAAACTTGTAATATCAAATTCGAAATATGCTCATTCTTTGAGTGTTCGAGGTTAATGCTCATTCTGCTTCATGTTTATGAATACAGTTGGGTTCAGTTTTGTGATCAACCATCTTAATTACATGCAGGGTGTGAAGGCCGTTATAGCAAAGAGCTTTGAAAGAATCCACCGAAGCAATCTCGCAGGAATGGGAATAGTCCCTCTCTGCTTCAAGGCTGGGGAGGATGCAGAGACCCTTGGCTTGACTGGCCATGAGATGAGAGATTCACCATTAATCTTCCGATTAACATCAGTGATATATATTAAACCTGGTCAGAGCATTATTGTGAAAACAGACAATGGCAAGTCGTTTGAGTGCAATGTCCGCTTTGATACTGAGGTATTCCTTACTACAAACTTTTAACCAAGCATCACCATACTATATTGTAATTATATATGTCATGATTGTGATTTGAAGTTACAGTATTTAATTTTCATCATCTCTATCTCATGAATTATCTCCCAGTCATTTCTTTCTACCATAATTTACCATTATGACATCATGTGCACTGTCATAGCTTACCAAATCAATAGAAGAACTGATAAGGAAACTCCACAAACATACATCTTTGTAAGCCCTTGAAGGAAGTCTATCTGAGTAGCCATCCTTTGAAAGTGAAATTGAACATTAAAACATGCACATAGTTTGTCATATCCAGCATGCTAATGCACCATGGCTAGCTGTATATAAATATAAATCTGCATTTGGTGTACTACAATTGGTTTGCTAAGGTTTGCATTTGGTTTATTTATTTTGACCGTATTTTTTGCTCCATTTGTTGTAGGTTGAGCTGGCATATTACAACCACGGTGGCGTTCTGCTTTATGTTATTAGGAACTTGATCAACGCCGACCAGTAGCTTGCTATTTTTGATGATTCTATTGTTTTGGGGATTAAATTTTCTGCCTTGTGGAAGCAAGGCATGTCCCCATTTTGTGGGTAAAGATTTTAACAGAGCAGTTTTGGCTTCATGCAGAGCACGAACTCTAATCATAACAACGCTGCATATGGGGTTGGGGTGATTGCATAGCAAATTGCATCAAGATCTACAGAGTTCATATTTTTTTTTCTTACCTGATGATTAATTTATACAGTTATATGGCTTAAATTGTTGTTTTTTCTTGTTAATTTATATTGTACAGAGAACTGTACAATATTGTCCTAAAAATATCCCCTTATTACTGTAAGGTTTTCTCCTTATTGGTTAAATTGAAAATTTTCCTTATTGGTTCTAATAAATGCATTATATCATTTTTTGTAGTTTTTGAAGAGTTATATAACAAAAAAAGGAGAGCTTTAATTCAATGTATATTCCATGAGTGCAAGGGTTGTGTATATTCCTATATACATACATGGCGAATTTAACCTAAAAATGACAATAATTGAATGCAATCGATTTGAATAAAATCAATCACAGTATTTTTTGTAATTCTTAAAGTGCGTAATCTAAATTCATTTAATCTTCATCATCTCCGAATTAATCCACGGGTGAATTCTTGATGCATATATTCTGTCAGGAACTTTTATTGGAAACATATTCAAATGTAATCTGCGAGCGATTTTATTGATTGATCTTGACAAAAATGGTACAATGTGATCGATTTAAACTGTGGTCCGATACTCCGGATAGGTGCACAGTTGCTTGTCAATAAATATGTGCCTTAGGCAAATGAGATCGTCGCATATCTGGTTGGTAATTTTTTAGTCCTGGAGATAGTCCTGTCGTCTGCTTGCACCTCTTCATAAGGTTCCTGTTTAAAGTAACATGGATTGCACAAATCACCTGTCTCCAGGACTGGTAAAACTACGGACACCAATAAAAATCAGGTAATAGAGAAAAAATGCGTTTACATCTCAACCGAACTCATGGAGTGGTTTTCGTTTTCTGTTGCTTCATTTTTTTCATTGTGTTTGACCAATATATATTTTGTATGCGTGGAACCAGTGAGCTCAGCATGCAATTATCAGGTGATAGAGCCATGTACCAAAGGCCCTAAGAAATGACTCATTTGGTACATTTCTTAGGAGTCATATCTTAGGGCCTTTGGTACATGGCTCTATCACCTGATAATTGCCATGTACCCTAAGAAATGACTCCTAAGCCATGTATCAGGTGATAGAGCCATCTACCTTTTGAGCAAATATTTTTATTAACTTTCACAAATCTCTTTTTCTACAGGTAAAATTGTTCATGGGGGTGTAATTTTCTTCCATGAACTTTTCTGTATTCAGAAACTACTGTTAATCGATTTATATATAGGATCTAATGCGCATCTAAAAACATGTGCATATAAATAAGCAGGCCTAAGAGTAGAAGCAGAATAAATTCTCTGAGAGCGCGCGGTCATCAGTACAAAGATCCGCTAGTTTGGTATTTTTAGCTCACAGTTATTATGGCATTGCATAAGCCTCACTACTATCATGTCCGGCGGAGACCAAGCCGTCTCGGCCTTGGAAGAATGACAACATCCTGGTTGGGGCATGCCATAGTGTATCACTATATCCACGACAGCTCCATGATAACAGAATTTTAGATCATAGTCTCTCTTTTTTGGCTCTGTCTCGTGCATATTTTGATTGGGCAAGATGTTTAGCGTGTCAAATTACATGGACATAGTAGTGATGTCACGGAAGTTTGTCAAGCTATCCATCTTGTCAACCAAAAATCATTCAAGAATATACGAGGCAAAAGGAGACTAAAATCTAATAATTTCGTCACAGGAGCATCGGTGAAGATAAAGAGATGTGCTGTGCATAGACCGCATGTACCAACCTGTGATGTTGGCATTTTTTCAGAGCCGAAAAGGGTTGATCTTCCAGCTGAGCACAGCTAATATTAGTTGGGCTTATTTAAAGTCATAATTAATGATTTGTTAAAAATATAAGGTCAGGCGAAATCTGATTTTTTTTCTGAAATGAATGACATGACATGACATTTTTTTTTCAATTTTGAGAGCTGCAACTTTAGAAAAGAGTCAATTTTCAGAAATCAAATTGAGGTCACTCTAAAGGCTGTAAACCTTTCGAGTATTGTACAAATAAATATAATAATATTATTACATAGATTTAGGATGTATTGTACAACTGCAGCAGACAAGAAAAATGACTAAATGAGATTAATTAATACAGCACCAGCACCAGTTCCATTAAACTAGTACCAGTAGTTATTTCCAACAGTTAGACAAATGAATTTAGACGAGTGGTATGTTGATCATGTCCTTTCCATGGATGAGGTACCGCAAAAATATAACAAAGAGCAAGTATATAATTTTTTTTCTGTTGTATTCAAGTAAACCTGACCTCTGAGTCAGTTCATTCAAATTTTTATTCCTTACTATATCACAGAAGAAAAAAAAAACAGTACAGTAAATTTAAATTAGATTGAGCTCTAGAAAAATACAGTTTACTTATTTCTCGAGCCAGCTTGAATAGATCAAAGCTAAACCAACAAAATGGGGACATGCCTTGCTTCCGCAAGGCGAAAATTTTAACTCCCCAAACAATACCATTATCAAAAATAGCAAGCTACTGGTCGGCGTTGATCAAGTTCCTAATAACATAAGGCAGAATGCCGCCATGATTGTAATAGGCCAACTCAACCTACAATAAATGGAGCAAAAAATTACAGTCAAAATAAATGATGAAATCCAAACCTTAGCAATTTAATTGTAGTACACCAAATGTAGATTTATATTTACATACAGCTAGCTGTGGTACATTAGGATGCTGGATATGACAAACTATATGCACATTTTACTGTTCTCTTTCACTTTCAAAGGGAAGGCTACTCAGATAGACTTCCTTTTCTGGCTTACAAAGAAATATGCTTGTGGGGTTTCCTTATCAGTTCCTTTTAGTGATTTGCTAAGCTATGACAGTGCACATGATATCATAATGGTACAATTATTGTAGAAAGAAATGACTGGGACGAGATAGACATGACGAAAATTAAATACTGTTCCTTCAAATCAGGCATACATAATTACAATATAGTATTATGATGCTTGATTAAAAATTATAAACTACTAAGAAATACCTCAGTATCAAAGCGGACAGTGCACTCGAACGACTTGCCATTGTCTGTTGTCACAGTAACGCTCTGACCGGGTTTGATATCGCGGACGTTGCTCGGAAGGTTGATGGTGAATCGCTCATGGCCAGTCAAGCCAAGGGTCTCTGCATCCTCCCCAGCCTTGAAGCAGAGAGGGACTATTCCCATTCCTGCGAGATTGCTTCGGTGGATCCTTTCAAAGCTCTTTGCTATAACAGCCTTCACACCCTGCAAATTGGCCATTTGCATGTAAGATGATTGATCACAAAACTGAACCCAACTGTATTAATAAACATGAAGAAGAAGAAGAAATAAGTTCGTATAGTAGAGATCTTACCAAGAGCATCGGACCCTTGGCTGCCCAATCTCTCGAACTCCCACTTCCATACTCAGCACCAGCTAGAATAACTGTATCGTGGCCATCACTCTTGTACCTCTGTTCACATACAAAATTATAATAAAAAAGATGTATAAGATAAAGTGAGGAAATGAAAAACTATAGTAGCTTTAACAGTATAATAGATCATATTTTCTTAACATATTCAACTACAATCTTTGTTACAATTAAGGCTACAAATGAAAAAGATATTTGCAACAAGTCAAGAGTTACCGTGGCAGCATCAAACACGGAAAGCTCCTCTCCAGAGGGAATGTGGACGGTCTTGGGTCCCACCTCGCCTTTCAGAAGCTTGTTCACAAGACGGATGTTAGCAAAGGTGCCCCTTGCCATGATTTCATCATTGCCTCTTCGGCTACCATAAGAATTGAAATCATTTCTCTCAACACCCCTCTCTAATAAGTACCTAGCAGCCGGGCTGGCCTTATGAATGTTTCCTGCAGGTGAAATGTGATCAGTTGTGATGCTGTCACCAAAGTTTAGGAGACAGTATGCATCCTTGACTGGTTTAGGGCCAGGAGGAGACATTGTCATGTCCTTGAAGTAAGGAGGTTCATGGATGTAGGTTGATTGCGGGTCCCATGAGTACAGGGTGCTTGATGAATCAGGGAGCTGGTTCCACCTGGGATTCCCTTTGGTGATCGCTTGATATGTGCTTCTAAACATGTCAGGAAGCACACTTGACTTCACAACCTACAAGAGTTCAGAAGAAGAATGTACTAATTAAATACAATCAATGTTATTGATGGGCAATAATTTGCAGGTTACAACTAATTAGTGAAGGTATAAAACTACAGAAAGTCCAATATCGTACATCTGCAACTTCTTGAGAAGAAGGCCAAATATCTCTGAAGTAAACTTCCTTCCCATCCTTTGAGATTCCAATTGGTTCTTTCTCAAAATCAATGTTAACCTGCAATTAAATAACTCATGATTAGTAAGAGATTAATCAAAATCATCATCATAGCAGAAGGTATCTCAGGATAAAATACGAAGTCTGAAATGACAAAAACGTCTGTAGGCACATGTATATTGAATAACTCAATGAAAAATAAGAATGCTGCCGTCTTTTATCTTTCCACAAAGCAGCATTCAAGATATCAGCAAAGTTAGAATAATTTTATAAACATTGATGTATCCAAGGAAAGCATATAGCGCCAAGATCACTGCCTATAAACTATGTCTACTGCTCCAAACAGCTACTATTATATATAAACCAAAACATGCTTCATAAAAGTTATAATACCGTGCCAGCAAGTGCATAGGCAACAACTAAGGGAGGAGAGGCAAGATAGTTTGCCCTTGTGTGTGGGTTTACACGCCCCTCAAAATTCCGATTTCCTGACAACACTGCTGCGGCTACAATATCTGAGAACACAACAGAAAACAAAAATTACGAAATTAGAACATACCAGAGTATATTATATATGTTCCAGAGAAACTAAAACTGAGGTAAGAATTAATATGTCACCATTCTCAGTGATTGCAGCTGTCAGGTCCTTATCAAGGTCACCTGAGTTGCCAATGCAAGTTGTACAGCCATAGCCAACAATGTTAAAGCCAAGTTGGTTCAAGTATTTTTGTAAACCACTGCAAAGACAAAGCATGAAGTCCAACGTCAAAAGCATGGACCGAAATAACAGATTTTTCTATCAAACCAACTGGATCCAGAGTATCATAATGCAGTGATAGTAACAGGTTAAACTCCTTCGACCAACTGCTTCCTCTATTTTCGTGTTATTTTGGTTTTTCCTGGGATTTTTTTCTTAATTAATTGAAACATCAGGCAAATTGATAGTAAGCCGACTTAAATTAAAGGCAAAATCCATTAACTTCACAGACTTTGAAGTTCAAGTTTTAAGAAGCTGCACTTTTGAGATTACCAATGATTTAAATGGACATCCTAAGCAACCGTAGTTTCAGTCATAGAGAAATATGACAGCGATAATGAAATGTATTACTAACCTCTTTTCCAAGTACAACTTCGCAACTCCAGAACCAGGAGCAAGACTTGTCTTTATCCATGGTTTTACCTGATGTGACAAACAAAGTGTTGTTCATGCACTAGAAAAATAATAAAAGAATGCTTAAACTTTGCAATTTCGCATGAACTATACTGACCTCAAGGCCCAACTCGCATGCCTTTTTGGCAACCAATGCAGCTCCAAGCATCACACTTGGATTTGATGTGTTAGTGCAACTGGTTATCGCAGCTATGACAACATCACCATGCTTGATCTGAGCAGGTGTCCCTTGGAATGAGAAATCAGCAGCCTTCTTCTGGGTTTCTTTCGGCACAGCAAATCCCTATTTCAGCCAATTAAAGCGATGATAGTTAACAGCAGATCAAGCAGAATATAGCAAGTAATATTAATAGTTTTAAACAAGAATTTCAATCGGCAGGTTAAATCAATATTTTGTACAGAACATACTGGTTTACTCAAGAAGAAGCATTAACAGTGTATGGTACCAGTTACCCCAAATTTGATATAGGGCCCATTAGATCCAACATTTCAAACCATTTGTTTTCCTCAGATATCCCTAAAAATTTGCAACACCAATAACAATGAAACCAAGAAAAGAAAAGAAGAAACAAAAAAAGGGACAAAAAATATGCAGCAAACACAAGCTCACCTTAAATCCAACTTTGTTATCCAAGCAAGAAAGCCAGTCAGATTTCATTTCCTTGAGGGGTACCCGATCATGTGGTCTGAAAAATAAAAGTAGTTGCTATCCACTAAGAATAAACTATACATTACATAGGAACTTCATGAAACATGAGACTAGTTATTCACCTTTTGGGCCCTGATAGGCAAGGTACCACTTCATCAAGGTTCAATTCCAAGTAAGATGAGTAAGCTCTTTCTGCTTGGGGCTGCATTTAGGAAAAGTCTCTCTCAGAAAGAGCAATCGATAAGATTTTTCTAAAATACAATTGAATAGTAAATATATTAAAAGGGGGCGAAAAATTCAGATACCTCATTATAGTCCACAAACATTTTATTAGCCCGCAAGTACGACTCTATCATAGCCACCTAAAGGATAACAAAAAGGTCAATAGCCCATGGTAGAAGATACTGCAACTTCTGGTCCATACTGGTCAGTGATCATCAAGATGATACTGGTAGGCACAGGACTGTCGGTATCAATGACCATTTTTGTTTAAGCATAATATGATCTTTCAAGTGCTTTAATTAGCCTCAGTTCAGCGTAAATCAAGCAAATAACAACAACAAATACAAACCAATAATTAGTCATCAGATTAGATTGGGATCAACCAGTATGCAACTGTATCAACTGATATTCTGGCCGATAATACTATACAAGAAGAAAATAAACCACAACATAGTAAAATAGGGTATCAAACCACAAAAGATGTATCATAGATTGCTAATGACATACTGTATCATCACTTCTGCCAGTAAGTTTCAAATAATCTAGAGTAGCAGAGTCAACAGGAAAGAATCCCATGGTGGCACCATATTCCGGTGACATATTTGCAATAGTTGCACGATCTGCTAGTGACAGTTCCTGCAAGCCATCCCCTGATACATATATAGCAGTGGAGTCCCATGTCAGTGATACCAACACTACTCAGATTACAGTTAATAGAAAAACCAAAAGAAAGAAAAAGGAAAGAATAAGGCTTCTGTTATGAACAAGTCTAAATTAAAAAAAAAAAAAAAAACTCAGAGAAATAAGATGAAACTTCCAATAATATGATATCGCAGAGTCTGGTGGGGACTTGTACCAATTGGTGTGTACCACAAAGAAGCCAAACAAACAATAACAGCTGATAATGTGCACAACAGGAAAAATTACCATAGAATTCCACGAACTTCCCCACAACACCATGTTTCCTAAGAATCTGAGTGACTGTCAGGACTAAATCAGTGGCTGTCACACCATTCGGCAGCTTTCCTGACAATTTGAAACCAACAACTCCTGGCAGAACCATGCTCATTGGCTGCAAGTTGTCATTTCAGTTAAGAGTACAAAAGGCTGTCATTACAAAGCGTCATATAAAATAGCTAAAAGACATCTACAATGTCATGGTAACTCTAAGGAAGAGGTTACAGCTGATAATATAAACAAGTGAGAATTTCTTGTTCAACAAGTGAAATACCATTCTTCTTGCTTCTAATTCCTCTCAGCAGTGGCAAAATGTACAAACAAAAAAAGCCTAGCCATTTTGGTACCATAAACTATTTTCAGCATTAGCTACACCCAATTCATTATCACCTTTTTAAGCACATAAATACATATCAATATTTCATTATAGTAGTATAAAAGAATGTGATATCAAAAGTGGGCTAAAATGAGTGAATATAATGATTAAGAAACAGACCTGCCCAAGCATAGCAGCCTCAGCCTCAATCCCACCAACACCCCAACCGGCAACTCCCAAACCATCAATCATAGTTGTGTGGGAATCAGTTCCAACAACACTATCAGGGTAGAGCAACCCACCATTATTAAACACAACCCTAGCAAGATACTCCAGGTTCACCTAAATTGTGCATTTAAAAAGCAATTACTGCAGCAATTTCAATATGACTTGACAAAATAAGTTGTCAATTAGAGAAAAAAGTAAATCAGAACACCCTTTAACCACATGAAAAGGAGGATTTTCTATTTCAGTGCAGGCTACTTTCTCAAAGCAGCTACATGATCATGGAAACACTGTAAACCTTTTTTTTATCTGGTTCAATTTTTCACCTTCTTTTAAATTTGGCAAATTATTGTGAAATGACATTTTGTTTAACCTAGCATGCCTAATAGTCTACAGCATGGTGAATTGATCTTGTGGTGGTATCTACTTTCCCATAAATATGACATTCAAGGGAAAAAAAATGAAGTACCTGGTGCACAATACCAGATCCTGGAGGGACGACAAGCATGTTTTGAAATGCATTTGATCCCCACTTCAAGAACCCAAACCTTTCCTTGTTGCGTTGGAACTCAAGGTCCTCGTTCATTTGAACAGCATTCTCTGACCTTGCAACATCAACTTGCACCGAGTGATCGATGACAAGATCAACAGGCACCTGCAAAATGCAATATAGCCAGTTACATCTTCCATTTGTCTAATTTATCTATATGTAAGATAATATTGAGTATCTAATGACCCTAATTCAGGTATCAATATCTAATTTCACATCTAATTGTATACTTTAATACTGAAGGTTGACTTTTCCATCCTTCTCAGCTATTAAAGGGTAGTGAATTGCATTATATCCAGTTGGGATTTATTTGATTAAAATAGCATTGAACAAACAAATGAAAAGGCATTTATTTTAGTTAGATTTCAAACGACAGAGTAAACTTTGGTTCAAAGTTCAAACTCTTTTAACTTGACTCCTGTCAGCAAGAGAAGAGAAAAGATAACATGAACAATTAAAAGTATTTGGACAAATTGTAGTATTCAAATACTAGGAAAGTTGGTATCAACATGAATGAACACCATGATATTATGTATGGCACTTTTTGTGGTCTGGGATACAGAAACAAGCTTTCCAGAAAGAAGAAGATCTTACCTTTTCAGCATAGAAAAACAAACTAATTTCACAACAAGTGGTCAAATGGGACAATAACAACAAAAAGACAATGGCCACTGTCAAGACTTAAAAAAAAAAAAAAAAAAGACAATGACATATACATAAAATAATTTACATGCTTATAGCCAGAATTCAGAAAACAACTTACAAGTGGATTAATTTTATTAGGGTCACTCTTCAATCTGTTCATGGCATCGCGCATACAGGCCAGGTCAACAACAGCTGGCACTCCAGTGAAATCCTGAAAAATTGAAAATAAGTATATTTATCCTATAATTAATTTAAAGGGATAAGTCAACTCCTCTTGCTAAATAATTAGAACTTCTCTTTATTGAATACATTCAAAGCTCTTCAAAGTTTGACATAAAATGGGAATGAAGGAATTAACAGTATTTCTCCAAAGAAATGATTAACCCTTTCAGTAGTGACCTACAAAAACTTAAAGCTTGCTTTATATGAGAATTGTTCATGTTCATACAAATTTATGATATAAAATACAGAAGTAAAAAACCAACACAAAACTTAATTTGTATCCAGGAGCTGCGAAAGGCGATGTCTCTTCTTCTCTCTCGCCAGGAGGCGACTCTCAAGGCGATAACCCAAAGTCAAAATTTCCGCACCCACCAGCCCCCACTCACCTATGCCCAAGTGACATCCAACACCCCAACAGCAGTTAATGCAGGTTCAACCACTACCCAACAGAACCCAACCCTTTTGCTCAGGACGGAAGCCACCATTAATGCCATTCGTAGAGCTGCGACAGCCAGCACCTATGGGATTCTTAACACTAGCAAGGAAGGTTCAGCCCTACTACACAAGAAAGAAGCTACTATCAATGCTATTCGGGTGGCCAATCTAGGGGAGACAGCAAGCCCTACCTCTCTTCAAAGGGCACACGTTTTGAACCAGGAAACACAACTAAATCTGGGAGAAGATACGGCATTCACGCAGGGTGAAGACAACCATCCACCCAAAGAGGAAGGATGGACAGAAGTGCGCAGGAAGCATTATATGCGCAAAACACAAACTCGTAAGTATACCAACCCTAACCTTGAAAAGAAGTTGCAGGTATTGAAAGCTCAAGGAAAGTGTTTTAGATGCTTGGAGAGGGGGCACACGCAAAGTAGCTGCAGGAATAGCATTAAGTGCTATATTTGCAATAAACATGGCCATACCTCGGGAAGATGCAAAGGGAAAGGTTTCAATACAAATAAGCCCTTACACAACAACACCAAACCACCAGTTGCCAACAGAGATCACAAACCACACAAAAACAAAGAACAAGAGATTGTTGAAGACCACCACACCAACATGGACAATTGGCAAACCATGCCAATGACGCCCGCAAATCGCCTACCGGGCACAAGGCCCGAACAGCAGACGGTTTACGTGCCCAATAGAGATGGCTTTCATCCCTCAAATGAGGAGCTAGATAGAGCCGCCGCAGTGCATGCCGGGCCCAACGTCAACAAGCAGACCCTACCGCAGCGGTTATCCACAACCTTGGCTGCGCAACTTGGCCACCACCCCAGGGCCTTTGAGGTCGGGCAACTCGACACAGCAGCGGCCGACTGCATAATTATATTTCCAACGAAGGATCTCCGCAACCATGCCGTGCAGGTGGGAGTTTTCGCTATCGACCTTAATACATACGTGCAACTGGCTGAGTGGAAGAAAAGTCAAGGCATGGTCTATGATCCGCTAGAGCACAAGGCCCGTATCTGCATTACCGGTGTACCTCCACACGGTTGCAACATCGATGATATAGATCAGCTCTTATCTGGGGTTGGCCATGTCATTAAAATGGCGCCGGTCTTCAAAAATGGAAACTACCACTCGGTTCGAGTTCTCATAGCAACACAAAACCCATTGCTCATACCAAAAACCATGCTAATGCGGCAACACCCATATGCGAAGCTCGTCTATTTAAAACTAGAGGGTTGGCTGCACACACCGAATAGCCCGGCCCTCAACGGTGGCGGTGATAGTCGCATTAACAACCCATGGCAAGGCGGGACACGCATGCCACCGCAAAGCCGTCGCCGGCATTCCCCAGATTGTAGTGACTACAACTCAGTCACTGATGAATATCAGATGGGGGCTGATTCAACGTACTCACGCAGGGAGAGAAAGCTACAGCAATGGGGAATAGAGAATCAAGTACTGGAGACACAAGTTCAAAACCAACTGGAGATCGGTCAGAGCTCGACACAGGAGTTGAGGTGGGTCTTGGTAAAAGACACACCGCTTTTGATAGAGGATAAGCAAACAGAGGCATTCTATATTTCTGGAGACAAAAGTCAGGAGCTTGCTATCCTAAATTGTGCTAGCAAATTCAAACATGATACAAAGGCAGAGAACAAAGCACAAGCAAATATCCTTCACATGACCGTTACAAACGCTTTGGGCAGTGTTCTCATAAATGCACAATGCAGCCAGTCAGAGAAAATCACTGTAGCCCTGCAGAAAATCAACATGGTTACTCCAACACGCTATCCAGGAAGCGTGAGCTGGAAAGAGCACGCTGGTCACAATGCACACAATGGCTACAGCAAGCCTACAACGCCTATTACTCTCTTTGACCAAATGGATTTCTTTCAGACCCCACTTAAAATAATCCTTGACAGCAACCTTTTAACCGATGGCACTCTTAACCCAGTCTCCCTCTTAACCCAAGGCCCAAACCTTGACAGCAGCCCAGATTCCCTTTTAACCGACTGCCCGAATGAATTTGCCTCAAGTCCAGTTTCTCTTTTAACCGACGGCCCAAATCTTGACAGCAGCCGCCACCTTTTCAGCCCAAATATGGATCAATTTATTTTGGCTACCGAAGAATCTAATTTCCCACCAGGTTTCGAAGGCCCACCCCAATTCCAACAAAGACCAAACCAAGGAGGCCCCGATCTCACTGAAGGCAACATAATAAACCCGAACCTGGAGTTTTCTGTGCTGGACGAATTGCACTCTCCACCAGGTTTTGACGGCCCGCCTCAGTTCAAACAACAACTACCGATTAGAAGGAGCCCACGTCTCAAGAAAAAAAACGATGGCCCTTACATATCAGCCATTGACCGGGCACGTGTAGTGCTGGGTTATGCTGACCGTGGCTACAACACACCGCAGAGAAACAAGAGGAAGTCGCAGCATGAAGACAAACTTGAAATGAGCTACCTACGTTCCTATGCCCCATTAACCGGCACCCAAGCCGAATTGATCGTGGCAGCGGCCGGGTCCTTGGTGACTCGTGAAATGGAGGCGCACATTAGTTCTATGGTGGGGGTTGACACTATGGTGCGCGGTGGGGCAGATGGCGAGGGACCGATGGCAATCCAGTAGGCAAGACGATTGAAGATTGAAATCCAAAGTATTCAGGTTTCTTTGGATTCTGCACTAGTATTTGTTTAGTTGTTTCAAATGCTGTTTATGGAAGAGGACAGATTAGTTAAGGTTAGAAGAAAGGTGGTGTTTTTACTTTATTTTCAAGACATGTGGTCTATGTATCTCAAATTGTTGAGTGAAAAAGATGGAGTTAGTAAGGTTAAACCTAATGAGGTTTGTAGCAGCAACCTATTAGACTTAGCATTTCTGTTTAGGAAGGTGGATGGCTTTGAAAAGGTTAGCAGTAGGTGGGTGCATTTATTTTCTGTTTTTCAAGGTCTGAGACCTCTGTATCCCCATTGGTTAAGTGAACAAGATGGGAGTTAGTAGAAAAAAAATCTTTTGTTGTCCCCTGTGCATGATTGAAGTATATCACTGTTTGAAAAAAAAAAAAGAGGGGGGGAGGAGGATGGTTGCCGGTAACAGATGTTGCGCTTGGGACTAAATGAATAAAAACATCAAATTTAAATTCATCTCCTGGAATGTTCGGGGTCTCAATGAAAGGAAAAAACGACTAGCGGTACGCGAAACTTTTTTGTTGGAAAGGCCTGACTTAGTATGTCTACAAGAAACAAAGTTAGACAGAATCGATCAAAGAATTATTAGAGAAATATGTGGGCTAAGACTGCAAAAATACGAAGCACTTATGTCACAAGGAACCCGAGGAGGTATAATAATTGCATGGACACCGGCAAAATTTACCCTTATGCAATCGGATGAGAGAGCCCACAGCTTGAGCCTTTTACTTCAGAATAATGTTGATGGAACTAGATTTTGGTTCTCGGGGATTTATGGGCCATCAACATCACAAGGAAGAACTATGTTCTATAAAGAGTTAGCTGCGATTAGACCATCTGATAACACACCTTGGATAATAGGCGGAGATCTAAATATTACCTTGGATTTTGAAGACAGAAATAACAACACGCAAGCAGAGATGCGGACAACACTAAACTTCGCGAATTTGATTTCATCACTGGGATTAATAAACACGACGCTACACGGGAGGCGTTTCACATGGTCCAACGAGAGACAACAACCGCACATGGCAAGACTAGACAGATTCTTAATCTCAACAGAATGGAACAGAAAATATCCGAACTCAAATCAGAAAGCATTGGCCAACACTTCTTCGGACCACTGCCCTATCCTATACAGTGCAAGCACAAGATGGGACCGGTCAAAGTTCTTTCGATTCGAGAACTGCTGGCTAAGACAACAACAGTTCACCGAAATGATCAAGGAGACATGGCTCGGCATGGATCAGGTACAGTCAGCCGAACAACTACAGCTAAAGTTAGCAAGGCTTCAGAAATGTATAAAAGAATGGACGACGAATAAAACAGGGAACATCAAGAAGCAGCTACAGGTATGCCGGGACTATCTGGAATGGACTGATAAAGTCAAAGAAAGAAGAGACATGACCCAACTTGAGAAATACATCACGGCAGTCGTCAAAGCGCGCTATGCGGACTTAGCGCTATACGAAGAGGACATGTGGCGGCAAAGAGCGCGCACAAAGTGGGAACTAGAAGGCGACAAAGGCACAAAATATTTCCACGCCACTGCATCGATAGCAAAGAGCCACAACAACATCACAGAAATTGAGCATCAAGGAGAAACATGCTCGGATCAGACCTCCAAGGCAAAGGCTTTCTTCGATCATTATGTCAGCTTAATAGGTACGCACTCTCACACGATGCCATACATACAGTGGGATAACCTATATCCAATATCGGAGGAACTGTCAGACTTGGGCAGTCTGGCAATGCCTATCACACTACACGAAGTAAAGGAGGCCATTAAACAATGGCCTAACCACAAGAGCCCCGGACCGGATGGTTTCTCGGGCGAATTTTACAAATTTTTTTGTGATATCATAGCACCAGACCTGTGCTCCGTATACCAAAACACAACAACAAAAGGTGAACCATTGACATCCTTAAATAGTTCCTACATTGTCCTGCTGCCCAAAAAGCCAGCTCCTAGTACGGTTCACGATTACCGCCCCATAAGCCTTCTACATGGGGTTCAAAAGATTTTTTCTAAGGTGCTAGCAAACCGGTTACAACATAAACTACCCAAACTGCTTCACAACGCACAAACCGGATTCCAAAAAAATCGACAGATCACAGAAAGCTACATCTACGCGCAATGCATCCTACATAGAGCCAAACGGATTAAGCTTCCGGTCGCCATTTTTAAGGTCGATTTCGCAAAAGCATTTGACACGGTGAGTTGGAAATTTATTGTGGAGGTCATGCGTCACCAGGGCTTTCCGAACGATTGGATATCCTGGATAGAAAAAACAGTCTTAACAGGTTCTTCACAAGTCATGATAAATGGTCTGCTCGGGAAAAAGATCACGTTAAAGCGCGGGGTCAGACAAGGAGATCCCCTCTCACCGCTTTTGTTCATTCTTGCAATCGACTTTCTTGCTCGATACGCACAAAAACTTACAGACATGCAAGCATTGCGAATGCCTTTCCAGGATATGACACCATGCTTACTCTATGCTGATGATGCGCTCTTTTTTGTGAAGCCAGAAGTTCAACAATTGCAGGCACTGCAGATTATGCTCCTGGTATTTGGAAAGGTATCTGGATTATCTGTCAACCTGACGAAGTCCGAATTACTAATCTCTCAAGAAGCTCAGGAGGAACAGCAAGAGCTCGTGAATATACTTGGATGCAAACTAGGAAGTTTTCCCTTCACATACCTCGGTCTCCCATTATCAAATAAAAGATTGCCAAGATCAGCGTTTCTACCACTGATTCACAGGATGAGCATGCGCCTCGCGGGCTGGGCTGCAAAGCATCTTTCTATTGCAGGAAGGATAGTGCTAATCAACTCGATACTGACATCCATACCGACATACTACATGACGTGCCTTAAAATGCCTAAGTGGGTAATTAGCAAAATGGACAAGATAAGAAGGACATTTTTATGGCATGGAGCCTCATCAGATACAAAGAAAATGAGCTTAATCAATTGGAGTGCGGTGTGCAGACCGAAAGAACATGGCGGGCTGGGAGTCCTGGACTTAGAAAATTTCAATCAAGCGCTTCTACTCAAGTGGGTTTGGCAATGGGGATGGCCAGAAAAGACACTATGGAAACCACTCATGCAACACCGCATAACACCGCAGACACTGTTGCCAGACGTACCTCTTTTCACGAAAGAAACAAAGACCTATATGCCATTCTGCTGCATGTCCTTCCAATACAAACCAGGTAATGGACGGAAAATCTCTTTATGGAATCACAATTGGGGCAATGGCATCCTAAGACTTGAACTGCAAAACTTGTTCACGCATGCCGGGGATCCTGATATCACCCTCGCAGAAGCCAAACAAGCCAACACAATACATGACTTGTTCCCACACCGATTAACTGCCCTGGCATGCGAGGAGTTTGAGATCTTGCAACAAAAACTAGTCCAACTTGATCTACATTGGCAAGAGGAAGATGGAATTCAATGGCAATGGTCGGATACAGGAACATATACAGTTAAAAGCGCGTACCAAAGACTGAAGGATGGACCCCGAATACAAACTTCAATTCATCGAATTTGGAAACTACATGTACCACCACGAATGAAGGTATTTGGATGGCTTTTAATAAGAAACAAACTTTTAACAGTTGACAATCTAAAAAAGAGAGGATTCCAAATAGCCAACCGATGCACCCTATGTAAGGCGAATCAAGAAACTGCAAGGCACCTGTTCAACAATTGCCCTTTCTCAAGAGCTCTATATGAAGAAATGGCAAGGACGATACCCGAAAAAATGGCACTGGTGAATAATAGCTCATCAAAAACCAAGCTCTTAACAAGGACAAGAATTGCCATAGGGAAAAGGTCGGCCCTACTGATGACACTCTTCATCCTTTGGCGAGAGCGGTGTGCCCGAACATTTACGGAAGGAATCAAAGGCATTCACGAACTCAAGAGCGAAGTCCTCTGGCAGATGCAATTCTTCGAAGCAAGAACACAAAGGGCGACAACAACTTTACATACATAAATATTTCTATTAATTTACTTTCCCCTTTACTGTTTTCTTTATGTTTTCTCTTCTCTATGTTTTTAGGCTTTCTTTTTCTCTTAAAGCTCAACTGTTTTGAGCTTCCATGTTTTTTCCTATTATGCGTTACAAAACCCTTGTAACAGACAATTTATCAATGAAAATACGGGCTAGACCCCTATTTCTCTTCAAAAAAAAAAAATACAGAAGTAAAACAGACCAGGTCCTTTTATGGCTTATGGTGATAACAGCACCTGCCAGCTATACTAAAAGCTACTTCCTTCTGTTTCTCTTCAAGTGAGATACTTTTAAATCCAAGGTGGAACAATAATACCAACTATAATTTTGGCCTTAATTAGCTTAATACCCAATCATTACAAAAAATTAAAAAAAAAAATCAAAATTATATTTAACAATTTTGAACAGAAGTGCCGTTACTATCAAACAACACAAAGTTCCACAAGCAAATGGAAGACAAATTGAAATTCATAACAAGAACAAACAATATTTAAAGTCGAGTCATTGTATACATAGGGAGAGGGGTGAATGAGAGAGAGACCTGAAGAAGAACACGAGCAGGCTTAAATGGAATCTCTACTTGCTTGGTAGCAGTTTTTTCCCAGTCTAGAATCTTCTCGACATCCTTTCCAGTGACCTGAAATTCGTCACAGTTTCTGATCGCCGATTCAAGAAGAATCCTTATAGAGTAAGGTAGTCGATCTGATCCAGCATAGAAAACCCGATCTTAAGTCCTAAATCCATCTCTATAGTAAAATTTTGATGCATTTTAGTATAATTCTCTTACCAATTCTCTGATCGTTAAGAGCGGGCAAGCTGTAGTACTTTCCAATCTCTCCGCCTCCAGGCTTGGAAAGAGTTGTCAAAATACTATCGTAGACGTTGCGCGCAGCTGCAATCGAAAAAACGAAAAACATCGAAGTTTCAACAAATAAGTAATCAACCAGATCCAGTCATTATTTCGAAATGAAAAAAAAATGGTCAAATAATGGTCAGAGGTCAGTTTGAGTACCCATGGAGGAAGCGAAACGCCGAAATAAGGAAGTGGAAGAGTAAGAAGGTGAGGACGAAGGAGCGGTGGTAGAGTTAGAGGTAGGCGTAGAGCAAGGTCTGGCAACGGTGGAAGCGGCGAAGACAGAGGAGAGACGAGACGAATGGCGAGAGAATGCGCTCTTAACAATTGTCATGATGGCAGTGTCGTATACTATAATGTTGGATTGGATGTGTCAGGGAGCCGGTGAGATTTGAAATGAAAACAATGAAATAAAAAAATGGAGAAGAGCAGACGGGGCAAGGAAGGAACGAAGAACGAAGCGAATGAAAATAAGAAGACTGCGGAAAGGAGGTATATCTAGAATGTTTATTTATACAAAGTTGGAAATTGGAAGACAAATAGGGATCGGCTTTTGCTTGGTCGGAGGCCCCACCAGCCCGCCTGTCGCGTGGATGTGACGCGCACTAAAAATATTTAGACCCGGTTTGCTTTATATTTTTAGTTTGAGAATTTTTTACCCAACGAGGACAATGCCTCGTGTTTTTCATACCTCATCTACATCATATGTTATATTTTCGTTTTCAAAGTTCAAATTTTCGATCCAACCGGTCAACATGATATTCATACTAAAATATGCTTGAGGATGAAATTTTATATTTTTTTGAAATTTTTTACTATTTTTTAAGATAGATACAAAATCACTGTTTTTGGACCGTTTAAAAAACAGTGATTTTCTACCCATCTTAAAAAATAGTAAAAAAATTTCAAAAATTATAAAATTTCATCTCCAACCATATTTTAGTATGGATATCATGGTGAACGGTTTGTATGGACAATTTATACTTTGAAAACGAAGATATAAAACATGAGGTATGATGAGGCATGAAAGGCATGAGGCATTGGAACCCTCCACATACCCAATTTGTGAAGAGGGAGGCTACGGTGCCATGCATAGCACAGATTGGGTCCGTGCTACAGCTCAAAATTTGATTTTTTTTAAATTCTAACGGTCGATTCGAACCGTTCAACATTATTATAAAATTAATATGTACTTGCAAACTAATTTTACATTTTTTTTGAATTTTTTTACTATTTTTTTAGATATGCTGTTTTTGGATGGTCCACAATGTTCAGATCAAGTAATTTTGAAAAAATAGTAAAAAATTCGAAAATTGTAAAATTTGGTTTGCAAGTACATATTCATTTTAATCATGTTGAACGGTTCGGATCGACCGTTAGGATTTTGAAAAGTCAAATTTTGAGCCGTAGTATGGACCCAATCCATGCTATGCATAGCACTGTAGCCTCACTCATTGGTGACAACGGAGCGAATACGGAGCTATACCATATTCATATATTTTTTTTTTAATATTTCGGATACGAATACGATCGGATATCAGATACGGATACGGATCAGATCAGATATTTCTTAAAATACTAAATTTTATAATATTTATCTAATTTTAATGTTGAATAATAATATTTTTTCATAATATATATTAAAATATATGATATATATCTACTATTCAGATACGGATAATTGAAACTCAGATACGGATAATTGAAACGTAAAATCATATCTATATCTACACGGATATTCGAATATCGGATATTCACATCTAATTTTTCGAATACGGATTAAATATTATCCATACCGATTGCCCATCATAACTTTATGTTTTAGATATTTTTCAATTAAAATTTCAAGTTATTTTCTCGTAAACGAATTTATTTTATTAATGTCTCTATTTAATCACATAAAAATACTGTTTAATATTAGCAAAAAATATAAATTGATAATTTTATCCTTACTTCAAAATACTGTTTGCTAACTTGAAAAAATAAATTGACAATACTATCATCTTTTGTGATGTTCATACTATTATTTTATGTGTGTATTACAGGACTATTGGAGGGAAGATTTACAATTTTATGCTCAAAATTATGCATTATCTACAACCAGATAAATCGCATACAATGAACACGAAAGTTAAGTAGATAATTTACAACATCGATTTAATTAGAATTAGGATCAGAAATTCAAACAGCTATTTAAACGAACAAAATACTATTTAGAATGATATATATACCGGATTATAAATTGTAACTTGGTTTTTAAAATATAAAAAATAACATATGCATCATCAACAACAATTATTGATGAAAACGCATCTCTATTCTTATATTAAGCAGGTAGATGTCGTGATTAGCCAATAGTTATGATTAAAAGATAAAATTTCAGATATAATATCATCTTGTTGATCAAATAGTCTGTCTTTTTTTTATTCTATGCTTTTTTTTTATTTTTTTTTGTGTATAAAATTCTAAATTTATTTAGATATGTACTCGCCACACGTAATCGCTGCAAGTCTATTTGGTTTGCCTTCTTTTGGTCATGATTTCTTTTCATTTTTGAAATGTTATTTAAGGAACTTTTAGATTGATTGATCATATTTTCATTTCTTTCTAATTTGTCCATATCATATAAAAAATATTATTTGTCATTAATGTTCTAATTTAAGTAAACATTTCAAAAATGTGATAACAAAATGTGTCATAACATGACAACAGCAAATAATACAACTTATTTTGATGATCTTTTTTTTTCCTCTTGTTTTCCCGCTAAACAACATAACAAAAAAAAAACAATATGTAATATAAGAGTAAAAAGAATCCTCATAGGTTTTTCATTAAAGAATGAGTTTTACATTTGTACGAGAAGATGCTGGTCTGGCTTTTTATTGTTGAATAATTTTTTTATGAAAATATGTTATTTTATATGAGATTTTTTTTTTGTTTTTTTTATAATATGTCTCCATTACAATGTAAGGGAACAATACTAGTTATATATCTAATTAATTTATGTGAAAGATATTGGTTCATATGGAAAGTTATCATAATAAAAGCTAAAAGAAGCTGACGAAAATGATAAATCTGTTTATATTAATTGACATTTTAAATATTACAAGAATCAATTGCGAATATTTTTTTTCTAGTAAAGATTGGAGGTTAAGACATTCAAGGTTTTTAATATTTACAAGGAATTTCTCCATTCAAATTTCGAACTAGCGATCTCCCACACGGAGAGCATTACCTTTGTCACTGGACCAAATACTGGTTCTCGCAAATATAAAATTTAAAGGTATCAACATGACATCACAATATATTTTATCATGCATGGTGATTATCCATTTTTATAAAACAATATACACAAATTGTGCATAATTATTTTCGTTATGACCGGACAAAATAAATACATTATACTAACCAGTAGAGACAACACTTATATTAATTTTCAAATTTAAATTGTTCCCTCATGCATCAATTGATGAAAAAAGATTTCATATAAAATTCATAAATCAAAATATATTAATTTTCAAATTTAAATTGTTCCCTCATGCATCAACTGATGAAAAAAGATTTCATATAAAATTCATAAATCAAAATTGCCAATTTTTTTTGTGTATATATGCACTATAAATGTATTTAAAAAAAGAAAAACGGTTTTACCTACCAATGAACAAGGAGACGAATAAAAAAAGACCTTGCCCTAACTTAAGAAGTCAATGGAAGCAAAAGGCAAAATAAATACATTTTAAATTTATCTCTAAAAATAAATATGAATATGATAACGCAAAAGATTTTTTCATATTAATTTGAATGCAATACAATACAATACAACATCAATAGAGCCTCTTTATACGGAGAATATACCCAATATTGTTTGTTAAGACATTAATTAATATTAAAAGACTACTAGTCATCTTCTTTTTTGTTTCTATTTTTTATAAACTCATTACTCGTAAAAAAATATAAAATTAAAAAAGACTGATTTCTTTAAAAATTAAGTCGCTTTATTCCAAAGAAATTCTTTTATTAATAAATTCTACAAAATGTTAATTCAACATCATATTACAGTGAATCCGAAAATCATGCTTTAGATCCTTATCTCCAATTTCAAATCAATCCGAACCACTCAGCATGATATTTATATTAAAATATGCTTGGAGATCAAATTTTATATTTTTTTTGAAAATTTATTACTATTTTTTAGATAGGTACAAACCTAGAAGATTTTGGACCATCCAAAAACTGTAATTTTGTATATATATCTAAAAAGTTAGTAAAAAGTTCTAAAAAATATATAAAATTTGATCTCCAAGCACACTTTAATATGAATATCATGGTGAGCGATTCGGATCGACCGTTTAAATTTCGAAATAGAAATAAAAATGGGGAACATCATTGGACAGATATCCTCCAGGTACCTGACTCAAGCAAATTGCAACGGCCGGTCCAGATTAATTCTATCTGGACCAAACTCAATCTGGTGCCTATTGAGATTGTAGGATCTGTTTTGAGATTCGTGCCATGTTAAATGGGTCGTCCGATCGTAATTTGCTCGAATCAGGTAACCTGAGGTGATGTGAATTCGTCGTCATTGGAACAAATTGGGACAAAAAAAGAAGGGGCATTTTAACCCTACTCATTGCAAAAACATCCTATTACAGTGCATTGTCAAAATTAATGCTAAATTTCTTCGGCCTTTTTGCTTATGAAAAAAATAATATAAACGTATTAGCTGAGCGGCTCATACATTTAATATGTACCATGCCTAGAGGCTTAGGAGTCCCAGCTGAGGTGGAGCTTGTCGTGGGACAAGCGCGCGGCCCAATAAAAAATATCTGAAAATATGAAGTTCTGTCACAGCACAAATTGAAATAGGCGTCTATTTATATGGAACGAGATCAGGGGCAGGAAATTCCTACTCCTAGAGTCACTGCCGGGTGGGACCGAGATCACTTTTAACATTTGAATATTTGATCTGGGGCCCACCTCGGACCCACCGGCTGTAACTCTAGAGGCAGGAATTTCTCTATTTATATATCATATGTATATAAAAAAAGAGCAAAAAAGGAGAAGAAAGAAATAGACGGATCAACTATAAGCTGGTTAAGATGTTTCAATTTTTTTATTTTTTAGTTTAAGAAATTAAACATGTTCATCATCCTTCCTCTCCAATTTACATTAGATTGAGTTTCTCCAGTTCATGTAAAAATGATTAGAAACATTCAATAGCATACTTTTGCCAAAAAATTTTTTTGCTAATTATGTGATAATTTTATTTCACTTTTGCCGGATTTAATTTTCTTTTTGTTCATGGAGAAATATAAACATTAAAAATTCGGAACAATAAATGATTTATCAAATAATGGTTTTTTTTCCTCCAGTATCAACGCAATGGAGAAGAAACTTCAAGCGTTGAACTTGAAAGTGTTGTTCCGGTCCACTTGATTCCTTGAACCTTCCAACTAGACTATATTTTTATAGAGAAAAAAAATGTGGAAATTATCCGGCATCAGTACACGGTTTATAAGGCAGAATGTTTTATTTACAGAAATTATTTGAACATAATATAGAAAATTGAATAGAGTTGTAGGAAAATTTTGATCGGAAGAAAACCAATCAATAATTGAATTTCTTAGGTATTTATAAAGAAACCGAGTCATTCGGCTCCTTTAGCTAGCTACTTGGATTTTCTATAAATTATAAAGAAACAATGATTTACAAATGCGCATGAAATTAAAGATTTAGAAGCTGAATTTCTTGTGTGATCTTTTGAGTAGTCATGTGACAACTAAAAATTTTTATTGATTTTGTATCTTTAGAAATCGAATTATTGATTTGTTTCCTTCTACTACTGATCAAGATCTTCATGCAATCTGTTCGTATATTATTTTAAATAATTTCTATGATATATGGTTTTTGTCTATACGCATGGGCAGACTCACATGGTCCCACGGGTAGCTGCCCTTATGGATTTTGAATTTTAGTAGAGATCTATTGGTCTCAACTGACTTTGTCATCCTCTGAATTTTTTTTTGCCCTCTCTGAATGTTTGATTTGTAATTCGAGTTAAATTTAGGATTAAAATTTAAATAAAGTTGTTGAATTTTGATTGATAAATAGAATTATAAATTAGAGCATCAAAAATTATAAGTCAAAGCATTAGAAAGTATAAGTTAAATTATTGGTTTTTACTGAGTACCCAATTAGTTAATGAATTTAAACTCGATTAGCTATTTAAACCCGATTCAAAAACCCGAAAATTACAAGAACAATGATATATATAAATAATCTTTATAAATTACAAGAACAATTGAAAATTTGATAGGGGAGAGGTCGGTTGATATTACCCAAAATTTTAAAGAATAATTATTTTAGTACCCACAGTTGAGTACCCGCATCGTACCCGCACTTACTCCGTCCCGAATAACTTCCATAACCCTAAGCGGTCCCGCAACTACCGATTAACTTCCAGTTTGAATTTCAAACTTTCCTTTCTCTCTGTTTCTTCCTTTTTCGAAGCTTCGGCTATTTTTAGGCGATTTTAGGTCGATTTGGAGGCGATTTGGAGGCGATTTGGAGTCGATTTGTAGGCGATTTGGAGGCGATTTGGAGGCGATTTGGAGGCGATTTGGAGGTGATTTGGAGGCGATCGTCTGGCTTTCGAAACTAGAAGCGATTTCGGTGATTTTTCAAAGGTGATCAGCTAGGTTAATATTGTTTCTGTTCTATTTCGGTGATTTTGTTTTTGTTCTGGCGATTTCGGTGATTTCGTTTCTATTTCATATACACAATCTGGATTTTGAATTTTCAGATGTTTTTGACAATTTGATTTGCGAAGATGATCTAATTGTCTATTTTGTGTTAATTTCATCATTTTATTAAGAAATCTCTTGATAGAAATCGGTTGATATTTCTTGTTATGAGTTCTTTATGTGTATAATAAGTATGGGAATAAATATGTTTGTGTTCAGATATAAATACTTGATGTGTTTAGATATAAATACTTGATTAGTTCAGATATAAATACTTGATGTGTTCAGATATAAATACTTGAAGTATTCAGATATAAATACCTGATATGTTCAGATATAAATACCTGATTTGTTCAGATATAAATACTTGATGTGTTCAGATATAAATACTTGATGTGTTCAGATATAAATACTTGAAGTATTCAGATATAAATACCTGATATGTTCAGATATAAATACCTGATTTGTTCAGATATAAATACTTGATGTGTTCAGATATAAATACTTGTCCTGATTAGAGATAATTCTTTTTTTAGGTGATGAACAATGGCAAGATGTTGAAATTACCTGGAAGGAATGTCCAAAGCAAAAGGCATCAGTCGATTGCGCAATATTTGTTATTCGCGTCATTGATTGCTTAATAAGGAATGTTCCTATGGACTTTGATCAGGTAAATTTGGTAAATTTTCTTTCAGTAATGCTCCTATGGACTTTGTAAAATATAGGAGGCTGATATGAGTATTGTATTTTATTTCATTTAAGTTTGATTTATTTTATGAACTAATGTTATTTTTTGTATTGTAGGATCTTATCAGCAAGGAGCGTCATAGCTTAGCTTATAATCTTCTTATCCATGATAAGAATGATTGCAAATTTGGTGCATAACAGAAATGAATTGTCTTAGTTTGTGAATGATACTGTTTGTCTTAATTTGTGAATGAAACTGTTTGTCTTAGTTTGTGAATGATACTCTATTCAGATTCTTATTCATCCAACGTAATATAGATATAAATACTTGATACGTTCATATTTTATACTTGATAGTTTAGATATAAATATTTGATGCGTTCAGATTAAATACTTAATGTGTTCACATATAAGTACTTGATTTGTAGATATAAATACTTGATTGTTGGTCAACATTTTTTGTTGACAATTTTAGTGGTCCCCACGTCGTTTATTACCCACACGTAAGCTAAGTCAACGTTTTTTATTGACAATTTTGGTGGTCCCCACATGCCGTTTGATGGTCCCCAAAATGCGGGTACGAAGAGATGATTTTTGAAGAAAAGGTGCGGGTACAGTTATTTTAGGAAAGCATATATCACAAAATGTTGTTCATTGTATAGATATAAATACTTGTCCTGATTAGATATAAATACTTTACACCGGTAGTATTAATACTTGTAAAACAAAATTACAGTTTTGTAAACGGTTGTGGTCCCCACAAGCAGTTATGGCAGTTTAGGTGCGGGTACAGTGCGGGTACTCAACTGCGGGTACTCATATCAGCTTCCAATTTTAAAACAATACATTTATATCTAAAATGCAGTGGAGCCGAATCAAATTAACACGAATCTATCTTGAATCCACAAAGTTCTTTAAAATTTGTATAGATTAAAATGAATAATTTCAATCTTAATTTTCAAATTGCGGTATTACTGAATTTCATAAGCAAAATGTACAATATATATATATATATATTTTTTTTTTTTTTTTGAAATCATGGGTTGAATCAAGCCACCCAACACACTTTCAAACTCCTATGTATAATATAGAAAATTACCCCACTTTGTGAGTTTCGAAATGTACAATATATGATAAATAAGATTTGAACTTAAATCGACATAATAGAACTGTAACCACTAAACTATAAGTAATATCTAATATTTAATGAGAGAGACTGGATCTTATACAAATTTTACAAAATTAAATTAAATTAAATTTCAATTATAGATAGCTAAAATTTTGAAATCATAACGAGAGAGGATTGATCTTTAGATCCGTCCTTGCTGAATTTCACTGTCCGAATCTTTTTTTTTATTATATTACAATAAAGAATTTTTCTCATTCATATTTCAAACAAATAACCTCTTGTACAGAGACTTTATGTGTTTGTCACTGGCCCAGAAGCTAGTTATTTCCACGCAATGAACCTTATATTGTTGCATTGGAAATTTGGCAATAGAGTTTTATGTCTGCTTGATCGATGACAAGAGTACCAAACACCTAACTCAAATATCAATATTTAATTAACATTTGCATATTTTAGCTCTAAAGGTTGAATTTTCTGTCCTTTGTTGCTTTGAAAGGTTAGTGAAATACATCATGCCGCTTGTCAACTTAAACCACTAGAGATTTATTAAATTGTCTATTTGAAGGTTGTAAATAGCATTGAAGGAACAAACGAAAAGGCGTTTATTTTAGATTTTTTTTTATTTCAGATGACAAACCAAACATTGGTTCAACGTTGAATTAACTTGATTCTTGTCAGCAGTAGATCCAACTTACTGCGTCGTAAATATAAATGAAACCGATATATTTAAAAAAATAAATAAACATTTAATTTTTTAAATATGTCGGTTTCATTTATATTTACTGCGTAAGCCTGGATCAGTCCGAAAAGCAAGTAAGTTCTGGGTGCACCACTCATGAGTCTCTTCCATGAGTCTCCGTCGAAGACTCTCACCATAGTGCCCATGTAGATATATTGCCGGCATGCCCCACCTCTAGTACCAGACGACATATCTCAATGCCCAAGGCCCAGCCCCTAAGCCGACGTCATCGCTGTAGACGAAGTCCATAAGTGATCCTGCGGATATCGTGCCCTCTAGTAATCCTCCGCATGACGCTGGCTCTAGTCGACTTTGGGCTTATGGTGGTTAGTCCTGCAATATAAATTAATTAGAATGTATTATTACTAACGTGTAAGACTGAACAAGTAATAAAATAATAATTAAATTAAGTAGTGGGTACTTACTTGTGCAGCTTAGTGGTCTGTGTCTCGTCTAGTGTAGGAAAGTCCGAAACAAACGCATCCAAGCCAAACTGACAGGGCACTCGATCAGGATAGTGATACTCAACTATCCAGTAACACACGCATGGCCCCCGATAATACCAGAGATCTCTCTGCTCCAATGTCAGCCGACAAAGAAAGTTGGCCTCGTAGAACGCATGATAGGGGTACCAGGTGACGTTCTTATCGTGAAGCATCTGGAGCTGACCCCGGACATAAGAAATCCCCACGATTTTCCCCTTGCCCGTATTCTCGTATGTGTGGTGACTACCCCATATATTACTGTATGCGGGGCATCTCTTAGCGTCTAGTCTAGTCCTGGGGTGAGGCGGATATGGAATAACAGGCCGACAGACCGGTAAATGTGACCACGACCACTGCTGGAGTAGAAGAAGTGGCGTGACAATCTGCTTATTCTTCACCTGAATTTGTACAGTAGGTGCAATTTTGGTACTTATTCAATCATAATATTTGTAATTATAAAAATTATAATATTAGTAGAGACTTACCATACAAGCATGACATAAGCCTCTATATAAGTGGAAAAGCACGATCACAGCTCCACCCCAGTTCCACCTCGATGGCCTCACAATGTCATTCAGCAGAGAGAGGAACATAATCGGGACCGCGTCACCGCTGGAATCCACAAACATGAGGCTACCACATAAGTCCATCACAAATGCCCTAATATGCCTGCAATGTTAAATAGTCAACATAAATAATTGTTATTATTGTTGAGTTCAAAACATATTTTAATTTTCAAATGTTTATGGTTACCTCTTCACTGCCTCTTCGTCACTGGTATCGGAGGCTATCGGATGCTGGGAGAAGTAAATGCGGAGCGACGCTAGACTAATACAGTACCCAGAATACCAGAACTCGTCATCCTCCCCTTTCTTCTTCTTCTTATGCAGTGCCTTTGGATCGGCCCCCAACAACTCCGGTATCATCTTCGTTAGGTCTGGATGGTCCGAGACACCACCTATGGGGTCGCCATTTATCCGTAAACTCCATAAGGCGCTCACATCAGCTAGGGTAACTGTCATCTCCCTAACCGGAATATGAAATGAATGAGTCTTCGGTCGCAATCTCTCTACTAGACCGCAAATGAGAGCCTGATCGATCCTACTCTGAGGCATGGTAGCTAGCTGATACAAGCCGAGGTTCATGATGCACCGCTCTATCAATAGATGAGGAACGTACGGGATCTCAGGTGTGCGATGTCTCACCGTAAATATCGTCTCGTTCTGTATTTAACAATCATTTAAATGTATGTGACTGACCATGTCATATTAAATAATGCTATTTAAATTACATACAAAAAACCAACGTACCTCCATAGATACGTATGCGACACGGTGCTTAATATGTGGGATCCACAGAAGATGACTAAATGTGTCAGCATCATGAGCGGGAGCCTCTACACCGGAGGCCTCCGCACTAGGAGCCTCTCCAGCGGGAGCATGTAAACTCTCCTCGTACTTCAGAGTATCTCGTGATCGTCCCCGTCTAGATCTGGCCATACTACATTTGAAAGTATCAAGTTACTACATTTCTAACATATTTTTTACAATTTACATTAATTAATAAGAATTATTATTGCAAACTACCGTAAAAAAATTAATAATAGAATTTTGAACACTTTATAAACAATTAATAAACAATTTATAAATAATTTCTAACAATTTCTAAATAATTTTGAATAATTTCTATAGATGCTAAACAATTCCTAACAATGTCTAAAGAATTTTGGACAATTTCTAACACCCTAAATCATAAACCCTAAACTCCAATTTTGAACAATTTTAAAAGGATGTAACAGTACCATGAATCGCGTCAGGAAAATCAACAACCCGCACATGATATTCAACAACCCGCAAGGCAATTCCTTAACAATTTCTAATAATTTCCATCGCAACACTTATGAAATATCAAAATCTGAGCAATTCAATCGCGTCGGGAAAATCAACAACCCGCACACAATAATTAACAATTCAATTTCTAGCAATCGCTCTAATGCCATCACAAGGCACAAAACATAAATAAAATGAGTTATGTCGGTTACTCGGAAATAATCGATTTGTGTTTCGTGATTCATGCTTCCGACCTCACCTAACCTCAATCTTCATGGGTGAGGGCGACCTTGCGAGAGAGAGAGAGAGAGAGAGAGAGAGGTGGGGGCGGACCGGCGAGAGAGAGGGCTTGAGAGAGAGAGAGAGGGGTGGGGCGGATCGGAAGAGAGAGAGGGCGAGAGAGAGAGACAGAGGCGGGTGGGTGGGGGCTGGGTGGATCGGAAGAGAGAGGGCGAGAGAGGGCGAGAGAGGGCGAGAGAGAGACATAGGCGGATTTAAAAACAAAAAAGGGCACAGACCAAACCACCCAAACATGGAGGGTTTGGTATAGAGAGTTGACCGTCCCCACAATGGAGCGGTTTAGTATGGAGAGCTGACCGTCCAAATATGAAGCGGTTATGTCGTTTATAAAATTATTTCAGAAGGACATATTTGTTATTTTTTTTTAGAGTATTAATAAAAATTTCGGCAAGCAATGCGAGACTTCGTACCTAGAAAAAATATATTAAAAATATCCAAACTTCCAATTCCATTGAACCTTCGAAGTAAACTATATATTTTAATAAAAATGCCGAAACTATACGGCGTAAGCACGTTCCATTTGACCTGCTAGTTTTCTTTTTTTTTTCTTTTCTTATTTTGCTTGGCTTGCTTCGTGTAATTGTGCACCTTTTATAATTTTGCTGGTTGCGTGGAGCTTTTAATGAAGAGCTCCTTTTTTTTCGGAAAATTTTCCAGAGTAGCATGCTGATCTTTTTTTTTTGCCCAAAGTCAAGAACACGGCCTCCTATCACGGAATCCGAATTTTATATTACAAAATTTAATACTAATTACTAAATTTAGATTCCACGGAATTTTAATATATTATTACTAAACAACATATCCTTGACTTTGTAATAATAGATACCAATAGTTCATGAGCATTGAATCTGTAGGAGCAAAGCTAGGGTGTGATGTGTTCACCAAGAAGGGTTAGTAAGCACATCTCATAAAATTTATCGGATTGTCTTCAAACGACGAATTTAAACTGTTGAAATTCATCTACTTTATGAGTGATACATGTACATGAATTTTTTTTAAAGTTTTGAATTCATTTAGTACAAAGTCAAGCGGTAAAAAAAATGAACATTTTATAATTTAGTTTATAAGTTGTTTTATATATTCATTTTTCATCATTTTTTTGACCACTTGATCTTGTACTAAATGAATTCGAAACTTAAAAAAAAAATCATGTACATGCATCACTCATGAAGTAGATGAATTTCAACGGTTTAGATTCGTCGTTTGAAGACAATCCGATAGACTTTTGAAGGTGTGCTTGCCAACTCCTCTTGATGAGCACATCACACCCTAGCTTTACTCAATCTGTAGTTCAAATCTTGTACGGCTTCTTTGTTACATAACATAGGTAGCAAGTTAACTGTCAAATGGAAAATAATAAATTGGTGCATTATTGGCCAGTTACATTATATGGTGGTGTTTGACTGAGATCTAAACCATGAATTATTTAGGCATCAGTTATTTCATCAAATATTAATTAATTAGGTTGATCTAACTAGACACAATTTTGAAATTAAGTCACTAAATTTAAATCACATATTCAAGTGATTTAAGATTTAGTCTATTTATGGACTTACTATCGGTACAATACGTATTATTTTTTTCTCTCCTCGCCTAACTTAATTTTTCTTCGTGCAATTCGCTTCTCTTTCCGACTTCTCTTCGCCCAAGCCTCCCATCTCTTACCTCCCCCTCCCCCTCCTACGCACCTCTGCCTATGTTATTGTCTTTTGTACCGGTTTAGTTGAAATATGTGATGTAATAGCTTTATTTATTTTTAAATTTCCTATTACTTCTTAATTTCAATTTGATCGTGAATTTATTTGTAATTTAAATACTGAAAATTTTAATTTCAATTTTGATGTAAAATTATTTCTAAATTATGTACCGGTTCTCTTAATTTTTTTAATTAGAATGCTACCTTTTTAATTATGTAATGTTATTTCTAGTTAAGTTATTATATTTTTATTTAATTTTTAATTAGAAATGGATGTAAAGGAGGCTAAAAAAAATTTTAAGTTGAAGTTATGAAATAACTTAGGCCTCAAATAAAGCCAAAAAAAGTAACTTTAAGCTATGATTTAATTTTAAATCTCAATCAAACATCATACAAAATGTAAAATGTTTTGTAAAATGGGGACAGGGAGAACCATAATGTCATCTCCACTATGTAATGAATTTTTTTTATTGTTTATCCATAATTATGAAAAATATCATTCAAATACTTTTGGATGAACTTTATGAGCCGATATATGGAATTTAAATTTATAAACAGATCTATTGATCTATCTATAGAATTTTTCCTTGGTTTTCCACCAATTTGGCTGCCTATCTACATCTCGTCTTCCTTTATTGATTTCAATTTCATTTACTCTGCATCGACAATCGTTTTTTTTTTCTTTAAAGAGAATGCATCGACAATAGTAACCAATAAATGAAATATTAAGTTCAGTGAAAATTAAACCATTATTTGCGCAATTTACCTGAAATTTTATCATATTTTTAAACAAAGGAAACATCTTAGTTTGTAGAATATATAGCATCAAACCACTCAAACGATTGAACCTTCAATCAAATGATTTTCCACCAATTTAAAAAAATAATAAAGTTTTCTTAAAAATATAAAATTTGATCTTCAAATACATTTTTATATGAGAATAAACAGTTAAATAAACAGTTTAGATTTATAAATAGAAATATCAATTCATAATATGTACCCATTTATGTTATAGGCCCACTCATTATGTTATATGAATAAACAACATTCACATTAAAATTAGAACCTCTATTTCAATAAATACTGATTTTTTTATGCAAACATAAGGTAAGAATATAGTTTTTTTTCATCTCAACCGTTCAAATATTTTTCAATAGTTTAGATTTATCTGCTGCTCTTCTCTTATCTTCAAAATCTGAATCTCCAACATATGCAACAATAAAGTAGATAGGCAATTAGATTTGTAATTTTTTTATGTTTGTAATTTAAAACGAGAAAGTTTCACACAGTTCATCCGTAGATCGGTATTTCGCCTCCCCTCAATTCTCTAGTTCTAGAGACTAGAAAGTTAGTCACATTGTTATATTATGCATGTTGATTACGTGCTGTTTTCATTTTCGTGATATGTTTTTCACTAATAAAAAAATAATATAACATGTCACGTCACACAAACTAAGTTTACCACATCACGTCACATGACTACATGTTCCAACTTTTTTTCTATATTTTTTTTCCGACAATTTGTTTATATTTATAGTAATTTTTTTATTTTTTTATGAATAAATTTAAAATACAAAAAATAGTTAAATATATAAGTAACGTTACGGCGTGACTATCACGTGACGTAATTTTTCTCAACTGTTTTGATCACCTCATGTCAAGTCATGTAAAAAATAATTTTCATCACGTGTCATGACTAAGGATTTGTTTCAGAAGAAGGTACGTGAGAGAAGAGAAGAGAGAGGAGGGAAACTGAGCTCTGACCGGATCTACCCAAGATCATTTACTTGCTCCACAACAATTAATTTCGGAGATGAACTGACGAGTGAGAAGGGGAGAGGAGGTGAAATATGTATAAAGCTTTAACAAAATTTTGAACATTTTGTTACCTATAATTTGAGGTGTAGAGAATGTGAAATGGCTGTCTATTTTCTTCTCCTTTCATTTCTTTTCTTATTTTTGAACGAGCTAATTGTGGATTTTAGAGGATGTAAAAAACTTTTACCGAATGCAAAACTACTAACGGATATTCTGTAATATTATTTTTTTGAAAAATAGTGGATATATCCACCAATTTCATATAGAAACCATATGAACCTGATCGGTACCTAAAATAGGTACCAAAACCAGACATAAGAGATATTCTGTAATATTAAAAAGTACGAATATAATAATTATCTGTATTCGTATACATGTTAGAAAGCATATCCTCATGCGCAATACATAAGTATCTGAATATCTAAAATTGAAAAATTAGAATAAAGTTCCGATACAGACATTTAATATATGATTCGTACGTATGTACCCCTGGCCAAGGGGTTATTGACTTATTGTTACAATATTTTGCCAGTAATTTCAAGGACCAAGTGTATTGACCAAAACATTCAGAAGTCACTGGGTCTGAATTGCTCTTTTCTGGGAGACAATCTTTGGGTCCTGAAACAGCCCGCCTGGGATTAACATTATCCCAACGGTATCGCAGGGAATATACATCTCCAAATTTTGCACCAAAAATGTGTTCGATCTGTTTTTATGTCTGGAATTTTTTTGTCCTTCTGAATTTAATCAGATGGGGTACACAATGTCTATTCTTAGTTTAAAAAAAATTGTATTAACTTGAAAATGAAAAACTACTGCTACATGTTTGACCCAACAACAATACAAAAAATAATTATGCATAGTATTTCTTTGATAATATTGATCCGATTCTTAGACAAAAACACATAATACAAAATAAAATATATTCAATGAGTAGAACTAGGGTGTGACGTGCTCACCAAAGGATTTGGTGAGCATAACTCCATAATCTAGCAGATTCACTTCAAACGAGATAAATCCAAACCGTTGTAACCGATGTACTTCACGAGTGATGTGTGTACATGCAAAATTTTGAAAATTTTGATTTCATTTAGTACAAAGTCAAGCAGTCAAAATTGATGAAAAATGAATGCATTAAAATAACTTCTAAAACTTCATTTTGGATCATTCATTTTTCATCCATTTTGAGTGCTTGACTTTGGACTAAATAAATTCAAAATTTTCAAAATTTTACATGTACGCACATCACTCGTGAAGTACATTGGTTTCAACGGTTTGGATTTATCTTGTTTAAAGTGAATCCACTAGATTATGGAGTTATGCTCACTAAATCTTTTAGATGAGCACGTCACACCCTAGTTCTACTCAAATCATAATATAGTGTTTGAAAATATTTTTCTTTAATTTTTGCAATTGCTAATAGACACGTGCAGTCTATAGGAATCTAATTTATATCCTCTTAATCAATTTTATTGCCGTACAATTTCAAGATAACTAAATTGTATCCGTCTGATAAAATCAATATGAACTACTCAATTTTTTTTTGTGTATGGAGCATCATGAGGGGATTATATGGGGAATTTGGCTACGGGACTTATCATTTCTCTTAAAATATTTTAAATTCATGCTACGGTTACTAAATTTTTGTCCTCTTTTTGAACCTGAAAGGACTGTACTGTTTTTCAATGTTACCAATATGACAACATGAAGCTGGCAGGTGGACCCAACCTCTTCAAAATAATAGATTTTTCTCTAGTTACTGTAAGGCCATACGCTTCGACACATATGTAGTGCCACAAAAAACCACACAGATGCTTCTTTTCCATTTCCTATAAATGCAACTCACCTGTTTGAGATTGAAACACACCTCTTCTACTCTTACCACCCAGCGGCTCGTGGAGGTTATTCCTTTTTCATTGCTCTCTAGATTTTCATAGATGATTAGGTTTAGTTCTAAGATAGTTCGGTTTATTATGGGAATTCAAATTGAATTTTTATATATTTTTCTTAAGATTTAATTATGAGTAGTAAGGATTCATCATAATTATCTTTCTATATATTTTTCGATCACTAATTATTCGCTTGGTTCTCAATTTTTGAGCTCTATTCCTTTGGTACCGTTGCTAGCATTTTTTTTGAAAACATGAATGAAAAACAGGAGGCGGAATGGATCAAGGCACAAAAGATTTCAATAGGAGAAGATTTGATCGAAGCTGCACAGAAGCAGTTAGAGTTCCTTGCTGCAGTAGATCGCCAGCGGTGGCTTTACAACTCTCCAGGGGTGGAGAGAGCCATTTACAGGTGAATATATATGATAAATAACGCTCTTAATTTGTTGGTTACTATGTACTAAAACAACTTGTTATATAAATTTTTGTGTGTGTGCGCGTCTCAGTCACGTGACGGGGCTCACGTGTTGCATGACGTGTTCATGCGAGTGACGTGGCTCCCTTTAATCAAATATGACACTTCACGTCACATCACACAAATTGATCGACTTGGTCACGTCAAGTCATGTGACTTGTTAAGTGACCAATTTTTTCAACATTGTTTATTTATTTTAATTTGTTTTGTAAGAGATGTTCTTAATTTTTAGCTTCTGTTATAATTTTTTTTTATGAACTTAAAATCTAAGAAAAAAAGTAATTAAATGTGACCAGTTATGTGGCATTTGATTATGTCACATGTGGTCACAGCGTAACCGTAAGTAACATGATGCTAATTTCACGTGATGTGACCATCCTCTATTATTTTAGTCACATCACTTCACGTCACATAAAAAACATTATTACTTAATGGGACACATCACGTTTTTTTCTTCGCTAGGCGCATGTACTGATTGCTACTTCAATTAGGACACATGATTTGCCAATTTGCATGTATGAATTGTTCTTAAAAGAACCTATTATTTCATGCTAGAAGAAAGTAATTAAGGTTTGAAAATAATTCTACCTAAGTTACATTTCTATTTTGATACATCTTAAGAAAATATCCTATAATGGTTTTCATTATACAAATCTCAGAACTTCGAGCTCGTTTCAATTTGTCATACAAAGATACAAAAAGGACTACCCCAATTGTAATCGACCAGGAGTAGTACTCACACCATGTCACAAGCTAATCATCTCCAAAAGTTCTTCTATAAACGATTGTAATTCTGCATATTACTGAATAATTCCTTAAATGTTATATTCATATAGTATATAGAATTAATGGATGTTTTTTAACCTTCAAAATAAATAAAAAGTATGAACTTTTCCACCTCTTATATTCATATATAAATGCTCGTCTATACGTGTGAATGTAAACTTATGTTGTTCAATTATTACTGGTATAGTCAAACTAGCTTTATGCTAAACCCTAATTAAACTAGCTTACCCGGTCTTTACGCAGGTACAAAGCATGCATGCTGGCTGCCGCTCTTGGCAAAGTATAGTGAAAATGGAGATCTAAAAGACCGTTTGGTTGTTCCATTAGACTGTGAATGGATATGGCACTGTCATCGCCTCAATCCGGTAAGATAAGACCACATCCATTAATTACGTACATTGTTTAGTAATGAAGAAACTAATTATATATATGTATCATATATATATGGTCATGCTAACACTGGATAAGCTTTCGTATAAAACAAATGAATCAACATCTATGCAACACCAAAATATATATCCATAATTTTAGTGATACATATTTGTGTACTCTCAGTATTTTACAAATCAAAATTTGATTGTAATTTGTTTATTTGCAATTGAAGGCATGAAGTGTTGGTCTCAAATGGTCTCCTTTACCTCACTATTTTGATCAGGTTCAATACAAGATGGACTGTGAGAGAGTCTATGGAAGAATTCTTGATAATAAGAACGTTGAGTCGTCAGTACATGCTGAATCGAAAGATCTGTCAAGAAAAATATGGACCGAGTTCTATCCTGAGGAGCCCTTTGAACTCGACTATAGCACAATTTCATCTCAAAAATGCGTCGATGTGAACTTCGAGGCTGCTGGAGCAATTACTTATGATTTGGTTGCGGCCGTTCAGAGGCAGTCATCCTTCTACTACCAGGTTGGTAGAGATTGCATTTACTACCAAAATTGTTATATTAATGCGTGAAACAAGAATTCAACAACGACGCAATTTTCTATTTTGGGCAAGAAAGAACATCAAGTATCCTTAATTAAACAGTAGGAGAAAAACACAAGTAGAACAAACACTTGGAAAAATTAATTAAACACCAAATAGTTAAAAAAAAGAGAGTATAATACAGTATCAGTAGTATGCAATACAGAAGCAACAAATTATGTAGTGCGTGCATGAATTATTAATGATGCTTGCGAATATAGTGTAATTTTTATTAAGTTGAGAAGTCTAGCAAGTCCTGAAATCATCTAGTATTTGAATTACATTTCTTTTCATGAGCTTCGATGTCACTTGTAGAGTTTGATATAAAATCATTTATTTTATTAATTGTACAATTAATTTTTGGCTGAGTTTGAGTACTTAATTTCGCATTTTCGGGTTTTGATATTATTTATGTCACTTCTCCTTAGTATATTACTAAATAAATAAGTGTCGATAAGCTATATGGCAACTCATCGAGGAGCTTTGTATGTATATTAATTATCCAGCTAGACTATAGAGCATCTTAGTGGTCTCAGCAATGAGGTAAATAATATTTTTTGCCAAATCCTACCGAGTTACCTGCTCGCAGGGTGGTTCATTGCATGATATGCACTCTTCCAGTCTCTCTTTCAAGGTTTACGGAAACGTCTATCATTGTCGAGCCTCTTAGGCTGTTTAATTTACTTAACAAATTAAGAAACAGTATCAATCTCCAACTAGGTCATTATAGGCATAGCCATACGTGAGCATGCTACTGATCACCTTATGACTGCTATGTGGTGTCAGTAAAAGACATCTTGGTCAAATAAACCAACTAACTTAATCTCTCATATACAGGTATCAAGGTCTTTCACACAAGATCCTCGATTCCTGGCTGGGGCACTGGCACGCTACCAGGGATTTCTCTGCCTCATAAAAAGCGACCAAGAAAAATCACTCCAACGGTGTACTGTGCCGACTTATGACATCGACATAATGTGGCACTCCCGTCAGCTCTATCCTGTTTCTTACTGGGACCTAACCGCTCTTCTCGGGGAGGTTTTACAACATGATGACACTGATTCTGACAGATCTGTTGGGAAGAAGCTCCATAACGGTTTTAGTGAGACGACTAAACAATTTGAGGAGACGTTTGGATTAAGGTACTGGAGAGCTGGAGCAATGTACCAGGGAGAAGCACCAACTCCTTTGACAACTGTGCCTGTAGAATTTGACAGTGGCCTTAATGGCGATTCTCCATTGAAATCTTGTAGGGCTTCCTGTCTCTTCCTCCTCTAAGGGTTATAGAGGTAAAATATTTTCTAACAATTGCTGGGATCTTTAAGCATTTTACCGAACAATTAAATTTTACGTGTACCTGAGCCCTTGATATTTTAGTTCATTAACATTTGCTGTGATCTTTAAGAAGTTGCAGTCGTATCACTAATCATTATATAATTAACTGTTGTAGATTGTGCAGCCTTAGTGAGGGGTTTATATGAAAGGAAAAAAATAAAAAACTGTTTTGAGGGCTGCATACTCAAATAGATACATTTTTAATATACTTGTATTTTCAGGTATTCTTGGAGATTGTTGATGTGAAAAATGCAGAAATACATGAACAGGAAACTCTTTCTGTATCTTTCACCAAGAAACAACCCGACATGTATTTTGGTGGAGATGACACTCTAAGCATACTATCCCTGACAGGAAAGAAAAATGTAGCATGTTTCGACTGCAAACCTATGGGCAATTTAAATTTAACATTAATTGCCAAGTCAGATACAAGTTCAGAGAGAGTTCTCGGCACCACGTCTATATCACTTGAAGAATTGACTGCTCCAAATTCGAAATTGTCAATTGAAAAGTGGTTTCAGTTGAATCAGAATATATAATAAGCTATCTGACTCGGATCCAATTTATTTGCACGTGGCTGTCTCGTCTACCCTACCATTGCCAGCTTCTCTTATGATGAACATGATTAGGTCGGATCAATCATTTCCTCCATCACTTTCCCTTGCTATTCGTGGAGAGGATAACAATTTTAATTACTGGACTAGCTTTGTTGATGTTCTTGGTAACCCAATCGTATGGGTTAAAATAAGGTACCAATACATACTCTTCAAATATAATCTCTGTTAACTACAGATTAATTAATATGCAGCTATGCAGCCTTACCTAGCTAGCACGTCATATTTCTTTCTTTAATTGTCTTTGTATTATGCTTGTATGATTTATGAGTAAATTAAAGAGCAAAATGACGCATAAATTATCCCGCAAAAAATGTCTTAACTAAATAAGGAATATATATATATATTATATCTTCATTTTCAAAGTCCATTATGTCGATCCGAACCGCTCAATATGATATCCGTACTAAAATATGCTTGGGGATCAAATTTTATAATTTTTGGAAATTTTTTACTATTTTTTTAAATAGGCAGAAAATCACTGTTTTTGAACGGTCCAGATACAGTGATTTCGTACCTATCTTAAAAAATAGTAAAAATTTGCAAAAAATATAAAATTTCTTCCCCAAGCATATTTTAGTATGGATATCATGTTGAGTGGTTTGGATCAATAGCTTGGACTTTGAAAACGAAAATATACAATATGAGGTATGATGAGGTATGAAAGACATGAGGTATTGGAACCCTCCTCATATATATATATATATATATATATAGGAGTTGGCTACAGTGCTACGCATAGTATAGAGGGCCTCCGTGCTACGGCTCAATATTTGAGTTTTCAAAATTCTAACGGTCGATCCGAACCGTTCAACATGCATATGATCTCTATATGAATAAGTACTTGCAAACCAAATTTTACATTTTTTAGAATTTGTTTACTATTTTTTTAGATAGGTAGAAAAACACTTGATCTGAATGGTACAGAATTTTCAGATCAAGTGATTTTCTACCTATCTAAAAAAATAGTAAACAAATTCTAAAAAATATAAAATTTGGTTTGCAAGTACATATTCATATGGAGATCATATGCATGTTGAACGGTTCGGATCGACCGTTAGAATTTTGAAAACTCAAATATTGAGCCATAGCACGGAGGCCCTCTATGCTACCGAAATTTTTATTAATAGAAAATAAAATAAAAAAATATCGACATTGAAGAACGATTTCGTTGAAATTCGAGATGTAACAAAAACGTGATGGTCCATAACGTCCCGTTAATCTGATCACTAATGATCTCTAATTAACAAAAACACTGTAGCTGGACGTTATGGTCCATAACGTCCAGCTACCGTGTTTTTTTTTTGCTTGCTTGTTTGCTTCAGTTTGCGATTTTTTTGAAAAAAAATCACTATAGTTGGACGTTATGGACCATAACGGACTGGTTTTTTTTTTTCAGTGTGTCCCTAGCCGTTATGGACCATAACGGCCCGTATTTTTGTTATACTAACGCAGGTAGTTAGGTGCTGATACCTCGCATATTTAGTCTATTTTAGGCCTGTTTTAGTACCAGATTCGTGCCATAATTCACCAGAATCATGTGCATTTCATCGATATATCTTTAGAATTTGGTACTGCTGAGTGTTTGTTTGTTTTCTGCAGGTTTGGAGCAAAACACACGAAGAAATGGCGATTCACATGATGAGGTACGACCCTTACCAGGCTTGGTACGGGTCGGACCATACTTAGCCGTTTTCAGCTCTTCACGCCTGGTACGGCCAGGCCGTACCAAATTGGTACGGGCCGTACATGAAGGCGTCCTGACAGATTCAAATTTGGGCAGAGGCTATTTAAGGCGGGGAACTCTCCAGATTTCGTATCCAATTCATTCCAGATAGATCTGAGAGCTCAGTAGGAGAGAGAAAGAAGGCTAAGGAGCTGAAAGCAAGAAGGAAAGAAGAGGAAGAGGCGAAACTCGACGGATCTAGCTTCCTCCTCCATCTCCCTTCAATCCATGGCTATCTCTCTTCCTCTTATTGTATTTTTAGACATTGCTATGTGCTGTGAGTAGATCATTTTAGTTTCTAGGGTTAGAGATCGAATCTTGATTTGTTTTGACTTTCTTTGACTTTTACTTTGTATGAACTCTTTAGTTTGATTGATTGTGATTTTCATTGTTATATCTTGCTTTGCTTGCTGTGATTGTTGTATGATGTCCCTTTAGGTTTAGATCGAACCTATCAAGGTCATGTGATCATCTCAATCTCTCATCCAATTCAAGTACATAGGGTAGAATAGTTCGAATTGAAGCCGAAAGGTTGAATTCTCCTCTAATCGACAGATTAGAGGGTGCCTTAGACATCTAATCAATCAGCTAGGGTAGATCTGTACCAACATACGATGGTTGAGGTGTAGAAACCCTAAAAGGCTCTCAATCGCATTCCAACCTAGATCTTGATCCAACAAACGACGGTTGAGGGTTAGGAACCTTAGGTATGGTCAATTGAACCTTTCTAAAGAGTTTAGCACAAGGTACCAGCAAGGAAATGCATTTACTCGAACTGGTAGGTTCTGTTCTGGGAAGCCGGTACGGGTCTTACCAGGGTGGTACGGCCTAGCCTTACCAAGTGAGGTACGGCCTAGCCGTACCTACTTAGTACGGGCCGTACCACTAGAGGCAGATCAGAGATGAAGTCTTAAACCCTGGAAACACCTTTTATCCATAATCAAAACACAATTTACATTTGTTCTAAACATTTTGTTACATCTTCTTCAATTGTCTGAACAGTTTGATTTGATACCTTAGGAAATTAAATACCAAACAAAACCTTTTCAACTTCTAGTTTTCAATCAAGTTTAGATAGAACTTAACCGAGTGATTAGCCGTCTCTGAGGATCGATACCCGATTATACTACACGGCAGAGGTTGTGCACTTGCATCCTTTACTCGTGGAGTGTTAACGAGGTTTAAAAGGTACGCTTTCAAGCGTGCCGAAACTTGCGTTGCGCTTTGCTGCGAACAAGTTTTTGGCGCCGTTGCCGGGGACGGTAACCAATTGCCTAGTTAGATTTTATCTTACTTAATTAATCTAGACTTTATCTTGTGTCCTTTATTTATTTTGCTTCTTTCTTCTATCCTATTTTATTTTCTCTTTTTCAGGAACAATATGGCGATTACTATCTGAGGAACTCGAGACACCATGGATCTCATGTACAACATGATGACTGACCAACATTGGTATGGGAGCGAAAATTTTCAAACTGGAGGAGGCGGCCGATCCAAAGCTGATCAGATCGCATCTCTACATGCCAAAGCTGCCAAGCTAGAGGAGGCCGTAGAGAGGTATTCAATCAGAATGAGCATGAGGGCAGCCAGAAACCAGCAACCACAGCCATGTGCCTTGTGTGGGGACAGGAGACACTCTTATGAGTATTGCCCACTGGCTGATTGGAGTGAGGAACCGGAGCAGGATGGCTATATCAGCAACAACAATTGCAATTTCTACGACCCTGCACCATTCGATGACTCGAACAATTGCGCATTCCAACCCGATCCACCCGAGCCGTACATTGATCCCGCTGAGATCGAATTCATACACGAGCAAGGGAAGGTGAACCAGATGCTGTGGGAACAGTTGCAAAACATGTCCACACAGATGGCCGCTCAACAAAATCAAATGGCTGCCCAAAACAAGTTGCTGAAGCAATTGAGTCACATCATCATCTCACGCCAATCTCAACCTGCAAAGCTGCCAGCTCAGCCAGAATGCGAAGGACCAGCCCAGCCAACAGACCAGACCGCACTTGACGCGACCCGCATCATTGAGACACGACCCGCATCACCCAAGGAAGAACATGTGGACCCAGGTTGCATCGAGCCAAGTCGACCTGCATCTCCACCTGAAGAGCATGTAGACGAGACCCGCACGCCACCTGATGCGACCCGCATGCCGTGGTCTGATGACCTGGAGACCAAAGGAAGCGATTGGGATTGGTCAGCATGCGATGCCATTCCACCTGATGCGACCCGCGTCAAGACCCAGACAGAGCGGCTGACTCCTGAGCTCAAGCCTCCAGCAGCTCACCTCAGGTACGAGTTTCTAGACCCAGATAGATGTCGTCATGTAATCATAAGCGCAGATCTTGAACCCGATCGGACTGCTACACTCTTGGAGAAATTGGAAGCGCACAAAAGCGCGATCGGGCGCTCGATCAAGAACTTGATGGGAATCTTGCGGATTCTTCTGATGCAAGAGTGTGATCGCATGGGCCGTGTACCTCAGAAGTGGGTGCTCCCACCAGTGCCACCTGATCCACCTCCCACCGATGACTGAGCGGGTATGTTTTCTCTTTCCCTTTTGCTTCTATATCTCTTTATCTTTCAGTCTTGAAGCATTGAGGACAATGCTCAGGCTAAGCTTGGGGGGGGAAGACGACTTTTGTATCTTAGGATTTACTTTTGTGTTTTAGGATTTATTTTGATTGCACTTAGGTCATTTTTACTTTTCTCTTGCATTGTTAGGTGAAAAATTTGCGTGAATTGCTAGAATTGAGAATAACTTTGAAACAATTTGGTGGTGATTAGGATAGACCTGAGTGAATTGGAACTAACCCATGATTGGTTATTGAACTACTTAGGTTGAGATGTTTTTAATAATGGAAAAGATGAAACAAACTTAGAATTGAATCGAACGAGATTATTCGAAAAAACTGAATTGTGCCTTTAGGAATTGAGATTTTCAAATTAAGAAAGTTTGGAATATCCATTGGTATGAATGAATACCAATGGATGTGTGTATTCATGGTGTGAGCAAACCAAAAAAAATAAAAAAATAAAAAGAAAAATGAGAAAAAGAAAAAGAGAAAACAAAAGAGAAAAGATGGAGAAAATAAGAGTACTGGCAATAAGCCTCGAATGGGCGCCTTTGAGCTCGTCTCCCAATTAGAAATAAAGAAAGAAAATTTTGCTCATACCAACACACTTCGTTCGCAACTTTCTTACCCTTAAGCTTGATTCAAGCTTGGGGGAGGGCAAATGAAAAGAAAAATCACCTTGAATAAAAGCACTGATTCGGAAAAAGAATGGAATTGTTTCGATCAAACCTAGGTAATTAGTCTTTCCATTGTTAGAAGCATCTCAAAATAAGAAGTTCAATTGATCAATTGGTGGAGTGAATCAAGGTTTATAAAGGGATATTTGAATTACAACCGAATCGATTCTAGAAATTCTTGACTATAGCAAATTGACGTAGGTTTTCACATTTAGACTTGTATCTGCATTTAGATTTAGTTGTCCAGCACTTTTACCCGAGTTTGAAACTTTTTGCTTGAGGACAAGCAAAGGTTCAGCTTGGGGGAATTTGATACCTCGCATATTTAGTCTATTTTAGGCCTGTTTTAGTACCAGATTCGTGCCATAATTCACCAGAATCATGTGCATTTCATCGATATATCTTTAGAATTTGGTACTGCTGAGTGTTTGTTTGTTTTCTGCAGGTTTGGAGCAAAACACACGAAGAAATGGCGATTCACATGATGAGGTACGACCCTTACCAGGCTTGGTACGGGTCGGACCATACTTAGCCGTTTTCAGCTCTTCACGCCTGGTACGGCCAGGCCGTACCAAATTGGTACGGGCCGTACATGAAGGCGTCCTGACAGATTCAAATTTGGGCAGAGGCTATTTAAGGCGGGGAACTCTCCAGATTTCGTATCCAATTCATTCCAGATAGATCTGAGAGCTCAGTAGGAGAGAGAAAGAAGGCTAAGGAGCTGAAAGCAAGAAGGAAAGAAGAGGAAGAGGCGAAACTCGACGGATCTAGCTTCCTCCTCCATCTCCCTTCAATCCATGGCTATCTCTCTTCCTCTTATTGTATTTTTAGACATTGCTATGTGCTGTGAGTAGATCATTTTAGTTTCTAGGGTTAGAGATCGAATCTTGATTTGTTTTGACTTTCTTTGACTTTTACTTTGTATGAACTCTTTAGTTTGATTGATTGTGATTTTCATTGTTATATCTTGCTTTGCTTGCTGTGATTGTTGTATGATGTCCCTTTAGGTTTAGATCGAACCTATCAAGGTCATGTGATCATCTCAATCTCTCATCCAATTCAAGTACATAGGGTAGAATAGTTCGAATTGAAGCCGAAAGGTTGAATTCTCCTCTAATCGACAGATTAGAGGGTGCCTTAGACATCTAATCAATCAGCTAGGGTAGATCTGTACCAACATACGATGGTTGAGGTGTAGAAACCCTAAAAGGCTCTCAATCGCATTCCAACCTAGATCTTGATCCAACAAACGACGGTTGAGGGTTAGGAACCTTAGGTATGGTCAATTGAACCTTTCTAAAGAGTTTAGCACAAGGTACCAGCAAGGAAATGCATTTACTCGAACTGGTAGGTTCTGTTCTGGGAAGCCGGTACGGGTCTTACCAGGGTGGTACGGCCTAGCCTTACCAAGTGAGGTACGGCCTAGCCGTACCTACTTAGTACGGGCCGTACCACTAGAGGCAGATCAGAGATGAAGTCTTAAACCCTGGAAACACCTTTTATCCATAATCAAAACACAATTTACATTTGTTCTAAACATTTTGTTACATCTTCTTCAATTGTCTGAACAGTTTGATTTGATACCTTAGGAAATTAAATACCAAACAAAACCTTTTCAACTTCTAGTTTTCAATCAAGTTTAGATAGAACTTAACCGAGTGATTAGCCGTCTCTGAGGATCGATACCCGATTATACTACACGGCAGAGGTTGTGCACTTGCATCCTTTACTCGTGGAGTGTTAACGAGGTTTAAAAGGTACGCTTTCAAGCGTGCCGAAACTTGCGTTGCGCTTTGCTGCGAACAGGTGCTAATCTGGTCGTGATGGTCCATAACGTCTTTGCTAGATCTTGAATTTCCGCCAAATCGTTCTTCAATGTCGATATTTATTTATTTTATTTTCTATTAATAAAAATTTCGGTCTATGCTATGCATAGCATATTAGCAATTTCCTATAAATATATAATATTATCTCATTATACTTCCTATCACTGTAGAGATATTATCCCACAAAAAAACATGGCCCCAGAGAGAGAGGTGGTTGTTGCCGAAATTTTTATTAAAACCCCAAAAAAAAAACAAATTATCAAATCTGCTCCCACACCAACTTTATTTTTATTTCTACCCCAACCGCCCGTGGGATGGGCGGTCCACTTTCTGGACCTGACCGCCCAGCAGGCGGGCGGTCCACTACCCTTATCAGACCGCCCAGCAGCTGGGCGGTCCGCTATAAAACCCTATAAAAGAGCTTTTTCTCTCTCCTGATGAGCACAGTGTTCATTCCCCAATCCCACAAATTTCCAGAACCGAAAGAGAGAGCTGTCAGGCGATTTTGAGGCGATTTTGAGGTATGAACAGTAACAAACGAGGTAAGAAAGCGAGCAACCGAGATCGTGGCGTAGCGAGAGGAGGATCTATTAGTGATCGAGGTAAAAACGAGGGAGAAAAGAACAACTGGCCCGTATGCCGTGATCCCCGGAATTGTGTGACATGTAAGATGGGGGAATGGAATAGACGACATGGTCGGTATGAAATTTCAGACGATGACTTTGTGGAAAACCCCTACGGCTTTGGTTTGAAAAAGAAGAAAGTTGATCCAGAGCCTCCAGCATCGGACGATAAGTTTGTTCCGGGTACTAGTAAGGCTACCACTTCGTCTGTTGTGACTGATCCAGATCAGGCAAACTCTGATGATGATTTTGTTCCATGCACTTTCAAGGCTCGTTGTAAGAAGTAGATTTTTTAGGAATTTATGTTGTAGAATTTTTAGAAATTTATGTCGCAGACTTTATTTCAATAGTTTTGTGTTTGTTTATATTTTATGTTGTTAGTTTTTGTATACGTAATTAAGTAATAAAAATAACAAAAATGAAGCATATAAAATAATCGAGGCAAATAAAAAATTGCATAGTTCACAAACTACCAATTAGAATAGTTCACAATATACATCTAAAATAGTTCATAACATAATTTAACAAAACTTGGTAATCAGCGACGACGGCCGAACAAACTCAAAATACGACGCCTGGGTCTGGGTGCAGCCGGTTCTGCGGCACTACCGGATGTCTCTCCATGGCTACTACCGGTTCCTGGGCTTTCATGAGTGCGGCGGCTACTACCGGTTCCTGAGCTTTCACCCCTGCGGTGGCTACTACCGGTAGCCTCAGCAACAACTCTAGCATTTTCTCTTTCGTTGGCTTCGTTAATGGCATCTGCATTGCATTCCAGTTGAAATAAAATCAAAACAAAATATAAGTAAACAAATAAAATATAAGTAAATAAAAAAATATAAGTAAATAAAAGGAATCAACCGTACCTGCTCGCTGCCTGTCAGTTGTTGAACGGCGGGCCTGATGTCCCATTCGCCTACCTTCTATCTCGTCCATGTTCATTACTTGACGCTTGTGGGGTCTTCTTCCTTTTCTGATCCACCCGCTTGCGGGACAGACTTTATCACCAACATAGGGCGGCCACTGATACTGGTTGGGATAAGGATGGAAAGATGCACCCCAAGTACTCGCAAGGTACTCGCAAGGTACTCGGTACGGTACATGTCTGCGACATAATCATCCTCAGAGAATTTTCTCTCCCGGCACACCGCCATAACATGAGAACAAGGTAGGTGGGCCAACTGGATTCCTTGGCAAGTGCATGTTACAGTATTGTCTGGTGCAAAAATAACAACATACTTGAACATCCTTTTCACAAACTCCATAGTCTCATCCGGTCTACGGCCGGTTGGAGCAAACTCATCTGGACAGTGCACTTCGAATTCCAATTGGTTATCCCCGTACGGGACAACTCTCATAACTGCACCTTTCTCCCTATGTTTCCTTAGTTTCCCCTCCACCCTTGTTGAAAACGTTTGATTCCTCGACAGTAATTCAGAAAATATAAGTCAACAAATAAAAATATGCATACCTTGGCAAAATCTCTGAATAAAAATATACATACCTGGACAGTAATTCGAGGGCTTTAACACGCCGTGCAACAAACCATGCATTTAACTTGTAGAAGGTGTCCTCCACAATTGCTGCCACGGGCAACTGCCGGCTCTGCTTGAAAACAGCATTCAAGGACTCAGACCCATTTGTGGTCATAATTCCCCATCGGAAACCTCCATCACGGGCTTGCAATATCTTCTCATATCGAGGTGGCTCAGTCAGATCGGCGGGATTATTTTTTCCCACCTTCAGGAGGAGGTGGTGGTGGTGGTGGTAGATCGGTGGTAAAATCAGGTACATAATTCTCATAAACTCATAAACGGGTGATACGGGCGGTTCATAACTCGAGTGGCGGGGATTGTCATATCTCGAGGGGTGGGGGTTGTCATAACTATAGTGGCGGGGGTTGTCATAACTAGAGTGGCGGGGGTTGTCATACCCCGAGTGCTCACGACCCGAGTTGTCATAAACCGAGTGATCATAACTCGAGCTGTCATAACTCGAGTGACGCGGGTTGTCATAACCCGAGTGATCATAACCTCTATTTTCTCTAGATGTTCCAACCCCGGGTTCACGCTGAACTCTCCTGGAATATAAGTCCATTACCATTACCCCGTGTGTCTGAAAAGTGTTGTAAACACTCCTCCATACCGACTCATCAGTTATTGGATACCTGGTATAGTAAGGTCTACCACCACTTACTGTGTTAATCCGGGTAGCTAAATCTATATCACACCGGTTGGGGTTCACACCAATTTTTTCATACACTATTCCCTTCAGTTCAACAAATGAGGTATTTTCATTTACCTCAAAGCCGTAGGATGCTTCCTTGGTGTACTGTGCTCCCTCCGCACCCCGGGTAAACTTCCCGCCCACATACAGTGCAACCAACATATTTCCGTGCTGGAATTACTGTTCTGGAAATACTGTGCTGAAAATACTGTTCTGGAAATACTGTGCTGGAAATACTGTGCTCGCTGTTACTGTGCTGGGATTACTGTGCAGGGATTACTGTGCACAATCGCCTCAAAATCGCCTCTGACGGCTCTCTCATCTCTCATTCGATCGGTTCTGGAAATTTGTGGGATTGGAATGAATACTGTGCTCATCAGGAGAGAGAAAAGGCTCTTTTATAGGGTTTTATAGCAGACCGCCCAGCTGCTGGGCGGTCTGATAAGGGTAGTGGACCGCCCGCCTGCTGGGCGGTCAGGTCCGGAAAGTAAACCGCCCAGTCCACGGGCGGTTGGGGTAGAAATAAAAATAAAGTTGGAGTGGGAACAGATTTGATAATTTGTTTTTTTTTGGGGTTTTAATAAAAATACCGGTGGTTGTTGTAACGAAACTCTCCAGGACTCCACTTGCGATAGCTGTTGGAAGGGGTAATGAATGGTCATTTACTGAAGCATCCATTTTCTCTGTTACGGCTGAGATTAAGGCAGATCAAGATGGTACATACGCTTGCGAGCTTAAAGGTGATCGCATGGTAAGTCAAAGTAAATTTCTCTTTTGAGTAGGGTTCAAATGCCTTCATTTTTTGTGCCTCCACCATGCCTCCATTTTTAAAAACTTTAATAACTCAAAATTTAAAACTTAAAAGTCAAAATAAAACTGTTGAATATGATCTACATCATTTTATCATGTGCTCATAAAAAATTATCACATTTTGATTTTGTTTTTATGTGAATCAATAAGTTGTAAAATCAACGTCTAGAAATTATCCACATTAGTACGTTTTTTACAAGCTCTTGATGACAACCAAAACAAAATTGAAATATCATAATTTTTTACACGTGCATAGATAAAATGATGTAGATCAAATCCAACGATTTTATTTTGACTTTTAAGTTTTAAATTTTGAGTTATTAAAGTTTTTAAAAATAGAGGCATGAAAAATGGAGGCATTTGAACCCTCCTCTTCTCTTTTTGACACGAGTACAACAACAAGAGCAACACTAACTAGACCTTCTTAATATTGTTTGATTTGAACAGTTTGGAAATATATTGAGTATTAGCAAGCTTTGTAATATTTTTAACTATAAGAGATCGATGGATGAAAATTGCATTAATTATCTCTTCCTCCCCTACAAATTCATTCTCCAATCAATATATAATTCGCCAGTTAAATGTTAGAAACTCAACAGATAGCTGACAAGGGATCATATCATGTGGGACTGCACCTACTCCCATGCATTTTGGAGGGGTATTTGCGCTCACTACAATTCCACAGCAACAGGGGGGGCCGACCTACTATCACTATGGTCAGACCAGCAAAGCCTCCTGACTCATCGAGACAAATTACGCAATGGATTGCTCTGGGCGGCGGGTACCTGGGCTCTATGGAGAGAGCGGAACACGAGATTTTTCTCAAACAGAAGACGGCCAGTGTCTCTATTAATTAATGATACAACCATTGATATCCTCATGTGGTCTACCAGCGCTTAGATCTACATCTTTTATCATTAAATTTTGTTCTTTGCTTGTGGCAATATTTGCTAGGTAGAGTAATTTAGTCCTAATTTGTTCTACTTTTCTTTTCTTTCGAGGTGGGGTTTATGCCTCCATGTGTAAATATCTTTTATCAATATATCGTTCGCGGCAAACTTTGCCGCCAACCTTAAAAAAAAAAAAAAACAGATAGCTGACATTTTTTTATGATTGGACCGCTGGCCAAACATTTTTTCCCTTTTTTGTACATTAATTTTAATTTAAATTCAAATGAGCAGATCAAACTTTACTGGGGGAAGAGACTAGAGTACGAAGAGAAATGTTGCGAAAGTGATCATAACCATGATTGTACCTCAATTACAGCTGTGGAATTCTCGGACAAGTATCCTTATGGAAAAGCAATTGCAACTTTTGACATGAATTCTAAAATAATCAAGGTATAGTTGCACGCGTACCGTCATTATTTTAAATCAAATCCTACTCATGTCAATATGTAATGATACTTGTTGTGACTGATCCTTGGTATGACCAGGTAAATGAAGAATGGTTTATCATGCCATGGGCCTCCTTATCCTTAGTATTCATGGACATGCAAGAGAGCAACAGTAATAGCGCCTCTGGTGGAACCAAATGCGGTGATGGTTCTACTGGCAATTTATGTTTTAAAGGCTCTTACTGTAGTGCAGCTTGTGTTGGCGGTTGTTTGGCAGCAGCTGGTAATGAGGGTAGTCTTTGTTTTACAACTTGTATTTGGTCTTCTTTATCTTCTATCCCGGGCCTCCCGGCAGCTGGCAAGACAGGCACTCTCTGTGGCGCTATTTGTCTTCCGGAAGCTGATAAGAAGGGATTTTCAACTTGTGTTGATGGTTGTATCCCGACAGCTGGCAAGACAGGCACTAGATGTATGGGGGCTTGTCTTCGGGAAGCTAGTAAGAAGGGTAGTATCCCGGCAGCTTGCAAGACAGGCGCTATTCCGACAGCTGGTGAGATGGGTAAGAGCTAGCGAAGCATTTGGTGCAACAAGCAATAATATTATTATGGAGTGATTTGAAGGTAAATAATGTATGTGAATCGATCAATAAAATGCGAATCTAGTCATTTTACATGTCAGTGTAATAATGTATTATGTGAACTAGAGGATCTTGCTTTCAGTTTGGTATTTAATTAATGGTTTCTTAATTTGAGTTATTTTATTTTTAAGAAACATAACACAATAGCTACATCGCTACAGATATATTAGATACGTGGTGGGTACCCCTACGGCTATACATGCCCACAAAACAAGCCTTGTTTTTTATTTGCCTTGCACTAGGGGATTACAAAATCCTATTCTATTCGTGTTGGTTGTATTCAATAGGTACTACCCTTTGCGTGACCTCTTTGCCCCTGCTTTGAATCTACATATATCCCTTTCTTCACCCATCACTTTCCTTTACAAATCTATTGTTTATACCCATTCTGATCACAGAAAGCAGAAAGCACAACTTAGAACTCTCTCTCTTCTCTTTCTCCACATAACCGATCTCTTCTTCTCATTTCAATTTCTCTCCATGGGAATCTGTTTCACAAAAATCTATGACATTCCCATCACCTCTCCCTCCCCATCTTCTCCGCCTCAACCTGTCGTTAAACCGGGATTTTCACCCCCATCCATGTCATTGACTAAAAAGCACTCACAAAATGGGACGGTTTTGGAGAAACCCATGGTGGATGTGAATACATTGTTTATACTCGAACGAGAGCTTGGTCGCGGGCAGTTTGGGGTCACGTATCTATGCACCGAGCGTGCAACTGGAAAAACGTATGCATGCAAATCAATTTCTAAGAGAAAGCTCGTTAGCAAGGGGGACATAGATGATTTTCGAAGAGAGGTGAGTTGCGGTGACCTCATGATTTGTGAGTAATTATTGATTCAAATAATCACTGTCAGTACTGGGAACATATATCTCTTTGAGCATAAGATATATAATTCAGTGAAATTATCAATTATATATAATATATCACTTAATGCGGGTCTTGTATAACAGAACAATCAACTTTGATTATACTTTAAGGTGATGATCATGCAACACTTGACGGGTCAGCCAAACATAGTTGAATTCAAAGGTGCTTTTGAGGATAGTAAAAATGTGTATCTGGTAATGGAGTTGTGTGTCGGTGGGGAGTTGTTTGATCGGATAACAGCCAAGGGAAACTACACGGAGGCGAAGGCAGCAGCAGCGTGCCGCGACATTGTGACTGTCGTGCATGTGTGCCATTTCATGGGTGTAATGCATCGCGACCTAAAGCCCGAGAACTTTTTGCTTGTAAGTCAAGATGAGGATGCTGAAATCAAGGTGATCGACTTCGGGCTCTCGGTTTTCATCGAAGAAGGTAATCCAATTGATGTAGTGTTAGCTTTATTCAAAGATGAAATGATTTCTCGGCTCAGTTATGCTTTTATTTAGAATTGAATCCCTTCTAACGCGCATCAAAGATTTTTTGTACATCAAATTTTAATGTGCATCTTACATAATAGCCACCGATGTTTAAAGGGTAAAAAAGTCATTTAGAACACCTGTATCAATTTGAGTATCTTTTTTGTATGAAATTTTTTTATGTAATATGATAATCTGCAGTTTTTTTAGTCTCTAATTACTCTTTACAATAAATGATTTTTTTTTCATTATTAATAACTAAATTGACCAAAATATCCTTCTCTGAATAAACAAGGGAAGTTTAAAAGTTTCTCATTAAATTTAACCTAGGATGTACTTTAAAATTGAATGTATGAAAAGTTACATGTGCATTAGTGATTTAATTTCAAGACAAAAAAAAAATGTCAAACTTGTGAGTCTTTCTCCTTCCACATGTAGGATTTAACATTCCATTTATAATAATGGATCAACATAATTTACTTGGGAGTACAGAGGCCATGACATCAGTAATATGTAAATCCAATTTTGGAATATGTAATACATGCAGGAAAAATATACCGTGACCTGATAGGCAGTGCATATTATGTAGCACCAGAGGTGTTACAAAGGAGCTATGGAAAGGAGATCGATGTATGGAGTGCCGGGATTATTTTGTACATCCTTTTATGCGGCGTACCTCCATTTTGGGCAGGTCTCAGATTTAATCAAATTATTTAGCTTTTTTTGAAAAACTTAAATTTTATCTTAATTCTGAACAACATTATAGCAAATTACATATTTACCATTTTAACCTCTTATGATTTAATCTGGTTCATTATGGTTAGTGCTGGTACATACTTCTGAAAATGAAATTCTCTACGTGCAATGAGCAATATATATCGTATTGACTAAAATTTTCTGGTGATAAGTATAAAATATGAAGGGGGGGGGGGGGGGGAGGGTTATGAAATGATTATTTTTTTGGTACCAACAATTTTGGACATTAGGTACCCATAGAGGTAAATACCAGTACATAGTTGACTTGTCCATTTCATTTTGTTCGCAACTTAATTGGTTAGTGCTTTATGCATTTAATGAAGGAATAGGTGTTTTACATGGGTGAAGATTTTGACAAAGCAGCTTTAATTCATGCAGTGCACGGACAGTAAAGTCAAACGCTGCATATATATGACTCTGCGCTGCATGAATCAAAAACTGCTCTGTCAAAATATTTACTCATTTTACATCCCATTTTTCAGTATAGAAAGCAATAGAGGGGAACCCAAAGTGCCATTAGTTGATCTCCAATTGTAATGTAACAGAAACTGAGAAGGGAATTTTTGATGCCATATTACATGGAGATATCGACCTAGAATCAGAACCGTGGCCTTCTATCTCTGAAAGTGCAAAAGATCTCTTAAGAAAGATGCTCACAAAAGATCCTAAAAAACGAATAACCGCTGCTGAAGCACTTGGTAACTATTTCAGAATTTACAATGCTCTTACAATGAACCAACCTATTTTCCTACAGTTCAGGTCAATCACAACACTATATGCCGACAATTGTCGACAACCTTAAAAAAATCACAACACTATACCAGCCCAACCTAAAAAAAATTAAAGTAATGTTTTGTGTAGGTCATTCAGAAAATTTTCCTTTATACTTAATTATATAAAAATGAATATGATAATAACTTAATATTGCTTGAGAAGCTAGCCCGTTGAAGTACTAGAACGATCATTATTGATACCATTTTGTACCATGGTACCAACAGAAGCTATACAATTCAACAGTCCACTAATTTCTGGTACCCGCAAATCGCAATGTCATATATGGCGTTACCAGACTCGTCAAACTGCATATGTTCAGGTTATAGTATTACTGATATAACAGTTAACAAAGTCTCTAATTAATGTATATTGTTCTAATCATCTCCAACATATATGTAAAGAGCATCCATGGCTCAAGGAAGGCGGTCTAGCAACTGACAAGCCTCTCGATAGTGCTGTCCTTCTTAGAATGAAGCAATTTAGGTCAATGAACAAGCTTAAGAAATTAGCACTCAAGGTCTTAATTTTTTAACCCAATTAATTAATCTGACTCAACCCTGGAATCTTTAGTCAAGTAAAAATCCTATGTTGTATTTTCAAAGCTATATTTACTTTGCTGAATACCAATACTTACATGTAATTCATCAACTCATGTTATTATAGTGTGAATCAGGTGACATAGAAAATGACAACAAATACTTGCTTAATATCTACAGCTATGTAAGTGGGGCCATGATTTTTGGTTAGTGGTACAGATATTTTTAAGGCTTTCATTCAACAAAGTTCAAAATTTATACAATTTTCAAATGGGTATTTAAAACCTAGTGGGTCATTTGAATTTTCAAAACGAATGCCTAAGATGTATATATGTGTGTCGAAATTACCTAAACCTAGGACCGGTAGAACAAACGGCTAAGATGTATTTTTAGAGTCCGTGTCCTCCTATCCAGACAATTCCGGTGTATTTTTTAATATTTTCAGATTTGACACGAAAATTAGCACACAAATTTTGTCGGCTCAAGATATTCCGTGAATAATTTCATTAATTGTGTGCAGCGGATTAGAGAAGGAAGAACTGGTAGAACAAAAGGCTAAGATGTATTTCCAAATTACCTAAACCTACCTACACCGATCCACAGGACCGGTGGAGGAATTTTTGAAGCTCCACCGATCCTGTGGATCGGTGCAGAGGTATTTGGTGTGGTCTTCCATGTAATATGGTGTGGCTCCACCGATCCCTAGGATCGGTGTGGGTTGTGTTTTTCTTGCTACACCGGTCCGTAGGATCGGTGGAGGCTAGTTTTCGAAATTTAGCCCGGCAGAGGCTTGTTCCGTTGAAACAATTTAAAGGAATACTATTTAAAAAAAAAAATCCCTTAAAGGTATCTATAATTAATGATAATATTTTCACTTTTAAAGGTTATAGCTGAAAATTTATCTGAAGAGGATGTAAAAGGTTTGAAGCATATGTTTAGCAGCATGGATACTGATAGAAGTGGTACTATCACCTTTGAAGAGTTAAAAACTGGTCTGAAACGGCTTGGATCAACAGTAACAGAAGTTGAAGTGCAGCAACTTCTAGAAGCTGTAAGTAATCATTATATTGGTTTGGAAATTAAGTAAATTATACTGGCAATCCTTCATGAAAATCAATACTAATTTTGTCCTTATAAAATGTATGGGGGCATTTTTTGTACTATTTATTACTGGTTAGGATTATTTCAGAAAACAATGTGATTGTTTCAGAAAAGGTCATGATTCATGATTTTTTATTCACTAGTTATGTATCCTACAGTAAACTCCATTAATGTTCCTATCCTATAAAAATTGCTAACAGTTCATATATAGTTATAGAAAGGGCTTGATATACACAAATCACACTACTTATAGTTATACCATCACCGTACCACATTCATTTGACCGGTCACACATTTGCTTGTGCATTCTCAACACCAATGCAATCAATGTAAATAACGAAGCAAATAGTGTTAATAATAAACTATCCAACATGAATAATGAAACAAAACAATCAATATGAATTATGAAACAAAACAATCAATATGAATTATAAAGTTAACAAGATGAATAATGTACAAAGCAATCAATGTGAAACATAAAATACAGAATGGATAATTAAACAACACAGCAATTATATCCATACCAGTAACAAGTTTCACTTTAAAGTTGTTTCTTTTCCAATTTAGGATACTTACTCTAAATGTGTATCTTTCATTTTTTTTTTAAATAAGTAAAATTACCCACGATACTAACAAGTAATGAGTGGAATAAAATTTCTAGCTACTTGGTCAAAGTTTATAATCAAGAATAGAATTGCTCCAAATCAAAAGTATAACTGCTCCAGTGATCGTTTGCGGGCAAAACAATATTGTCAAACTGCATAATAAAATCTATCAATGTGAATAATAATGAAGCAAGCAAATGTAAAAATAAATCATACAACATAAATAATGAAGTAAAGCAATCAAATTGAATAATAAAGCCAACAAAATACAGACTGAATAAAGTAATAAATCAGATCAGTACTGGTAACTAATTTATCTGCATATTGGATGGTACCAGTCACCAAGTACCTCTAAGCTTGTTTCTCTATCAATCTAGGGTACTTACTCAAAATGTATGTCTTTCATTTTTTTTTTTAAATAAGCAGAGTTATTCACGATACTGATGAGTTTTGAGAGAAATAAGTGATCATTTGTGAAATGAACAATGCCAACCCAAATTGTAACACTAAAAAATAAAGTGATCAATGTGAATAACAAAACAAACAATATGGATTTAGTTAGAAAGCTTATGAAAGATTAGGAACCATTTTGATAGCATAATGTCCAGATTAATTAATTACCTCATTTCCATCTGAGTTGTTAGATTTTCTTTATCTAACATTACTTGGTTGATTATATATAGGCTGACGTGGACAATAACGGGACCATAGATTACCTCGAGTTCACCACAGCCATGATGCATCGCCATAAGCTTGAGAAGGAAGAAAACTTGGTTAAGGCATTTAAATACTTTGACAAGGATGATAGTGGGTATGTATCTCTTAAATTTTCTTATATATTGCACATTACATCTCATAATTCAATCCAATTCAATATCCAATCCAAATGCAATTGTTTTATTTTTTCACAAATCCAAAAACTGACCTTTGGAAAATAGAAATAAGAATTAAAACTTTTTGGGGGAATTTCATGTTTGTTAATCATTTTTCCTCACAAACTCGCTAATAAAAAAAACTGAACATTTCTTGCACATGCTATATATATATTTTACTTTTTAATAAAGGGTAATATGGAAATTTTGTAAATTAAAAATTAGTTTTAATAGAAAATATAATAAATTGGGTAAATTTGTGAGTCAGTTGATTGGAAGTTTTTGAAAGGTATATATATCCCCCAAACATAAAACCACATAAAATATATCGGCTTGAATGAAACATCCATTGTTATGACAAAAAAAAACACATAAAAGGTAGTTGAAAAATGTATATTCTTATAACAAAAGCCCTGTATTCATTAGTTATCAAAAGCCTGTATTTTACACACACAAGTCCCCAACATTAACATCAAACCACCAAACATTTTGTTAATATATCTCTCCTACTACTAATAGAATAATAATAAAAAATATTATCTATATTGAAGCTCCCAATGAATGTCTCTGTCGTTAAATATTAGTATATATGTGGCATTAATACAATATATGGGAATTAGGTTTATCACAAAGGATGAATTACAGCAAGCCATGAGCGAGTATGGAATGGGTGATGATGCAACCATAGATGAAGTGCTCAATGACGTAGATGTTGATAAGGTACAGATTTTTATTTTTATTTTGGAAGATATAATGTATTTGTTTTAAGAAGGGGGTATCATATATTATGTTTTGTTGGGTATCATAAAAGAAATAACTGAGATAACTACGTACACTGATGCGTGTATCTTATAGCGTAATTAATTAACAGTAAATCGAACTAGAATGACGGATAAACCTATGTTATAAAAGTGGATATGCCTTCAATTTAGAAAACATTTGATTTTTGCTAAATTTAGAAGAGCTCGAATTAAAAATTGTCATGTTATGAGAACCAATGTTTAGTTTAATGGCTAAATACAATGTTCTCTGTGTGGAAAAAGTCACATGTTCAAAATTCGAGTGGAGATCTTTTATGGATATTTAAAAGTGGGAGGCTTGTTTTTCCACCTTTATCTTAAAAATTAATTGGGTAGCAACGCACGAATCTCAATCTCAAAAATGAAAGCTCGGTCTCCAACTTTTCTCAAAAAATAAGTTGTCGTGTTATTATACTAGAAAGCAGGGACAGAACTAGAAAATTTAGATGAGAGGTTGAAAATTAAAATGTAAAAATTTATAATATGATGGGTGAAACTTGAACCCAAGTTTTTCCACAATCAACATAAACAACTAACAAAACATGTGATGTTTTATAGGAGCCTGATATATATAAAAATTTAAAGAAAAAATTTAATTAATTTTAATACACATAATTAAAAAATAGAATTAGTACACTAACATCTGTGTCTTTGCGTCTGAGAACCCGTTCAATTTTGTTGTTTTTGACGATGTTTGATTGTCTACTAAAGAGGGTAACATAAAGCCAAGTTCTCTCACACATAAAATAGTCCTTTTGTAACTACGAGTTGGAAAATATTTCTTTATTATACAAATTTATTGGAATCATAATTAAAACCCCAAGTTGTTGCTAGTATAGTTGAAAAAAAAAATTGATAAAAAAAAGTAGAGAGAAACTTAAATTGGAAGAGGATATTCTCAAAACCAATATTCATTTAATTAGCATAGTTGTAGTTTTACATGTACAAAACTTTTGTTATGTAAACTAAGATCAAACAACAACGTTTGTTAATAGTAAACTAATTGGATTGTGCCATCTCTCAAAAAAAAATATTAATGAATACACCCATGTTGCATTAAGAAAAAGATCCAACAACAACAAAAAATAAAAAATATTTTATAAAAAAAATATTTTCCACCTTTTATTTTTTCAAAGAAATATTGTTAACCTTTGTTGCGTTTGATTGTAGGATGGGAGAATTAACTATGATGAGTTTGTTGTCATGATGAGAAAAGGAATTCATACCTGACTTTCAGCCTAGAAGATACCTAGATAAATCTCAAAACCTACTTAAAAATTAGATTTTTCTTTATTTGAATATCTGATATGAAATGAAACAAATATTTGTCTTACTTTAAATAGATTTTAGAAAGATGAAAAGTACTGATGTCCCAAGTGGTTTTTAATTAATTATTGTTCTATTAATTTGGTTATATGTAGAGAAGGCATGAAAGATGTTCAATAAAAAGCATGATCAAATAGTAATAATAAAAGAGTGAGGCTATGCTACTATGTATAGCGCGGATTGAGCCGTACTATAAATTAATATCTTTATTTTTAAAGTTTAAACAGCCAACCTGAACCTTTGAACATGATCTTCATAAGATGTACTTATAGATTAAATTTTATATTTTTTTACTATTTTTTAGATAGGTAGAAAATCACTTAATCTAATTTTAGATCATTTAAAAATAGTGATTTTCTATCTATCTAAACAAGTTAGTAAAAATAATTCTAAAAAATATAAAATTTAACATGTGAATATATTTTCATATAAAGATCATGTTAAATATTCAGATTAATTATTTGAATTTTGTAAATAAATATATTAATATATAATAAGAATCAACACGCACTATACACAATACCATAGCCTCACTCATAATAATAAAAAAATTATAACTTGCATCGATTTTTAATTTTTTATGGTGCATTTATGTCATATGCACAATGGACATGAAGATTGACGTCAGCAAAGCTCTGAAACTACAAATTAGCTAACACTTTGGATTGTACATGGACATGTTTATTTTTTTTTAATTAGTGATTTTAAATGTCTACTCATTTATTCTTATTTATCTTTCTACATTATTCTATTTTTTTTAATTTAACTTATCTACATTCTTGTCACTTTATTATCTTATTTTTCATTTCTCTCCACGACCAAATCTGCTCACCACCTATCTCTGATCGAGATAGGAGACTCCACGCTCCAAGCTCTGATGATACGGCACTCGCATCGGCTCCGGTCGGCTTCATCCCTTCCCTCTCTCTCATTCCCTCTTTGCCTGTATCGGGGGTGAGGCCTATATTAACATGTTTAAAAGTATCATCATTGTGAGTAAAATTAACGTGTTCGTAATCTCACCAAAATACTTGGTGTGCCTAACTTCAAAAATTATCGGATTTACTTGAAACGACAAATTCAAATCATTGACTCGATCTACTTTCACGAATAATGTATTTATATGCTAAAGTTGTAAATTTTCAAGTTCATTTAGGTTGCGTTTGGATGGGGTAAGAATAGAGCTAATCTTGAGTTAGCTCCACTATTTTTAACCTTGGGTGATCCAAACAACAATTAGAAAATTGGGTTAGCGCAAGAATAGCTCTATTCTACTAACCCATAGAAATGGTGGTTAGCACGAACAGAGCTAGTGGGGTTAGTGATATTAATAAAAAAATAGTTTTCATTCCTCTCAATTAGAGTTAGTTTAAATATTAAATTAGTATTAAATAAAATATTTGATTGGTATTAAATAAATATAATATTAGATTAGATTAGTGTTAAATAAAATATTAGTTTAAATATTAAATTTAATATAATATTAATTAAAATATTAGATTAGTATTAAATAAATATAATATCAAATTAGATAATATTAAATAAAATATTAGATTAAATACAATAAATATTAATTTAAAATTTTAATATAATATAATGTTAGTATTGAATTTTTATAGTTTAAATGTAATATAATATTAGTTTAAATATTAAATGTAAAAATATTAGATTAGTTTAATCAATATTTTATTCATTCCCTCCATCGCTATTCCAAATATACAATCCAAACAACATTTTTACTAACCGGAATAGTCCAAAGTTAGCACTATTCTCAAACGACTCGGGTTAGCACTATTCTCAACCACTAACCCAAAAATCGTTATTCTTGCACTAATCCTTGCACGATCCAAACGTACCCTTAGTATTTATGCAACTAGTCAAAAAAACAAAAAAAAATGCATTAATATAACTTGTAAATATTTTTTACCACTTAAATTTATACTAAATTAATTTGTAGAATTATTAATTTATATGTAAATGCATTACTCGTGAAATAGATTTGTAAACTCACCAAAAATATCTTTGATAAGCTCTAAAATACGCTAGCTTTACTCTATTATTATTATTATTATTATTATGTATTGTTATTATTATTAAGCATTATTTTTTTAAAATAAAGATGAGATGAACCTCTTATTTTTTTTAAATCAACAAAAAAAATAATTCTCTATGTGAATTTTAAACTCCCGTCCCCATCAAGAAAGCGTTGTTCTTAATTACTAAATTAATAGCTGATTCTCTTATTTCTACTTTAATAATTTTATTATTAATTATTTCAGCAAGAAAATTGATTTTCCTTGGTTTATAAAATCATGGATAAAAAGAATTTATTATCGCAGTGTTTCGTCCCATAACTGGGTCCTACAATTGGTTTCAAATAACGGCAGATATGGATCCATAAGTGCATATATATATATATATATATATATATATATATATATATATATATAGATAGATAGATAGATGAGCTATGGTGAGACGTGGAGTAAAACAAGTTTGTACTCCACGTCATATTTTCATTTTGAAAATTCAAACAACTGATTCGAACCGCTCAACATGTTCTCTATATTGAAATGTGCTTGGAGACTAAATTTTACATTTTTTGAAATTTTTTTACTATTTATTAAGCCACTTTGAAAATCGTTGATCCGCTGTGAACAGTAAAAATTTCTGGACCACCGGATCAGCGATTTTCAAGGTGGCTTAATAAATAGTAAAAAAATTCCAAACAATGTTAAATTTGGTCTCCAAGCACATTTCAATATAGAGAACATGTTGAGCGGTTCGAATCAATTGTTTGAATTTTCAAAATGAAAATATAGTATCATGAAGTAAAAACTTGGTTTTTACTCCACGTCTCACCGTAGCTCATCTATATATATATATACACACACACTTGTTGCATAGCAAATGGTGCAAGGTTGTTGATATGTCACCTGCCTCCTTTGTATTATTATTTGACAAATCCAGGCTTGCACAGATTCACAACCATTGATTGATTTTGACTGCTGATGCAGATTTTTTTTTTAAATATGCCAAATAAAACCATAGCCGTGAATTTTTTTTATTAAGCATACATTAGCTTTTCCGATAACAATGCTTAGCAAAGCATTTAGACGTCCTTGTGTAAAATATTTTTTAGTTCCCTTGACCCTTGTGATATATCAAACGGCGGTGACAAATAAGTCAAAGTTTGTTCCCTGGTAATATATCACTAGTATTGTGCCGTGCATTGCAACGGGTTATATTATAAGAGAAAAAAAAATTTATACAAAATAATATATTTTTATAAAATAATGTAGATTAAATGACAAATAACATTTCTTAAATGACATATTAAATGGCATCTACACATATATAATATTCCTTCAATGATATATTAAATGTCATACATTTCTTTTTATCTTTTTGACATATTTTCATACAAAATTTCATACAAAATGACATGTTAACATTCCTTAAATGATATTAGAAAAACATAAAGAAATATAAAGACACAACTAATTAATCAATTATCAATATCAATTTAAAAATTCTTTAAATGACATTTAAAAATAGAAAGAAATCAAAATCAATAAAAAAAAATTGCATATGAATAGGCAACGAAGTGCCCGTTTCATATTAGAAACAGAGAGTTTTAATTACAGATTACTGCTAATTGCTCACAGCCTCTAAACACAAAAGCCCAAACAATGAGCCAGAACAAAACAAAACACATAAGCCCTTCTTTTGACAATCCACCAAAACACAGAAATTGAAAAGTATATGATAGTTAAGCCTCCAAAACAGGGGCTGAGGTAAGAAGTCCATATCCCTAGATTGATACTAGATGTGGTATTCATCAAAGTGAGGTCGCTGGTAACCCAGCATCCCCTGCTAGCTGGTCCAGCAGCTCCTCAGTAGCAGTGTTGCCTTGGTAAAGTACCACTTGATGGTCTTTTGGATTCCAAACCCGCAAGGGAATAACCTCCAAATCAACAGGTAAGTAGTCACCCGCAGCTGCTTTGATCCTCTTATCCATATGACCTGCTCAATATTCAAATACAGATAAAATGAGTACTACAAGCGATTTAATACTTTTAATTGGAGGATCCTTGAAAGATAATTTCATTTCGATGTTTTCATACAATCTAGCAAAAGACATTGTAGATAACTAAAAATGCTTGTTGGTGTATTGTATCTAGCGAGCATGAGAAGTCAAATATATCGGTACATTTATCCCAATTCATAAACAAATATTGACACTTACCGAGCCAGAATCACAGATGTTGGGAAATTTTACATTTAAGAAATAGGTGTGCAGTGGTTTCATTGTTGAAACAAAATTGACAATTCAATCTAAATTTGTAAAATTTAATCTCTTCTCTTGATGTAAAAATTGTACTTGCTGTCAACTTCATCAGTTCAGAACCCACAGATTAATTAGTTAGCAAACCTTTGTCGTTCATGGAAAGGTGTTTGCCAAGTTTCAATCATCTATTAGCTATATGACAATAGTCGGCCAAACTACTACTTATTCAAATTTGGAAGCAATCCTTATCAAAAACGAATCTAAAATGTGGGCCTATGTTTCAAGGGTTTCAAATGAATTGAGGTTTGAGTTAATTACCTCTAACTTAATTTGTTTTGTAAATCAAATTAAGTTCGTTTTATTTTTGTGTATGTTTAAAATAACTGGTAATTCGAGAACCAGTCTTTGGTCTAATAGCAAAGACAATGCTCTCCGTGTGGAAGATCGCATGTTCGAAACTCGTATGAAAAAATTCTTTGTAGATATTAAATAGTTGGGTGGTTTGACCATTCTGCTTCAGATTTTTTTTTTAATTATCAATGCTTTGTTGATCTGTAATATAATTTTAAAAAAAAAAATATATATATATATATATATATATATATATATATCTCAAACGTAAATATTGATATTTTTATGATTAAATATTTAATTAAATAACAAAGTCACATATCAAATTCTTTCTCATAAGCATTAAACAAATGTGGTCCAATGTTTTATCTCCTTGGATTAAGTTTTAAACAAATATCTTTCTCGTAAAGCAGACCAGAGACGCACAAAACGAAAATGGATTCGCTGTGTAACGATTATTAAATAGGCGACCGATAGTCAAAGAAACACGCGCGTACAAGTGTACAAACACGTGATCCGAGGCGTGAGCATCTTCTTATTTGTAAACCACAATTGCATTTTAATCCTTCAAATTTTTGCTCTTGATAATTCTCTCTGGAAAATTGGAAAATCGAGTTGTATCGTAACTATCACGCCGTGATTTTGGTTACGTGTTGTGTTTATTGCGATCAAATTAATTTTTTATATATTGTCTTGTCGTGATCAAAATGACAAGGATAGTCACAGCATGCGAATGGTCACGCAGTGACTAGAGTGGAAAAAACGTGTCGTGCCGTGACTAACATGCTGTGACTTTGGTCTCGTGCCGTGACCAAGTTAATTTTCAACGTGCCATGCTGTGACCAAAATGTCAAAGGGTGGTCACGACACGCGAATGACCACGCCACGTGAGTCATGCCGTGCCCAAACATGCGATGACCAAAAGCGACTCGTGTGACCATTTGATCATAATTTATGTTAGTTTATTCAAGATTCACTATTTGATCAAGATCTAACGGTCCTAATTACACGTGACTCGCGTGACCATGTGCCGTAACTAGATCTTTCACGTGACATGTTGTGTCGTGCCAAATTTTCTAAAGATGGTCACGGCACGCTAATGGTCGCTGTACGGGACACACGTGTCGTGCCGTCCCGTACCATAACCGTGTCGTTCCGTGACGGAGCCAGCTCCGCCGTGCTATTTTTTCCACTCTAGCCGTAACTAAGTTATGTCGTGACCAAACTTGTTGCAACCACACATGCATCAACCGGTAACTATAATCACATTTAATCATATTTAATTATTTTTTTAGATTTAAAATTTATTTATGAAAAAATTCAGAAAAGTTCTAAAAAGTATGGAACGATTCTTCAAAATTTTAAAATGAAGGACTAAAGTTGGAAAAAAACACGTCATACGGTATCTTGCTTATCTTTGTGTCATTATGTGCCATTTTCGTATAGTTTTGTGTTGTGTCATACCGTAACCAAAACGGTTTCCGTTCCGTATTTTTTTTGTCGAAAACTAATCACGACACGCAGCACGCGAATCACGTACATAACCAATACACGTGCCGCGTTGTTCTATATCGTAGCCATTCCGTACCAGAGCTAATTCCGACATGCTATTTTTCCAACTCCAAGAGAAAAAAAAAGAAGTCTGATACATTAACGAAATTCGATCTTTTACATGCAATTAATGTTTACTCATCCGGCCAATTTTGTTATCCGATGATGCATTAAATGAAAAGATGCATGATAAGATAAGAATTAAGATATGATCCGTGATAGAGAAACAATGCTGAATAGTTGGATGAATGTTTGCATGAGCCAGGAGGGCATGGCATCACATGTCGGGAGAGATCGAATAAAGAAATGATTTGAAATAAACAAATAGTTAGAAGAAGGGGGCATATTTTAAAGGTTTGAAATAATTTTTAATTGTAAAAGCTGGCCCCACCAAATAAATCGAAATAGAAATTATAGAATGGTAGATATTTTTTTTACCCTATGTTATCAGGGCGATTGGGTAAATTTTGAGTTTGAATTTGAATTTGAGTTGAATTTTTATTTATTTGATTTAAATTCAACATAGGTTTGGGATTGCATCGGATCGGATCATATTTGGATCAAGGTTGGATTGAGCGGATAAAATTGAATATACAGTACATATAGCCCTAAGAAATAACATCTAATAATACATTCGCTAGAGTTGCAATTAGAAAACATAGAACTACCAAACCTTACACAAGCACTAGCAAAAACACCTACTACCTCAGATTTTAAAAGAACTAAAGTTCACAAAATAGCAAAGTAGAAACACAAAGCACCAGAAACCCAGTGCATAAAAAGACATCATCAGGATCAATCAGAGCCAGACTCATCCTCTCTAGGTGGGACCCCGTCTCCTCCCATCCTCCATACCCGTGAGGATCTCCAAAAAAAATCCCTAATGAACTAGTCCGGATTTGTCATAGTCAGTAGGAGGCGTAGTTTCAGAGGAAGAGCCTTTATTTCCTGTACTAGATTGACTTGTGCTGGTAAATCCTTAACATAAGAAGACAAAATATAAGTTAATTTGATATAAGAATAAGAAGACCAAGACTTATACCAAAAAGAAGCTAGTGCAATTATTTTACTTCCTAAAGCTTGCAAGGAAATAAGATTTGTTCCTTTGAAAATCACCTTGTTTCTTTCTAACCATACAAGTCCAAATGGTATAGATGCATCAATAAACCACAAATCATCTAAAGAGCTACAATCATAACTAAAATTATTCTAATTGGCAATCCAAATCCAAATCTGTGAGACATAAGAACACTGAACAAACAGATGTTCAATGGTTTCAGGTAAACCACAAAAGGGACAGTTAGGCTATCTCTCCCATCCTCTTTTAACTAAATTAACTCTAGTTAACATTCTATCTTTTCTGACCAGTTAAAAGAAACACTTTCATCTTTAAAGGAATATGAGATTTCCAGATATCGTATTGCCTATTAGATATGCCTCCATATTAGAGCCATGTATAAAATGAATGTACCGTGAAATTTTTACTTAAAAGACCATCTCCATAAGTTGTCTCCTAGAGATGGATTCAAATTAAAATATCTAAACTTTAAAACTAATTGTTGCCGCTCAATTAAAAATACATCAGTAAGTTGTCTTATGAAAGACAAATACAAAGATTGACGACAAATATTACCATCTTCAATCTAAGTCAATTTTCATGGATATCCAACATTGTATTCATATTTTTTGCAATATACTAGCATGCGATGCCTGAACCATGTCAATTTAAATTATAGTTAGTATATTCCTGGATTTTCTCTACACACAACTCACACATTCAAATTTATCAACTCCCTTAAATGCTCTAACAAAATTTACACGAGTACATATTCTCTAAAGTAACGTGATCGGTGAATTTAAAATCAGACCGTTTAATTTAAGTTGGAATAAATCCGGACTATTCACGAGAGTGCTTTAAAATTCGTGCAAAATATAATACACGGCTGAATTCAAACTCACTATGAGATACAGTCGTGGAGCCACATTGATCTAACAGCTAAATTTTAAAAACAAAATATAAGTTTATGTATAATCGGATTGCTATCTACTTCTAAAGAATTTTTTTCTACCACTGAACAACTCACAGTCTTAATTGGTTCATCCACAGTAGACCACATTCCGTTAGTAGTATCAATAAAAAAATTATCTACTCACTATGAGATACAGTCATGGAGACACATTGATCTAATGGCAGACAACTGAATTTTACAAACAAAATATAAGTCTATGTATAATCGGATTGCTATCTACTTCTCAAGAATTTTATTTCTACCACTGAACAACTCACATTCTTAATTTGTTCATCCACAGCAGACCACATTCCGTTAGTAGTATCAATAAAACAATTATCTACTCACTGTGAGATACAGTCGTGGAGCCACATTGATCTAATGGCAGACAACTGAATTTTAAAAACAAAATATAAGTCTATGTATAATCAGATTGCTATCTACTTCTCAAAAAAAAAAAAAATTCTACCACTGAACAACTAACAGTCTTAATTGGTTCATCCACAGCAGACTACATTCCGTTAGTAGTATCAATAAAAAATTATCTACTCACTATGAGATACAGTCGTGGAGCCACATTGATCCAATGAGAGATAACCATTTGCTTGTATACTCGTATTATTCTCGTCGGCATAATTAAAAAAAAGCAACCTCAAACAGCGGAAAATATATTGCCTTTAGTGGCAAAGTAATAATTTGTGCTTCCTAAATATAGTTAAGCATTAAGTCTCCTCATCACTATTTTTTTAGTCGTTAAGGTTTATTTTTCTTTTGAGTGAAAATATTAATTATAAAATTTACGATATTTTATGCAGATTAGTATTAGAATAATAAATAAATAAAACAAATTTTTTTCCAATATTATATTATAATAAAAATATCATAGACAATTAATATATTGTCCTTCCATTCTTGCAGTGATTATAACCACATTAGAACAAAGTGCTATGGGAACTTTAATATTGTTTTTCATTTGTAGAATAAAAATTTTATATAATTGACTTCGTTGTCGCTTGATCTCTATAGTTTGAAGATCTAACTCTGATCCTGCCTACATCTATTGAAATCCAATATAAAATTCTTATCATCTTGTTTTCTTTTTTTATAAAATTTGTAGCAAGAACTACAGATTCCATTAATAATTTAAATGTTTAAACCCATAATTAAGTATTCCATGACCGTTCGTGGATTTATGTGTTCATGACTATGTCTCCATATTTGTTGTCTATCCAACACTTTTGTATGTATTTTTGGTATTATATAGATAATTTTTATAAGAAATTTTAAAATTGATTCTCATAAAATTATTATTGTTGACGAATAGTTAAGATTCATACTTTTGATATGATCAATATATTTACATTTTTTTTTAATAGTCACATCATCTTTGACAAATAATGTTTCAAAAATTGAAAATTCAATCTAACTGTTCAGCTCATTCTTTTTGAGTAAAGGTTGGAGATCAAGCTACCTAACCATTTAATATTTATAAAAAATTGTCATTTTCAAATTTCAAATCTGCAACCTCCTATACGAAGAGCATTGCATTTGTCACTGGATTAAATGTTGGTTCTCCTGTTCGACACATCCTTCTTAGTTCCTCGTAACTTCTTAGAAGATAGAGAGTCTTAAACATGTCAAATACATGCTTCTTTACAAAATTTAAACTTATTTTCATAAATTTTTTTGCTCAACATTTTCAGTTTGCTTAAATTTTTATGTCTAGTTTAAAGATCTACTTAGAAAATTAACTGTTTACTTTCTTAAATTTTGCTGCCGACCACATTTCTTGGCAAGTGTTTTAAAATTCGGTTCTATTCGGTGAATATACGGCCGTATATTCCTATTCAATGTCCGACCGAATAAAAAATAGTTATTCGGACCGAATATTGAATCCATGCTTTAAAAAAATTAAAAAACATTCAAAATCCATTAAAAGAGTTCCGGACCAGAATTCATAACTCATTAAATGAGTTCCAGACCCGCCAGATAGGTGTTCTCTTCAAGCGTCCCACTCAGAAGTCTTTTATAACCTCTCTACATGCTGTCTTATTGTATTTAAGTACTATGAGATTAAATATTTAATAAAAAATCTAAATATATAAATCCGAATAAGAATCCGCATATTCAGTCGCATACCGTATATGCAATATACGGTGGCCTTCTGAATACCACATGAGAACCGAACATTAAAACACTATTCTTAGCTACGCTTAAAATTTGAGCTTAACTAACTTGCTGAAAGAACTCTAGATCTAACCGACTTCCTTTTTAGAGAAAAGTTAAAAATCAAACCTTCATCTCTAAAATAAAAATTCGTCCATAATCACTTAACTAATTTTTAAAATAAAAATATATAACAAGCTTATATTTTTAAATATAAACAAAAAAAATTCTCGTTTAGATTTCGAATATACGACATCCTAATGGGCTTCTTCTCCTTGACCTGAAAGAGAACAACAAATCTTGACATCACTAGATAGGGCGATAGAGGCTCGGATGACATCGATGAAGGTCACAGGTAGAGTGGAAAAAACGTGTCGTGCCGTGCCGTGACTTTGGTCTCATGCCGTGCCGTGCCGTGCCGTGACCAAGTTAAATTTTCACGTGCTGTGTCGTGCCGTGACCAAAATATCAAGGGGTGGTCACGGCACGTGAATGGTCATGCCACGTGAGTCACACCGTGACTATACGTGACTCGCATGACTCGCGTGACCATTTAATCATAATTTAGGTTAGTTTATTCAAGATTCACCATTAAATCAATATCTAAGGTCCTAGCTAATTACACGTGACTCGCGTGACTACGTGTCATGTTGTGCCGTGACTAAATCTTTCACGTGCCGTGCCGTGCCGTGCTAAAATTTCAAAAGATGAGCACGGCACGGGACTCACGAGTCACGGCACGTAACTGACACACGTGTCGTGCTGTTCTGTGCTGTAAGTGCTGTTCTGTGCTGTAACCGTGCCGTTCCGTGATGGAGCCAGCTCCACCGTACCATTTTTCCCACTCTAGTTTCAGGGGATAACAGGACCCGACTCTACTGTTCTTCAAATGGGATAACAGGACTCTGCTATTCTAAATCTTAACTGTTTATCTGTACTGAGATTCGCACATGAAAAAATCCAACAGTTAAATTTAGAATAACATAGTCATGTTATCTCATTTGAAAAACAGTAGAGTCGGATCCCTTCAAGATATGCTAATCAGCTTCCACCTTGTCCTTTATCTGAACTACTCTTTTGAATCTAGTTAGATATTTATACCAACTACTCAACTACTCTTCAGTTTAATTTCCTTATGTATTTATCTCGATATCTCATGCTTTATTACTATTATATAAAATTAATTTTCTTTTCTTTTTAAAACTTTATGATTGCTATTCACAATACAAGAACTTAATATATATATATATATATATATATACTAAATTCTATAGCCGACTAGAAATAAGACAGACTGCAAAAGCTAGCATATATTATAGCCAACTTGACTATTCTTAATACAAAATCAATAAACAATTAACATGTACATAGACTCAATGGTCATGTTTGGTTGTGGAGTAAGAGGTCGAGTAAACCTCTTATTCTGCACTTAAGTAGCTAAACAAGAAGTAAGATGAAGTAAGAAGAGAATTAATTTGGAGTAACTTACTCCACCTCTCTATAGGTGGATTAACTTACTCTACACTTACTCCACTTGTATGACCCACTGTCACAAGTAAAAACACATTTCTCAACATCTTACTCCTCTAATTAGATTAATTTAAACTATATCTTTAACTATCATATAAGATGTAAAATATGAGGAGTAAAACAATTTATTCCTCGTTAATTTTACTCCACAACCAAATATGACCAATAATAGTCATAGTACTCGCACATGATCATCTTCAAATAACGAGGAAGGTCAGTATCCTCTGTGATTCACTTTTTTTATGCATTACTATTCAATCAAGCTCACAACATTCTTTTTAGTAAATTTTTTAGACATCACATCAAAGAAATTACAATGTTATCGTCAAGTTTTAAATTGTTTAGTCGTATCTTTTTTTGTGATTTTTGGGATAAAAAGTTTGACAGAGCAGTTTTGGCTTTACATGCTTTATGTAAGATCATGACAGTTTTGGCTTTTTGTGATTTTCTGTCAAAATAAAATCATTAGATATAATATATATATTATTTTCTCTGTACACGTATAAAAAATCATGACATTTTGATTTTGTTTTAATTAGTATCGAAAGTTTGTTTTTAATATTGATTCATACAAAATCAAACTAAAAAAGAGATAATTTTTTATTTTTATCTAGGAAAAATAATATAGATAACATCTAACTGTTTAATTTTGACATAAAATTTATAAATTTTAGTATTGTTTTTATTAGAAATTAAAAATAGAAGCACAATGGAGTCCAAAAAATGAAACCCTCCTCTATATAAATTAATTTTCCTTTTTTCTTTTTAAAACTCGATGATTGTTATTCACAATTTCAGAACGTTAATATATACTAAAATTATCCAAATAAAAAATAAGATGTCTGCAAGAACATATATTATAGCCAACTTGACCATTCTTAATATAAATCTTTTTTTTTTGTGAAAATCTTCGCAAAGGCTGCGAAATCATTCTTAATATAAAATCAATAAACAATTAACATGTACAAACTCAATAAAACTACTTAATACTTGTACATCATCTCCAAATAACGAGGAAGGTTTAGTACTCTACAATTCAATTTTTTTATGCACTACTTTTCAATCAAGCTAACAAAATGCATAGTAAAAGAAAATATTCTGTAGACATCACATCAAAGAAAATTACAATGTTATTGTCAAGTTTTAAATTTTTAATTCGTATATTTTTTTTTGGGGGTTTGGAGGTAAAAAAATTAATGAAATAATTTTGACTTTATATATTACGCAAATCATATATATTGTTGTTTTGATTTTATAATTTGTGCGTTGTATGGAGTCAAAAACTATTTTTTGTTAACACTGCATAAAGTGAAAACTGCTTTGTTGACAAATGTACGCTTTTTTGGACTATGTTATCTTAATAATTGATATAAGATGTGGTAGCCAATTTAGTTCGATAATTAACAGCGCAGAAACAAAACTGGCGGCAACTGTTTTGCTAATTTCAAGCTCAATTTTATCGTGGAGCCGAATCATATTTAATGATTTTCTAAAAAGATAATACAAACGCACTTTATTGATTCTAATAAAGCCTCCATTAAATTCTACTAACTTCTACGAAAACAGACTACTACTGTACTACTAGGGGTGTTCATCGGTTCGGTTCGGTTTTAACCGAACCGAACTAAGCAAACCAAACTTTTATTTCGGTTTCAAAAATAGAACCGAACCGAACCGTTTTAGCCTATCAACCGAACTGAACCGAACCGAAGTTTTATTTCGGTTTGTTTGGTTTGTTCGGTTTAAACCGAAATATATTTATTTATTCTTTATTTTAAGCAATTGACTTAAATAACAAAACAATGTGAAACAAAACAATCAATATGAATAATAAAGTTAACAAGATGACTAATAAAGCAATCAATGTGAAACATAAAATACAGAATGGATAACAGAAAAAACACAGCAATTATACCATACCAGTAATAAATTTCAAATGTGAATAAGAAAGTTAACATTTTATCAAAGCAATTAATGTGAAACATTGAAGTAATTGAAGTTTCTGTTATAGAGAATGGATTTGAAGCTTTTGCTAAACTAGAAGTTGTTTCCTGTCATATTTCTTGTTCTCCCAAATTTACTGTAAAAAAAAAGGTAAAATAAAAGGACAAAAAACAGTGAGTGCACATAGGGGTTACAACGAATCAAAATTTAACCATCATCAGCAAGTAGGATGTCTGGTACAATTGCTACATATATCTATATAAATGGTGTTTGAAGTAGGCAGCTTCAATTCAGCAAGTAGGATTATTTTATGTATATATTAATATATTGGAAACTTTAGCTATATATATGTATATTCTAATTCCTACGTCACTATGTGTGAACCTGATTACCTGAATAGTGAATAAGAAAACAAAAAGGGGAAACTTTCTACATTAAGGAATTAGACTTTAGCTAAAAGTAAAAACAATTCAGCAAAATCAATTAAAAATCCATTGTACAGCACAAATCCCCTTATAACCAACACAGTTTTATTTCGGTACTCAGACCATTACAACTCTGAGATTGAGATTTGAGAGAGAGTAAAGAGAGATTGAAAGAGATTGAGAGAGTAAAGAATAAGAAACCTAATTTAAATTCTTGCCAAGTTTCTTCAAGAAAACTCAGAGATTGAGATTTGAGAGAGAGAGTAAAGAGAGATTGAGAGAGATTAAAACTTATCTAATAAGAAAACTTAGCTTGAGCAGTTAAAATTTAAAGGCCCGGCATGACTGACAGTGGAGTGGTCATCGCAGTCGCGATTTGATAGGGTGGGTGAAACTGTGAGAGAGAGGAGTTCGGCGATTTGACAGTGGAGTGGAGCCGTGGAGGCGTGCCACTGTTGCGTGCTCGACTTAGCCAGAGGGGACAGCCAATTTCGCGTGGCGTACGGTGTGGGAGAAGAATAGATCATTGAGTATTCGTCGGCTAGAACTAGGGTTACGGTATTGTGCCTTTTGCTCTAGATTTGGGGAGAGATAATAATGACATGAGATAATGGCACTGGCGTGTGAGCTGTCCAATTTATCACCTAAGGGCTAAGGTAACAAAATTATTTCTACGATTCCGCTGGGCTGGCCTTAGGCCCAAAAGTCCTTAACGTGATTGCGCGAATACGCGATAATATATCAGAATTGAAGTTCGGTCGGTTCAGTATATTCGGTTTTAAAAAATTTTAAACCGAACTGAACCAAAATTATCATTTGGTTTTGAAAAACCAACCGAACCGATCCATTGAACCGAAAAAACCGAACCGTTTAATCCGAACTAGTTCGGTTCGGTCTAAAACCGATTAAACCGGACCCAATGAACACCCCTATGTACTACAGTACTACCGACAAGCCGAAAGAAGCAGGGCAAGTCGTCGGAACGTAAAATATACGTAAATTATAAGAGTGCGGAACACCGACATGGATTTAATAATCCGTGTCACAATCCCGAGAGCCGAAACCAGAGGAACAAATAAAAGCATCCCACAGTTTACAAGGAAGGAAAAGAAATAAAAGCAAGCTGCCCACAGGTTTCTCTAGTCGGCATCTCACTGGTTCTGATCCAGTGAAACGGAACGAACAGCCGATATGGTGTGGCGAGTCACCAACAGCATCTTCATTCTTCAGTAGTGCCTAGTGCTGACTGATACCTGTCAGTGTAAGGCCACACGTGTAGTATAGTGTTAGAAAAGACTCAGAATGAAGAATTCTTAAAAAGGTGGTCTTATGGGTTACACCATCCTGCGCTGCATTTATTTTTCATGATCAATCAAAAAAGTTTCCTTTTTTCTTGACTAGATTTTTGTCGAGACTCGAGAGATATTTTTCGTTTTAGTTGAGGCTGATTGGTCATAATAAGTTACCACAGTATAATTTATGGCCTTCTAAAATCAACCGCACGGATAATTTTTGTTTGACCTTTAAGCCCTTTGGTTTTGTCAAAGCTTATTCAAGTGGATGACAATTTGATAACATTTTTCCAACTTCAAATTAATGGCGTACCAACAATTTTATACTACTCAAATTTTATTTAAAATTGCATTAGTAATATTTAAATAATATGATGAAAAAACGTTTTAAAATTCGATTAATTGGGAAAATTAACATTAAATTTTATAATATATCATATGTATTGATATAAAATATCATACAAGTCCAATTTTAAAATATCTGATTCAAATTTACAAATGTTGTGAAATTTTTTTAAAATTAAAATTAAGTTCATTGTCCGTAAAATCTCATCTCATTTTGTAACATTGTAATTTTTATTATGTACAGACATTATAAAATATGAATTAAACATAATGTTTTTATTTTGGCATTAAAATCATCAACTTTAAAATTAAGAATTTCAAAATGATCATAAGAAATAGAAGAAATTTCAAAATGATCATAAGACAATTATTAACATGTGGACTAGCTTGGTTGTTAGATCGTACCTCTTTCAAACAAAAAAAGTTATTTGGCTTCACCAAATAGAGTTCACATAGTAAATTCAAAACTTGATTTTGATCTACTTCAAAATTCATGCACACATCTTCAAACCTGTATTTTTTTTAATTCATATCATATGAGATCCATAGGTTGGAAAAAATTGAGAAGTATGTTGGAAGGAGTCCACCCTTTTAAGTATTTATTTTATGTTCACTTCTCGATATATTTGGCAGCGACAAAGTCAGATTTTCTAACTATAGGGGTTGGAGGTCAATCATATTTTTTTTACGGATAATAGAGATTAATCTTACAATACCATTACATTGTACTCTAAATTATATAGAAAATTATGCATAATTTTTTTTTAAACGAAGGTCAATGACTCCATTATCTCTTCTTAAGTCTGTCCTGATAATCCGATAACTAGTTTCTTTTAACATATATATTGTACATGTAAATACTTAACCAGGTAACTTAAATACCAACTTAGTTGATTTTAACATATATTCACAGAAAATAATAAGACCGTATAACAATGATTGTTAACATTATACTTGGAAATATTTAGTTAGATTATTTTAACACTGCAATTATAATTCTAAATGATTTCCGTAATGATACGAAAATATAACAATGATCATTCATACTACTTTTGTACAGTCATTAGACACGCCTTGGAATTATAACTAAATAACTATTAAACAAACTACATAAATTAAAGTTAAGTAGTTAAGTGTTACAAGAATAATTTTCTAAAGCAGTTCAATGTTAAAAGCATAAAATCATACGGTTTATTTTTTTATGCCGAAAGTTACTAGTTTAGAACGAGGGCTTACATTTATAATATATTTTTCAAAAATAATAATTATTGCACACATTCAGATATGGACAGAAGATACCGACATTTTTACTAATATCCAAAGTTTAATACAAATTATTAATTATACTCAGAATCGGACCAATTATCAAAATATACCCAAGCCGGCCATTTTCTGGCCGGCTATGTTCCCTCCCTAAGCCGGCCAGAAAATGGCCGGCTTGGTACCTTCTTTTTTTTTTTTTTTTTTTTAAAAGAGAGACACTATGAAGATCAAATTATTAGAGTCAAATATTTCATTTCTGAGTTTCGTACAAAATAATAAAGTACACACAAATTGCAAATAGAGTCCACACACTTTTTACAACATGCATACAAATCACCTATTATTGCTACGTCTAAAAGGTAATCCCCGAAGTAAACCACTTGCGAAAGATGCCCTACGAGGTGGTCTAACAGATGGCTCTGGTTGCTCACTAGATGGGCCGGCCTGGGCTCCAGATGGCGCTGCTTGGCTTGTAGATGGGCCGCCCTGGGCTCCAGATGGCCCTGCTTGGCTTGTAGATGCTCTTGTTGTGCGTCTAGTAGTGGACCTCCTCGGTTGGACAGATGGCTCCCCTTGCACCCCAACCGCCTCTCCTCCTATGGCAACCGCCTCTCCCATTGCTTCGGCATACATAGCAGTTGCATCTAAACGGCTCGTAGCTGTGCTACGCCGTGACCCTCCGGACCCACTTCCCGACGCCATTACTCGCTCATTTTCTACCGCATTTGCTGCGATTCTTACCTCTGCATTTGCATGTGTTACTTAATAAGTTGGTATAAATTGAAAAGAAAAATAATTTTTGATGAATGTTACATACCTCTTCGTTGCCTATCGGAAGTGGAACGGCGAGGATGAACAATTAAGTAAATGGTGAACAATTAAGTAAATAACAATTAAGTAAATAGTGAACAATTAAGTAAATAGTGAACAATTAAGTAAATAGTAAACAATTAACTAAATAGTAAACAATTAAGTAAATAGTAAACAATTAACTAAATAGTAAACAATTAAGTAAATAGTAAACAATTAATTAATCTATAAAATAAAACATAATAATAAAATAATAATAATAATAATAATAAAAATTTTATTACCTCAACAGTAATTAGCGAGCTGCCTCGGGCTGTGTGAAGATCTGAAGGGAGGGGGTGCTCTTTTATAGAGTTTTTGGGGTTTTAAAAAAAAAAAAAAAAAAGGTACCAAGCCGGCCATTTTCTGGCCGGCTTAGGGAGGGAACATAGCCGGCCAGAAAATAGCCGGCTTGGGTATATTTCGATAATTGGTCCGATTCTGGGTATAATTAATAATTTGTATTAAACTTTGGATATTAGTAAAAATGTCGGCAGAAGATAAATTGACTCAAAACGTTGCACAACTTAATTTGATGCATTTGTTGTTAACATTTTTATAATCACCTGATTTTCCTTTTTACAGAAGTTAAAAAAAAAAATTACAAATCAAACGGGTCCTGGATTTTGATAAATACCTATCTTTCTTGGGTATGGAAGCAAAAATCTCTGTATCTATATTCAATAAGGTAACAGAAATTTTCCGGTTAGATTCGAACCGTTCAATCAGAATCCGGACCAATCCGGCCCGCGGTGAATGCACGGACTCCTTTAATATTCGTGCGGACTCTGATCGGACAGTGCAGATCAAAACAGAATTATTCTGTTACCTTAGGTGATATGAATACCTTCTTCTCCACAGCCTACATTTTTTTTTCCGAATAATATTGCCGTACACTTGTCACTGCACATCTTGTCTACTTATTTATAGAGCGTACATCTCTTCATCTCTTGTACAATTTACAAAACAAGCTCCCCCATTCCGATTTCTCTCGACTGTTGACAAAGGAAAAGAAAATGGAGAGTTCGTTGTCGTTTCTTTCTCCTTCGACCTCTTTACCTCTTCCTTTATCTCTCTCCCCTTCTAGTACCTGGACGGGAAGAGATAGAGGCGGCGGCGGTTATAGCGCTCTTGCTTACGACATAATTGGAAGATTAATTTGTGCTCTTGTCACATGCATTTTTGTCACAGGTTTGTATTTTGCGTTTCGATATCACATTTCGACCTACTGCTCCAATCCGTTAAATTTCAGAAAATTGGGTTCTTTTCTTTCCTTGATTTGATCAATAGAGTTCTCTTTGAAGAAATTTTTTCCCTTTTTGCTCAAGTTTTGTTCAAATAAAGCATTCGGATTCAAATTTACTGGCTTCATAATTGTTTCTGTTCAGTGGGCTCACTGATAGGAGCCGTAACTGGAGCACTAATCGGTCTAGCAACAGAAAGCGGTATGTTTCGTGGGGCTGGAATTGGGGCAATTTCTGGTGCTGTTTTCTCGATCGAAGTCGTGGATTCATCCCTTGATTTGTGGAATTCAAATGATTCTGGTGTTTGGAGCATTCTTTACATGGTATTTTTCTGTTTCAATCGATCATTTTCATTAAATTAGGAGTAATAATTAACTGTAGCGCAATTAATGTCTGTTCTGTACAAACATGTGTCGTCCTTTTGATTTTTTTAAGAAAAACTATACTTTACACGGTGCATTTCAAATATTGATTGTGCAAATTTTCAAAGGATTGCATCGATTAAATTGAAATTCACTCCAAATAGAGGGACCTCTCATTTGTGTTCTGGTGATTATAGCGTGCATTCAAGTTTAAAAGTATATCATAACCTAGTTTACATTTTATAATTTAAAAATGAACAATACAACAGTTTTTCTTTAGGAGATGGGAAAATTTATCCAGCATAAATGTACATATATATATATGGAATAAGAAAAAAATTCTCCAATCATACAAGATACTCAATTTGAAAAAATTATCAAAAATGATATTTTTTTTTTTGTCCTTTAAATTCACCTGCTATGTTCTGGGTAACACTCTAAGCTAGGATGTACCTTTAAAACTTGAATTATCCTTATTATTATTATTATTTTTTTTTTTTTTGTACGACAATATACCCCGAGTAGAGTACTTATTTCTAAACTGTGGATGGAGGCATGAGGAGTGAAATTGGAAGAATAATTTTACAATCTATAACAAACTCGGATCTTTTCTTCTACAGTTTATTTTGTAATATAAACCGTATGTGTTTGCTATAATATTCCTCGTCCTTGCAACTGTATTTATTTTTTAATTAAGTGGATTATAGTATTGATTTTGGTGGTGGAACTGAACATAAGTTTCACAAATTTCTTCACTTTCTTTCAGCTACATTCTTGAGTAACTTTTTATTGTTGCCTGTCAACATAATATATTCATCGTATAACAATTTTAAACCATTTTTGTCTAGATGGATATTATATCAAGTTTGTTGAGTGGAAGACTAGTTAGGGAGAAGGTTGGGCCGGCCGTGCAGAGTGCAGTGCAGAGTCAGGTACTTAACACTAATCAATTTCATTTATTACAAGTACCCTGCTTAGATTAATGCTATTTAATTGTGTATGTTTTTAGTTCATGAACAGTTCTAATGAAACTATTACACAGGGATTTTTGTAACAAACAGAGACTCTTATTTGTCCAAACATGAGAGATACATCTTAAACATTTACTAAATTAATGTAATCCTATTAATCAGCTAAATTCCAGATGAACTTAATAATACTAATGCTGTGTTACATTACAATTTTTAATGTCAGAGTTCTTTTCTTAATTCAAAAATAAAAAATTGAGTGCATTTGTAAACTTGTTCTTCTGTGCAAGAATTAGGATCTGGAGTCGCAATCCTTGTCCCCGTGTGTCTTGTATGCCATTAAATTGCATGATCTCACATTAAATTTGGAACACCTATTTTTCATAATAGCCCATGAGATTTTGTCTTATTTGTCTGTTGTACTCAGAAAATATCGTTTGCTTTCATTGCAAATATCTAACCTGGAAATTTTTGTGTCACTACAAGATAGTCAATAAATATGTATCCCCTTGCAAGATAACAAATATCTATTACGCCCCTGGGATCTAGAGGAAATACCATCTCTGCCTCTCCCATTTAATCAGAAAATACCCAAACTTACTCTCTATTCCCCCTTATCTGCTACGAGATATAAACTGTGGGCAGGAGGGCATTGTGGATAATTTATAAGAAAATGGGTGAATGGGCAGTAGGGTTACATAATCTTTGTTAAATTATTTCAAATGAGGGTTTATTGGTGTGAGGTTCTGATTTAGAATTTAAAATGGCGATGTTTGCAATTTTGACAGATGAGTGCCATGAGCTCGCCCTTCATGGAGGTGCCTGATTTCTTCGACACAGGAAGTATTAGAGGAATATCAAAAGGTTCGATCGAAAATTTACCGAAGATTGAAATTACTGATAATACCGATTTGACGGGAGAGATAATTTGCTGCTCTGTTTGTCTCCAGGTTTGCCTTACTACCTTATGTTCAACATCTTAGATTTATTTATTTCAGCTGTTTTGAAAGAATCTTGCCCATAAAAAAAATTTAGTTTTTTCCCTTGGCAGAATTCTTCTTCATTGTAACATATTTGAAATTTTTTGAAATACACTGATTGGTTTAATGGTCAATAAATGCTCAAATTTCACCTTCGATTTTAACTACATGGTAAAGAAGGTCATTGTGGATATTCTAAATATATTTGAGTTTCCTTGTTTTGCGAAGTTATATAGGTGATATCTATAGTTTAATTGATGCATGTATGCAACTTTTTTCCACACATGTGACAATTAATAGGTTTAGTGGTTCTTAATTATCTGTCAATTCGATAAATCTTGAAGTGCAACTTGTGGTATCTCTTAATGAACAACATTAATTTTCAAGATCATTCCAAAACATACATCACAATAATTAAACATCACAATAGACAGGACTTGCTATATAGTCTATCAACCCACGGTTGCTCTAAAAGCTCGAGCTAATCTATTAAATCTCAATTATTAGTTTAGAGTGAAGGTTAGCTTTATTACTCTTTATCCTGAACAAATGTAAATCTTGCAGGATTTTAGGATTGGAGAGGTAGCTCGGGAACTACCGAGTTGTAGACACACATTCCATCTGCCTTGTATCGATACATGGCTGCTACGGCACAGTTCATGCCCCTTGTGTAGAAGGGACATGTAGGTAGTATATGTAATGTAAATGTAAGATATGAGAGGCAAAGAAGAGAATATCAGATGTATTAGCTTATAAGGAAGTCAATCATCTGTACCCTTCTAAAAAATAGTTCTTATATATAGTTTTTTTTTTTTTTTAATTTAGCCCTTTCTGGGGTTCTTTCCATTGTTGGTGTTGATCTTAATTTTAGAACAAGCAGTTCGGTTTTGGTAAAAGAACAGCAAAATAGATGTTTTTTTTCAGAAATACTTTTCATCTTCTATTTATTTATTTTCTTTTACAAGAAACTAGCTTATAAACAACAAAATACAGTTGAGTGGTGCATTTTCGTTTACTACATGTTAAGCAGATAATTTGATATTGAAGAAAATAAGATAATTATTTATATATAATATATTTGTTAAGAAGAAACTAACTATTGAAAACATTCACAAATAAATACAAAATGGACGCTCAAATAGAAAACAATGACTAGAGACTGACTATTGACTTGACATCTTGAACCCAAAAACTACCTGATCCAAAAAAATAATAATAAATAAATAAAAACAAGATTGAACTACCCTGAAAAAGACCCAATATTTGGGCCCAGTTGACACCACTAGAGGATCAAATGAAAGATAATCCTCTCTTTATTGTACCGTTTCACATAAGTGAAATTAGAAAATTATAATTTGAGAGCTGGATAAATAAATGTTATGTAGTTTTATTTTATGAGGAAAGTTAATGGCAATATTTTTTGTAAAATTTAAAAAATTTAAAGGATAGAGATAAAAAAGAAATGTCAATTTATAGAAAGGCTTAGCTAGTTAGCCCCCTTTCACCTCTACCTCCTTCCTCCGCTGCTGTTTCGGCTGTTCATGGAATTCGGTAAATAGAGACGGATCCAGGATTTTCGTCAGGGGGTGGAAAAAATATCGAATCGGATTTAAATTCATTAACCAATTGGGTACTCGACAAAAAATAATGCTTTAACTTATACTTTCCAATGCTTTGACTTATAATTCTAATTACCAATAAAAATTCAACAGATTTATTTCAATTTTAATCCTAAATTTAACTCGAATTACAAATTAAACGTCCAGAGGGAGGCAAAAAAAATTCCAAGAGAGGGCAAAATCGATCGGAACCGATAAATCTCCACTAAAACTCAAAATCCAGGGAGACCCTGGAATACTCTGGGTCCGTCCCTGTCGGTAATGCCATATAAAGTTGACAATTGGCAAGTTAGCACAAAATGAAGATATGTACTTCAGTTGGTTTATTAGTTTGCACAAGTTTACTAACAAAATAAATAAAATATGTATGATACAAATAAGATAAGAAAACAAAAGATCTCCGGTTGAAGCAGGGGGAGCTCCTGTGTTTTCCTCTTAAATTTTATTGTCAAAGGAATAAAATGGAAAAACTAACCTTTGCATTTTATGATTCTTATCCAAATTTCATTGTTCTGTACCATTTTTCTATAGAGGGTGCAGAGAACAACTCTGTGAAAAATTTGTATCAGTAGAAAAATGATTCTTATCCAAATTTCATTGTTCGGTACCATTTTTCTATGAGGAAGAATCAAAGGCTATTGGTGCATTGTGAAAAATTTGGTGAATGCACTTACCAGTGTCTTGTCGTTCTGCGCAACTGAATGATATGTATCAGTAGAAAAATGATTCTGTCGAAATGTTGTAACCTTTAGGGACCTAAATGGGAATCCCATGAACTTATGTATACTGTGATAGTGTTGTATTTTTGTAAATATTTTTGGTATTAATGCAAAACCATCTCATTATAACTCTCATTTCAGATGGCATGCTTGTACCAGTACCAAATCCACACCTTCTGACATGTGATTCCATATCTTATTTTATACTATGTATTTTTCATAATAAAAAGTAAGTTCTTTATTTGATTAAAACTAGTCAATGTTAATTGCGAAAGACTTATAAGTGCAACACTTAACTATAATTCCAATATATACTTAAATTATTCTTGGTTTGATTTGGATGAAAATTTTACCTAAAACCTCAATTTAAAACATATAATTTCTTTTCAACGGTAATGTGGACTGCATGGCCCATAAAAGGCCCAAATTCTTGAAAAGCTGTACTTTTAGAAAGAGAAGTCGGCCCATTTGAGCCTTCTTTGTGTCATCAATATAGAAAAAAAGTTGTGTGTGCCAGTGTGTGTGCGCGTTTGAGCGAAAAAGAAAAGGGACAATTTCATGTATACCCTTCAAAACTTCGAAATTACATATTTTCTCCTCTGAAATTTATAATATCTTATTTATCATTTTAGAAGGAGAAATACGTAAATGTGATATTATAAATGAGTGAGGCTATTGTGCTATGCATAGCACGGATGGCTAGTGTACTACGGCTCAATATGGTACTTTTTAAAATCCTAACGGTCGATCTGAACCGTTCAATGTGATAACCATATGAATATGTACTTGCAAACTAAATTTTATATTTTTTCGAATTTTTTTACTATTTTTTTAGATAGGTAGAATTTTGATGGTCCAGAATTTTCAGAAAACACTGATTTTTCTACCTATCTAAAAAAATAGTAAAAAAATTCAAAAAAATATAAAATTTAGTTTGCAAGTACATATTCATATGGATATCACATTGAACGGTTCGGATAGACCGTTAGGATTTTAAAAAGTAACATATTGAGCCGTAGTACACTAGTCATTGGTGCTATGCATAGCACCATAGCCTCACTCATTATAAATTTTACAGGGGGAGAATACGTAATTTCGAGATTTTTTTTTTTAGAGATGTACATAAAATTCTTCCAAAAAAAAAATGAGATCATCAACACTTTCCTTGAACCAAGTGAAGTGATTTTGGATTGAACAGCGTCTTTTTTTGTCTGTTTGCAACCTAACCATCTCCTTATAGATCAAGTAATGACCAATCGATTTGTCAAATGAATATTCTATTCATAAACATATAAAAAATTAATTTGAGACTGATTGAAAAGGACATTCAGAGATAAAGTGATCCTTATCTCTCTTATAAAATAAGTTAATATATCCATGAATTATCTCTAACTTGTCTGACTATCAAATGCAATTCTAGTTAGATGACGAGGAATTTAATAACCACTCTATATATAACAAAAGTAACCAAAATAAAATATGAAATTGTGATGTGGAGAAATTTTGTACTCCACAATGGACACTAAAAAACGAAAAATGTGATAGTATCCGTACAATAGCATCTGTTTTCTAATTCGATAAATTATTTGCGGGCATATAAATAATTTACCAGCATTTTTTTATTAGGCAAGGCAGGAATGCAATTCTATCTTATTAATTTACCTTAGAAATTCATCTCAAACCTTCGGGATGAATTATGAGAAATAGTTCAAAAAAACTTAGAAATACAATTAAAGAAATGCAATGTTTTCAAAATTACCTCTTCAAAAGCTTTCTCTCTGGCACGGTCAGACAATTTGAGAGCTCTGATCTCTGCCTGAGCTTTAAAAAAGAAAAAATTACTTATCATTTGAGAAATCTTATCGTTATCTGTACATAATTGTAAGAAGAAATTACTAAAAGACAAAATTGGAATAGCTGAAAAGCCTTGTTGCCGGCGGATCGGTAGGAGCCGGCGGATAGGAAGTCGGAGGTGATGTGGTCTGGATCGGGGTTGTGGCGAATGGTGGCTTTCAAGTGCGTGATCGGATTGGAAGAGGCTGGTGCGGGTTTGGGTTGCGTGTCGAGAGCAACGGGTTTGGGTTTGGATTGCGTGTCGAGTACGGGATTGGAAACACTTCTTGTGAGTTAGTGTGGCTCGATCCAGTGCAGAGTCAGAATACCGTGCAATAACAAACACTTCTTGTGAGTTAGTGTGGACGAAGCGTTTGCTCAACAAACTAAGTGTTCACCACGATGGTTTGATGACATTACACTGTGACAACCAAGCAACAATGCACATTGCCAAGAATCAGGTTTTTCACGAGCGGACCAAACGCATCGAGGTAGATTGTCACCATGTTCAGGATTTTGTGAGAGGCTCAACTTCACACCCTCCATACATCCAACTAAGTCATGTTCGAACAAATCTTCAGATCGTAGATATTTTAACCAAGCCACTTCGAAAAGCACACATTAATAGTATATGTAACAAGTTGGACATGCTAGATGTATATTCTCCAACTTGAGGAGTGTTAAAGGAAAGAAATCATAGTAATTATAATAGTTGTAATTAGGTAATATATGTAATTAGAAATAGCGATTTTTTTTCTATTTTAGATTTTTCTTTGATCTATATATTTATACAGTATTGTTAATTGAGATATATAAAAATTTGCAATTTCCACTTTCAAAATTAAAGGGTGAGAATTTGTTGTTCTTTCAGAGAAGCAGAGGTCTTCTTTTCTTCATCCAACCGTTTAAATATTTATTTTTTTGGTTAAAAATCCGTAGTTATTTTCATTAATCAAGACAAACTAGTTACACATCAGTTTCGTACCAGTACATAAGAGTACATATAGAATCTGTACCAGTACATAAAAACATTGCAACTGAATTTCCTTTTACAATAGTAGACCAGAAAAATCAAAAGAAAAAAAAGCAGAACCAGGGGGTTTCTGTGCTCAGATTGTTAGATATTGAGCCTGCAGGCTTTTCTGTGCTCGTGCTCAGATTGGTAGATTGTGAGCCTACATGATTTCTTATCATTAGCACAAACAGTGTTGTTGTAATCAAGGCGAGCCAGGGGTACAAGGGAGCCTTCGTGCTCAGATGTGATTTGTGCATGAATTATTTAGATAGAAACACAGAGGAAGGAGACACAAAGAAGGAAGACGAACAAGAACAAGAAGAAGAAGAAGAAGAAGAAGAAGAAGAAGAAGAAGAAGAAGAAGAAGAAGAAGAAGAAGGGAGGGAGGAGAGGAAGAAAGAGAGGAGGAAGGAGACAACAACAGTGCATCATCGTCGTCATCATCATTAACCATAAACTCGTACCTTATTTATATGTAATATTGTACAGACTACGGGAGATGTGAAGCGTATTCACAACATCCCCATCTGAATCCGAAGAGTCGAGACAGGGCGAAGAGCGGTGGCCAAATCCGTTAGACGGAAACACCTGTTCGGATGAATTGAGGTGAGATGGAGTGAAAAGTGGTGGCCAAATCCATTAAACTGAAGCACTTGGTCGGATAGAATGAGGCGAAGCGAGAAGCGATGGCCAGATCTTTTAGACGGAAGCACCACTCGGACGAGAGAGAAAGACAGAGTGGTCGGGAAGGGAAGAGGGAGGGTGGAGAGCAGAGGAAAACCACAACAGAGAATCGCCTCCAATATCGCCCCAGGCGATATCTACGAGGCTTGACGCGAAGCTCCCAAGATTGTATACAGTAAGAATATTATAGTTTTATCATTCAAATATTTTCAACCATTCAAATTTTGAAGAGAAAAAAAAAACAAATTTCATCCTCAAATTTAACATGTTAAAAAACATTTGAACGTTTGGAATAAAAAAAAGCGTGTTTCTGTTTTTCTGGTAAAAGAACGGTAAATTTGATTTCAAATTTGAAGATGACAACAAAATCATCTTTTATAATTGCAGAGATAAAATATCACAACTGGAACTGGATTCCTACAATTACAATTTAGATTTGTTTTACCATATTGGACTAATAACACCTTGTCATATATAAAAAAAAATATTATATACCTCAAAATTAATTATCACGAGCAAATTTTAAAATGATGTCCTTAGTTTAGATAATGTATATATATTCATAGATAATATCACAATCCAACCCTTGCTCAGTTGCTTCGACTCTTTCCTTCAATTTTTTATATTAAATTCCACAGACAATTCATGGGCGGCTTAATGTTATTCTTCCAATAATAAAATATTTCTCCAACAAACAAAAAAAAAAGGAAAAAGTACAGCACATTTTTATAATGGCATGGAGATTTGTATTGATTTCAAATTCAAACTTGTTTTGTCGTTAGAAGAACAGTAAATCGGAAGTACGCTCTTATTTTATTGGGAATATTTAATTTAAGTAAAGCTGCTAATTCATCTCCCGTGAATCAGTGCCATCTACCGACATTTTTATTAATATCCAAAGTTAATTATAAATTAATATTTATGCTCAGAATTTCTGACTTTCGTCAAAAATGTCCAAACCCGGTTTACTCTTTTTTATTTATTTTAGAGATACTATGAAGAGCAAAATAATTAAATCTAACACTGAAAATTTGAATTTTTTGTTTAAATTATTTGTTAGATTACTTCTTTTGATTTATAATTAGCATATTTATACTAAAATACACTAGATTACTTAAAATTATGTTGAATTACACTATGTTACAATAAATTATATTGAATTACACTAAATTACGTTAAATTACGCTAAATTACAATAACTTCGCTAATTATGCTAAAATACGGTAAATTAAGCTAAACTACGCAAAATTACGCTAAAGTAGACCGATTTTGTGTCATCTTTCATGAATCATAAAAAATAGTAAAAAAATTCCGAAAATAGTAAAAATTGGTAGTCAACAAGTTCATTATGTAACTAATTTACTGAGCTACTTAGATTGAATAATATAAATGAAAATCTTAATCAGAAACTTCAACTCAAGTTTTGAGGCTCTTCCCTTTATTTTTTGGCAATTATGAATTTCAAAAAATGACGTAGTGGTCACGAACGCATGCGTATTTTTGCAAGCTTTTCGAAAAGTGGTCATTTGCTGAAATCGGACACTCGAGCGCCGTTTTATGACCATTGAAGTTTCGTCGTCGTTTTTCGCCTTTTCAGTAAAGATATCGTCCCTATTCATATGTAATTTAGCGTAATTTACCGTATTTTAGCGCAATGTAATGTAATTTAGTGTAATTTAACTTAATATAGTGTAATTTGAATCTGGCTAATATGCTATGCGTAGCATAGAGGGCCTCCGTGCTACGGCTCAATTTTTGAGTTTTCAAAATCCTAACGGTCGATCCGAACCATTCAACATGATCTCCATATGAATATGTACTTGCAAACCAAATTTTACATTTTTTAGAATTTTTTTACTATTTTTTAAGCCACTTTGAAAATTGCTGTTCCAATGGTCCAGAAGATTTTACTTTTGTGTACAAATTACTGTTTTTTCAAAGTGGCTTGATAAATAGTAAAAAAATTCTAAAAAGTGTAAAATTTGGTTTGCAAGTACATATTCATATGGAGATCATGTTGAACGGTTCGGATCGACCGTTAGAATTTTGAAAACTCAAAAATTGAGCCGTAGCACGGAGGCCTCTATGCTATGCATAGCACCGTAGACACTTCCAGTGTAATTCAACATAATTTCAAGTAATTTAGCGTATTTTAGTATAAATATGCTAATTATATATCAAAAGAATTAATCTATCAAATAATTTAAACAAAAAAATTCAAATTTTCAGTGTTAGATTTCATTATCTTGCTCTTCGTGTCTCTAAAAAAAGAGTAAGCCGGCCATTTTATGGCCTGTTTGGGTATTTTTGGCGAAACTCTAGAATTCTGGACATAAATATTAATTTCTATTAAACTTTGGATATCAATAAAAATGTCGGGTGCATCTAGGGAGATTTACTTCTGTAAGATTGCACTTTAATTAATCAAGTTAATTGATAAACATGCAATGAAGTTCTTAATCTTTTCTCTCAATTCATTGTAGTTTTATTGTTAATTATGCATATTACTTAATAATAATTGTTAATTATATTTTTTTTTAAAAAAAGAGGTTGACTAGCGTGCTATTGGTAGTACAAGATGCCCCGTGTTATCACATAAAAAAATTATCGGAAATACATCAAACAATGAATTCAGACTGTTGAAACTAATTTACTTCACGAGTAATGCATTCATATGCAAAGTTTATAAATTTTCTATCTCATTTCATACAAACTCAAGCGTTCAGAAAATGACAATTTATAAGTTAATTTTAATGTATTTATATCTTATTATTTTTTTACCACTTTACTTTATACAAAAGAATTTAAAAGTGTATAAATTCTCATATAAACGAATCACTTTTAAAGTAAATTGGTTTCAACGGTATGAATTTTTATTTGAAGCCTATATAATAATTTTTAAAATCATAGCATTGTATGTCACTATACTATCGATAACACGCAGCTACTTTTTAAAAAAAAATAGATAGATATGAGAATTAAGTCTTTCAACTTCAGTATATATAAAGTATCATTCATTCAAAGTTTAAATTAGTAACCCCTCACACAGAAAATATTGTCTGAACCGTAAAACAATCAACTAAACTATTTGTCTTGTTAACTATGATAAAAAAAATTACACATATTTTTCTTCTTTAATTGTCCGATTTCTTAAATTCAGCCGAATTATAGCATTTAGTATCAAAGGTTTAAATAGCGTTTATCACGTTATAGCGGAACGGTTAAAAGAACAATGCTATTGTCATATTGCGCCGCTATAGTGTGCTATAGCGCCAATAGCGCCATAACTTTTATGGTCCGAAAACGCTATAATGCGCTATTTAGAACAATGCGCTATTTAGAACCCTGCTTAGTACATATGGAACTAAATGAACTAATTATAGTTATAGAACCAAGAAAAAAATCTTACGAGCTTGATGCATGAATGAAAAAAAATAGACTTTGATTCTTTCAAATACAATAGTTAAGAAAATCAAGCTGGGGAATTTTTTTTTAAGCTTATTTTTCTTATGACAGACTTTTTGTGCTGCATCTACATCTTAATTTTTCAACGGCAAATTATTTTTAAGTTAAGGTTGAAGTATAAGTTATTTAACTATTTAATATTTACAAAAAAAGGTTTTAATTCAGATTTCAAATATACGACTTCTCATGCAAGGGTAGATCTATACGATTTTTTTTCAATATATTTGTAGTTATACGTAATTTTCTATATAGTTTGGAGATATTATGGGTACTGTAAAATTGACCCTCATACTTAGATAAAATATTATTCATAACGTGATCGAAAACGTTATTGTATGTTTCAGTCCCGATACGACACACTTGTCAGTTACTTGGCATAATTCACGTGTTGCGTGTCGTGACTATTCTTAAAAATAGTACAATACAACATACGAACTAACTGATCACGGCATATGATCAAACATGACTACGCGTGACAAAAAACAACATAAAATTTATGTTATCATTTATTTCAAAGAACAATTAAAATTCCGGACAATAAAATTATTGATTTCACATAAATATTTTTTTTAAAACATAATTTCTTTATTTTATAATTATTTATAATATTTCATATTTTTATCATTTTTTCTAAAATTGTCTTCGTCAAACAAACTTAAAATTTGTAAAAAATAATAAATAAACATAATCAAATGCAACTACATGTTACCAAATATGATAATGTATCATTCGTTACTATTTGCATTGCAAAAGAAAAACAATTAGTGTAAAAGAAATGACCAGTTACGTCACGTTGATCACGACATAACTAACCTATCGTGACTATTTTTGTGGCGTGATCTATTTTTGTGGCGTGATCAATTTCTGCAATTTTAATCACGACACGTGAAAAGTTTATTTGATCCATATTTACATCCCTAAGCCAATGTATCTAGTAGCAGAGATATTATAACTCGAAAATAGGGGCGAATGCTGAAGAATTAAAATAAACAAAATTTGAAATAATTTTTTTTGTAAGGCTGGCTTTGTTTTTTGAAAGTCTAGCCAAAATTTTAGATCCAATAAAAAAATCAAATTTCGATTTTTTATTATTTTAAAAATATCAGTTTTAATTTTCAAGTATAATAATTGTCATCAAATATAAAAGTTCCACGAGATTGGAGTTCATCTCGTTTTTTTAGTTAGTGACTTTAAATATGAATTAACAATTTCATTGATAAAAAATATATTTATAATGGGTCAAATGACCGTAATTTTTAAATTTACTCTTTTATTTTCATAAAATCTTCTAAACTAATCTAGTATTCTAATCCTCATCTCGCTCCACTACCAGATCTGCTTCTTCGACCACCGCTGCTCTTCGACAACGGCCGGATCTACTCACTGTTGCGCTTCGACGGCAACCGATCTACTCACTATTGTGCTTCAATTGAGATGTTAATCACTGCAATACTTTAATCGCCATCTCGCTTCATGACCGGAGCCGCTTCTTCGATCGTCACCGCGCTCTGACAACGGCCGGATCTACTCACCGTCGCGCTCCAATCGAGATGGAAACTCTACGCTCCGAACTCCGACGACACCGTAATTTCGGCTCCGCTCGGCTCCGATTCCTCCCCCCTTCCTCATTCTCCTCTCCGCTCGAGAAGATAAAACCAAGAGAGAGAGGAGGTGTTGTGTCGGAGATAAGAACTACAAGGTGTTAAAAGAATGAAATTGGGTGGAAGAAGAGGAGGAGAGGGGTGGCGGCTATCAAAATCCTAAATTTTGAGTCACTTGTTCAATCGCCAAATATCACTGAAAAAACGAAGAGTGCAACCCCTACAGGGGACACCGAATCCCCATCTCCTCTTTGTTTCTACCGACATTTTTATTAATATCCAAAGTTTAATACAAATTATTAATTATGTCCACATTCCGAAACTTTTGCTAAAAATACCCAAGCCGGCCAGAAAATGGCCGGCTTGATCCCTCCCTAAGCCGGCCATTTTCTGACCGGCTTGGTACCTTTTTTTTATTTTTTTTAAACCGCAATATTTTTGTTTTAGGTGATTTCTATTAGAGTCAAATATTTCATTTCTGAGTTTCGTACAAAATAATAAAGTACACACAAAATACAAATAGAGTCCACACAATTTTTACAACATGCATACAAATCACCTATTACTACTACGTCTAAAATTTAATCTCCGAAGTAAACCACTTGCGAAAGATGCCCTACGAGATGGTCTACCAGGTGGCTCTGGTTGCTCACTAGATGGGCCGGCCTGGGCACCAGATGGCGCTGCTTGGCTTGTAGATGGGCCGACCTGGGCTCTAGATGGCCCTGCTTGGCTTGTAGATGCTCTTGTTGTGCGTCTAGTAGTGTACCTCCTCGGTTGGACAGATGGCTCCCCTTGCACCCCAACCGCCTCTCCTCCTATGGCAACCGCCTCTCCCATTGCTTCGGCATACATAGCAGTTGCATCTAAACGGCTCGTAGCTGTGCTACGCCGTGACCCTCCGGACCCACTTCCCGACGCCATTACTCGCTCATTTCTGCCGCATTTGCTGCGTTTCTTGCCTCTGCATTTGCATGTGTTACTTAGTAAGTTGGTATAAATTGAAAACAAAAAATAATTTGGATGAATGTTACATACCTCTTCGTTGCCTATCGGAAGTGGAACGGCGAGCCTGATGCCCCTTTTGTCTACCTTCTATTTCATCCATCGTCATTACACGACGGGTGTGTTTTCGCCTCCCCTTCCTAATCCAACCACTACTCGGAAGGATTCTGTCTCCAGGATTAGGAGGCCAGTCTCCCATATTGCCAATTGGATTGAACAGATGGTTCCAAGTACTCACAAGATAGGGTGTTTTATACCAGTCTGCAACAAAATCATCCTCTTGCCAGTTTCGGTCACGGCAAACAGCTAAGACATGAGCGCACGGAATAGAAGTTAATTGGATAACTCTGCAAGTGCATTCCATTTGTCTGTCTGGACCGCGCGTCACAATATACATGAACTCCCTGTGAGTGGGTTCCATGTTGCCCATGTCGCTACGGGTGCAAGGAACGTACTCATTTGGGGATGAAACTTGGTACTGACCTTGGCCCTGCGTGTAACGCACCAACCGCATTTTTCCAGCTTTCTTCCAACGTTTTCTGATCTTCTACAAAACCCGGTCAGACAGAACCTGTCCCTTGTCTTGTAATTCCATTGCTCGCTGACACCGCTGAACAAACCATCTGTTGCACATGTAGAACGTATCCTCCACTATGGCACAAACAGGCAATCTATGACTCGTTCGGAAGACATTGTTGAGCGACTCGGAGCCGTTTGTTGTCATGATACCAAACCGGTATCCTTCGTCACAGGTTTGGAAAATTTTCTCATAATTGGACGGCTCCATCACATCATTAGGACGTACTTTGCCCACTCTCTTTAAATATGCATTACACTGCAGATTTAGCTGCACAAAAACAAAGGGGTGTTATTTCATTTTCATAAAATTCTTATAAGATAATTAAACGAAATGTTATAAGTTAGACATACATGAGCAAACTCTTCGAACATCTCTTTCAATCTTCTCGGCTTCTTCCTCTTTGCTCCTTCCCTGAACCTCCATCCGTACCATATATCTTCTCCACAGTTCTTGACCAGGTTGTTAGTAACATGCTGCATACAATACCTGTGCACAAAAAGCTCGGGAGGCCATTCGTATTCAGCTGTCAGTGCAGCTTTGATCCCCTTGTGCTGGTCCGATATGACACATACAAATTTACAGGGACCGAGCACTTCATTCCTCAACCACTGCAAGAAAAACCCCTAATTCTCAGTATCCTCCTGCCGTACAATTGCAAATGCAATAATTAGTTCTCGGCATCGTAGCCGCAAGCTATCAAAAGCCTCCCCTCATATCGCCCAGACAAGAAGCAGGCATTGATGCTGATCACTGGTCTCAGGTACTGGAATGCCGCAATGCATGGACCAAACGCCCAGGCTACGGCTCTGAACTGGGCAACACTTGGCATGATTAGTCCTGTTTCCTTATTCCGTACCGGGCTGGTCAGAAATTGGTGGGTCGAGCAGGGATTGTTGTGGCAAATTGCAAGCAGCAGTGGTCTCAGCAAGCTGTAGAAATCTCCCAACTCCCAAATTGTCGGGCTATTGCCAGCTCACGGCCCCTCCACAGTCGATTGTATTTAGGTGTCACATTGTCATACACAGACAAAACAATGTCTGTCACCGTCTGAATGCTCATACACGGGTCCTTTTTAATGGCGTTCTCAATGACATCGGCAATGAGTGCTGCCGTCAGACATTCGTGGTCGTCCCTCGTACTGTCAGTCCTACATGTGTGAGGCCTGTCTTGCTTAGTTATAACTCATGCGTCTCCACATCCCGTCGGCTTTGCCCTAAGCTCGTAACGGCAATTCTTGTCCTTGCACAGCAGAGTAACCCGATCCCTATCACTTTTCCAAGATCTGAACTCCTGATTCTTTTTTATATGGTGCTCTCTAATCTTCTTCATTAGGTCTTCTTTGCTATTAAAATATTGGTTTGCAGTCAGCTCACCTTTGTACTCAATCCGTTGCCCATAATAACCAATATCTGCTTCTTTAAACTCAGAAACATCATTGAGGTCTGGGAACGGGTGCGTATCAGTCAGGCCACTAAGGGGCCCCCTCAGTAGTATGCCTTTCAGCTGTTTCAACCGGCCCGTCTTCATCGCAACCTTCCATGTGATCTGAATCCCCCCACATGTCTCCCTCAAATTCATCCCCGCTCCCCAGATCGTCCTCCAGTTCTTCATTAATATCTTCAAAGTCCGGGCAGCTTGCATCGTCTACTGGTGCAGGTCTGGGGTAAGGTGATACTGGAGGTAACGGTAAAGGAGTGGCATTTACGGATCTAGGTGGGGTTGAAACTGAGTGTCTTGGTCTGCCTCGATTGTGTCTAGGTGGGGATGCAACTGAGTGTCTTCGTTGAGGTGCTGGTGGAGTGACGTAGTTGTAGGGTTCTGGGTCAGGTTCGGTGAGGAGTAAGGTGGAGTCACGTCTGTTGGTTTCTGGTTGTGGGGTATAATGCGGTGCCGCTGATCCAGAGCCCGAACTTCCAACCCCGGGCTCTACCGGAACTCTTCTAGCAAATATTTCTATTAGAAAATTCCCTTCGGACCTCAAATAACCAAACATGCCTCTCCACGTACTCTCATCTACCAGTTTAGCAACCATAAATTTTCTGCTGGAGGGATGGCAATATCGGGTTGCCAATTCTAGGTCCCACATTTCTGGGTTGTAACCGGTGTGTGTGTAAACTATGGATTTCAGGTCTAAAAGTGAGATGTCATTTAGAATCATTAATGAATGAGCTGCATCTTTGTTGTAATACGCCCCTTCTGCACTACTAAGCATCTTCCCACCATAGTGTAATGAAATAAAGGCCATGGTAAACAAACTACATTTTATAAAATGGTAAACAATTGTCAGGTTACTAAATGGTAAACAATTGTCAGGTAACTACATAGTAAACAATTGACTGGTTACTACTTCTTTTTGGGTTTAGGGTTTTAGGGTTTTAGGGTTTTAGGGTTTAAGGGTTTAAGGGTTGTAGGGTTGTAGGGTTGTAGGGTTGTAGGGTTTAGGGTTGTAGGGTTGTAGGGTTGTAGGGTTGTAGGGTTGTAGGGTTGTAGGGTTATAGGGTTATAGGGTTTAGGGTTATAGGGTTATAGGGTTATAGGGTTTAGGGTTTAGGGTTATAGGGTTTTAGGGTTTAGGATTTAGGGTTTAGGGTTTAGGGTTTTAGGGTTTTAGGGTTGTAGGGTTGTAGGGTTATAGGGTTATAGGGTTTAGGGTTTAGGGTTATAGGGTTATAGGGTTTAGGGTTTAGGGTTATAGGGTTTAGGGTTATAGGGTTTAGGGTTATAGGGTTATAGGGTTTAGGGTTTAGGGTTTAGGGTTATAGGGTTATAGGGTTTAGGGTTTATTATTAATTTTTTTTAGAATATAATTAATTATTCTATAAAATAAAACATAATAATAAAAAATAATAAAAAATAAAAAAAATTACCTCAACAGTGATTAGCGAGCTGCCTCGGGCTGTGTGCCCTTCAGCTGAAGGAATGGGTGCTCTTTTATAGAGTTTTTGCGTTTAAAAAAAAAAAAAAGGTACCAAGCCGGCCAGAAAATGGCCGGCTTAGGGAGGGATCAAGCCGGCCATTTTCTGGCCGGCTTGGGTATTTTTAGCAAAAGTTTCGAAATGTGGGCATAATTAATAATTTGTATTAAACTTTGGATATTAATAAAAATGTCGGTTGTTTCTACAAAGTAATTGATAAGTTATATAAAATATGAATTTTTTTTTTTAAATCCTTGGGCCTTGGCAGTGGATGCCAAGTATAATTTTCATTAATTAAAATATAAAATTACATCTATCATTATACATACAAAAATATTATTCAAATTACATCAACATCTAAAAACATCTACATCTAAACATCAACATCTAACAACACAAACAACTAAAACAACAAAATAAATAGTTGAGACTTAATTTGTACCGTCTAATTTGATATAAATAATAATAAAAATTAAGTATCCTTCAATAAAAACAATTGAATTGGAGAGGGGGTCACTTATTAGATGCTCTTGTCCTTAAAAATGCAAAAAATAAAGTAAAATGTTATATTCAAGCCCAAATTGAGCCATTTTCATGCATCTTGTATTACAAAACTGATCAGATGACCAATTCCACAACCATGTGTTATTACTTATTAGGTTAGTTTAAGTTTTTATACTGTTGAATTATAAAGAATTGTGTTAAGTTATTTTGCAAAGTAAAGATGTGTCATTACTTTATAATTCAACTAATTTATCTTAGCTGTATACTGTGATCTATATATTGAAATTTTTGTTGTAAATAAAATTTTATATTTTCAAGATATTTTACTATTTTCGCATAAGAAGAAAACTTTGTCATTGCACTTTTTTCTCTATCCAAAAATATAGTAAAAATAATCTGAAAAATAATATAAAATTTAGTCTCGGATAAATAGATAATTTTTGAATATTAAGATTTAAAACTGAAGTAAAGGCAAGTTTTTTTACTTTGGGAAGCGCCATATCACAACTCAAATTATAAAATATATATAATTAATGAGGTTCACTGTATTTTCCGATATTTTTATTAATACCTCAAAACAAAAACAAATTATCAAATCTGCCCCCACCCCAAACTTATTTTTAAATCTACCCCAACCACCCGTCCATTGGGCGGTCCAATTTCCCCACCTGACCGCCCAGCAGCTGGGCGGTCCACTCTTCATAGCTGACTGCCCAGCTTCTGGGCGGTCCGCTATTATTATTTTTTTTTATGGCGGTTTTATGTTTTAATTTGTTTGAATATTTTATATTAAATTGTTGTAATGATTTGTTTGATTGTTTACTATATTAAATTGTATGATATATATTTATTATTTGTTGACGATTATATTTTTATAATTGATGATTATTTTTATATGTTATGTAATTGTTTAGTTTTAATATAATTGATTAGTTTTATATTTAGTTTGTTAATGTTTAAATGTTTTTAAATGGTAAGTCTAAATGGTAAGTCTAAACAACAAAAGTAGGTAATCTAAATGGTAAGTCTAAACATGAAACATAACAGTCCAAACATGAAATATAATAATCCAAACATAAAATACTAGAAACCTATCAAACTAAAAAAATATAAAAACCCTAACGGCGATCGAGGGCGAGGTCCGGAGAGCTCCAACCTAGTAGGTGCGTGGCGGTCCCTCTGCGACGGCGGACGCCTCTGGGGAACCTCATCCACCTGCATGTCATCGTGTACGGCCTCGCGCGCCCATGGGTCCTCCCCCAGGTGTAATGGATGCTCCCCATAGATCCCCACATGTGTACACAACACCCACGGATCGGCCTCCCAAGTAGGAGGATACATGGCCGGAGGCGGTGTGCCAAATATAGCAGAGGCAAAGCCATCTGCAGTCTGTGCCCCACTCCCACTGGCCTCGCCGTCGTGCTGTCTGGGCTCCATATACTGCGGTATGTGGGAGCTAGCTGGCTCCCATCCGCCCTCATCTCCAGTGAGGTCATCCAATGAGAAAACAGCGGCGGCGGCAGCTTCATCATGTATGTAAACAATGTTAAATTAGAGACATAGAAGTAACGAGTAAATTAATTAAATAATGAACTTTTGCTACCTCGGTCTGCTGCACTGGAACTCCATGCTCGTTGTTGTACGCGTTCCACTCGTTATTGTTCAACACCCATTGGTGGATCGCCCACCCCGAGTCATCATCTGCAGAAATGAAGATAAATTAATAAGAATGATCTTTTAAAGAGACGCTTAATAATGATCATTTGTATGACATATTATTACCTGTAGGAGGTGGCGACATCTCCTCAGCGTAGATAGGAGCTCAAGGCTGCTCCGGATATGGTGGTGGGGCCTTTATCTCGCGCCAATTGATGTCATCCCCGGCATCGTGCAACATACCAACCAGGCGCCCGTCCCACCCAGAGTCCTCCACGATCGGTGCGCTGTGTTGGAGCATTTGACATCCTATCGCTCTCCAACTTTTTCTCGCCATGCACACCAAGCTATGTGCCACTCCTCTAATAGCGGTCAAAATCTACACACAATGTATTTTCATTATTATTATTAGAAGATGAATAAATAACTACAATTTTTTAAGCATGTCAGTTTCATTTAAACATACCGCACGAGCATGGATCGGGCCGAAAGGCAAGTAAGTCCTAGATCCGTCACCCGTGAGTCTCCGTTGAAGAGCATCACCATAGTCCCCCTGTACATAAACCGTCGGCATGCCCCATCTCTGGTACCATACTAAGTATCGCAATCTCCAAGGCCCGACCGGTATAGGGGCATCTGGAGCTGGAGGCGGGGTCCATAAGTGATCCTCCGGCCTTGCAGGTAATGCTCCCAGAAACGCGTGCTCCATTCGACTTTAGGCTTGTTGTGTTTAGTGCTGCAATATAAATTAATTAGTAACGTGTATGGCTGAACAAGTAATAAAATAGACAAACAATAAGGCAGTGGGTAGTTACCTGTGCAGCTGGGTGGTCTGCTGCTCGTGCAACTCTGGAAAATCAGGGACATAGGCATCCAAGCCAAACTGACGGGCACTCAATCAGGATAGTGATACTCAACTATCCAGAAGCATACGCACGACCCCCGATAAAACGAGAGATATCTCTGCTCTAATGTCAGCTGGCACAGAAGGCCCCGATCATAGAACAGACGATAGGGGTACCAGGTGATGCTCGCCTCGTGAAGCATCTGGAGCTGACCCCGGACATACGAAATCCCCATGGTCCTCCCTCTGCCCGTGTCCTCGTATGTGTAGGGAGTACCCCATATGGCACCGTACCCCGGACGTCTCTCGGGGTCATCTCCCATCCATAACCCCCGCCTGAGCTGGAGGAACAGGTCGACACACCGGTATATGTGACCAGGACCACTGCTGGAGTAAAAGAAGCGGTCCGGCAATCTGCTTGTTTGTTGCCTAAATTTTGGACATGCGGTGCACTTCTGGTAAATATGGAACCCTAATATTTGTAATAAAAAAATTAAAATATTTGTACAAACTTACTAGACAAGCATGACACAATCCCCGGTATAAGTGGGCGAGCACGGCTCCACCCCAGTTCTACTTCGACGGCCGCTGAATGTCCCTCAGCAGAAAGAGGAACATAATCGGGACTGCGTCACTGCTGGAATCGACAAACATGACGCTGCCACATAAATCCATGACAAACGCCCTCACGTACCTGCAATATAAATTAGAGACATAAATAACTACATTTTTTGTTGAATACATAACCCCATAATTTGCAACTGTTTGTGATTACCTCAGAACGGCCCGCTCGTCACGTGTATCAGGGGTGATCCTACGCCGGTGGAAGTAACTGCGGAGCGCCGCAAGACTAATGCAGTATTGTGAATACCGGTACTCCTCCTCCTCTCCTTTCTTCTTCTTCTTCTTCTTCTGCAAGTCCGTCGGAGCGGCCCCCAGCAGCTCCGGTATCATGTGCAACAGGTCCGGATGGTCTGAGACACCACCGATGGGGTCGCCATCTATCCGTAAACCCCATAAGGCGCTGACGTCACCTAGTGTGACTGTTCATCTCCCCAACCGGAAGGTGAAATGTATGCGTCTCCGGTCGCCATCTCTCCACCAGATCGCAAACGAGAGCCTGGTCAATATCACAGTGAGGCATGGTGGCCAACTGATACAACCCGAGATGCATGATGCACTGCTCCATCAACTGGTGACGGACGTATGGTATCTCGGGGGTGCGATGCCTCACTGTCAACATCGTCGTGTCCTGCATTTTACAATGATTTCAATATAAACGTCTAATTATCTGTAATGTTAAATAATGCTATTTAAATTAGGAATACAAATCTAACGTACCTCCATAGATGCAAGTGAGACGCGGTGCCTGACATGTGGGGTCCATAAAAGAGGACTAAATGTGTCAGGATGGTGAGGGGGATAATCTCCAAAGGGAGCATCTGCACCGGACGTCTCTGCACCGGATGCCGCTGCACCGGAATCATGTGAACTCTCCCCCGTCTCCAGAGGGGCATCCCATGCACGTCCTCGTCTAGTTCTGACCATACTACATTTCAATAAACAGAGGATTCTATCTTATACATCCTGATTTATAAACCCTAACTTATAAACTCCAATTTTGTCAACCCTGAACCCTAATTTAATAATTCAACCCTAATTTAAACAATTCAACCCTAACCCCTAATTTAAATAATTCAACCCTAAACCCTAATTTAACAATTCAACCCTAAACCCTAATTTAACCATTCAACCCAAATTTAAACAATTCAACCCTAATTTAACAATTCAACCCGAATTTAACAATTCAACCCTAAACCCAAATTTAACAATTCAACCCTAAACCCTAATTTAACAAATTCAACCCTAAACCCAAATTTAACAATTCAACCCAAATTTAATAATTCAACCCTAAACCCTAATTTAACAATTCAACCCAAATTTAACAATTCAACCCTAAACCCAAATTTAACAATTCAACCCTAATTTAACAATTCAACCCTAAACCCTAATTTAACAATTCAACCCTAAACCCTAATTTAACAATTCAACCCTAAATCCTAATTTACCAATTCAACCCTAAACTTGGAAACCCTAATTTTTAACAATTCAATCGTGTCGGGAAAATCGACAACCCGCACAAGATAATTAACAATTCAATTCTACCAATCGTTCCAATGCCAATACAAGATACAAAATATAAATTAAAAAAATTATTTAGAGACTTACTCGAAAATAATCAGATTGTCGTCGAGATGGCCGAAAATTAGGGTTCGGGTGTGTGTGAGAGAGAGAGAGAGAGGAAGAGAGAGAGAGAGAGAGAGGCAGATTTGAAGAGAGAGAGGAAGAGAGGGAGAGAGAGAGAGGAAGAGAGAGAGAGAAAGAGAGGGAGAGAGAGAGTTCAAGAGAGAGAGAGAGAGAGAGAGAGAGAGAGAGAGGAAGAGAGGGAGAGAGAGACTTGGTAGTGAGAGAGGGACCACTGGTGGAGGTTTTCGGGCGGCGGGGAGGCAGAGAAGAAAAGAGAGAGAAGAGAGCGGTCTGGGGGGTCAGACCGCTTATAAAAAAAAAAAATAATAGCGGACCGCCCAGCAGCTGGGCGGTCAGATATGAAGAGTGGACCGCCCAGCTGCTGGGCGGTCAGGTGGGGAAATTGGACCGCCCAGTAGACGGGCGGTTGGGGTAGATTTAAAAATAAGTTTGGGGTGGGGGCAGATTTGATAATTTGTTTTTTTTTTTGGTATTAATAAAAATATCGGCTGTATTTTGAACATTTGCTTCTGGCCGCCATATTTTATTTTTAATAATTTACAGTTAAAATCTATCGTTTGATTTTTGAGTACCACAACACAACACCAATTAAGCTCGTGGAATGCATGATCATGAAATATATAATATGATAATGAAGTAGCCAGCAGAATAGGCTTCAGACCTTCTATAGCTAAGGTGAATTGACTAGTCGTTGGTAGTAAGAATTGACAGCTAGCTTGTTCTTTACAGAATATTTTATTTTTAGAAATATTAAAAAATAAATTATAGAAAAAGAAACTTATTACTTGTTTTCGAAGAGACCAAACTAATAATTTGGCCCTTTTCAACAGTCTTAGGGCCTGCTCCAGTTAGTGGTACGCGGAGGGAAAGGGAGGTGTGGCCGGATCTGCCCGTGGCAGATTATTTGCTTCAGAGTTTTAAAATTTGAAGATGAACGGATAGGAGAGAAGGGGAACGAAGGTGAAATAGGTTCAAAATTTAAAGAAAAAAGTAGAAAAAAGTAGCGATCTTTTCACCTCTGAATTGGAGTATAGACGAGGTGAAATTGCTGCCTCCTTAACCCTCTTCTCTTCCCTTCACTTTCCATTAATAACGTTTCACCTCCTCTATGTGGAGCACGGCTTTAAGAGACCATACATGCCAATGACCATGTAGATTGAAAAACTAAAGAGACTGAATCAATGATCGATCTCTTTAAGTTTTGCAAATTTAAGAGGGTTTGTTTTTTATGATTTCTGTAGGGACCGAATCAATAGTTTGATCTCTATAATTTTCAAACTTTTTGTGGCTTGGTTTTCAGCAATTCACGGTAACTATAGGAACCCAATTATTAATTTGGTCTCTATAAATATTTCAAAGTATTAGTCTCTTATGTGAGATGAAAAAAAAATAATCAATTTTCTTTCTGATAATTTAATTTTTTTTAATTTCTAAATATAAATTTTGTTGGGTTGTTTATCCTACACCAAAATTTTGTATGATATATCATAACTTTAGTAATCATAAACTAGGCTAATTTAATAATTTTCTAAATTTATACTAAAAAAAGATATTATTTCTTAATTTTGTGATTGTTAGCAAGCTAGAGATTTTTTTTTTTCATTTTTCAATTTACGCCAAAGCGGGAGCACTTTTAGAAACATTTTAGCTGACTTGTATACTTGTATATATGTGTTGTGCCTCCGAACTTCCATTAATAAAAAATGATAAATAATAATAGAAGTAGCAAGCATCTAAACAGCTCAGGAGCCAATCCGCCGAAATTTTTATTTTTAACATTTTAATAAAATCAATTATTAAATTGACCATCGTTTTCGGTCAATTCTAAATCTAGCACGGCCGCACCGGCATTCTGCGGACCCATATGAGGGAGGCCGCAGAATACCGGAGCGGACCCCCATATGGGGCCGCAGAACCATTCTGCGGACCCCCCTTTTTTTTTTCTGTTGTTTTACCGCGGCATCTCTGCGTCAAAAGTCTTACCGCCAAATTAAAAAGTCTTACCGCAGGTCAAAAGTCTTACCGAGGCATTCTTGATAAATTATTTCTCGGTTTTTGTGCGGCAGAGATTGTAACATTTTAGCAATAATGAGAGGTCAAAAGTCTTTCTGCGGAACCATTGGAAGAAAAAAAAGACTCAAAAGACTTTTGACCTGCGGACCCTTGGAAGAAAAAAAAAAAAAAACAAACAAGGGTCCGCAGAACCATTCTGCGGACCCATTTGAGGGTCCGCAGCGGTATTCTGCGGCCCCGCTCAAATGGGTCCGCAGAATGCCGGTGCGGCCGTGCTAGATTTAGAATTGACCGAAAACGATGGTCAATTTAATAATTAATTTTATTAAAATGTTAAAAATAAAAATCTCGGGCCAATCCGTGCTATGCATAGTACCATAGACTCAGTCATGTTCATGCATCTTGCTACGATCGAGCATTACGGTCACTGACACCTTGTTTGGATGAAGAGTAGAGGAAGGAAGGAGAGGTGAAGAATAGAAGGGAATGGAATGGAATAGAAAGGAAAATTAACATATTTAACCTCTTCGTGTTTGGATGATTAATAAAAAATAAATTTAACTTTCTCTTCCGTCTTATTTCTTGTTTGGTTGATTAAAATTAAAAGGTTAATGAGAAATTCGGTGGTGGTTGTAGGTTTGTGACAAAAAACTTGAGAATTATATAGGTAAGATATAGGGTTGAGCATTTGTGCTACTTTTTCTAAAAATATTTGCAACAAAATTTATTTCCATCCGTTACACCCCAAATCGAGAGGGAAACCGATTCTATTGATTATAATGATACAAAGTTAAATCTTTCACCTCCTATACTCTTCACCTCCGACATAATTTTATCAACCAAACACAATTTGATGGAAAATTTTCTTTTCTTTCCATTCCCTCCCTCTACTCTCCATCCAAACAAGGTGCGAAAGTGTTTAGTTCTTCCTTTATGATGCTGCTAATAATTGCTAAGAGTATCAATGCTCGCGTGGGACCAAAGTTAACACCTTTTTTTTCTCTTTTCTCTGTGGTTGTTCTCAGTGCAACTATGCAAGAGATTTATCTAGTACTAGCATAGGTGATAGGTGTACTATTCATTAGTCTCATTATGTGCCGATATTTTTATTAAAATCCAAAAAAAAAAACAAATTATCAAATTTGCTCCCACCCCAACTTTATTTTTATTTCTACCCTAACCGCCCGTGGGCTGGGCGGTCCACTTTTCCCACCTGACCGCCCAGCAGCTGGGCGGTCCACTATGCATATCTGACCGCCCAGTGGCTGGGCGGTTCAGTTTCCATATCTGACCGCCCAGCAGCTGGGCGGTCTGCTAGTGTTTTTTTTTTTTTTAGATTAGAGAGACAATATGAATATCAAGATGCTGAATTCTTAACGCTAAAAATTTGATTTTTTTTTGTAAATATTAGTTAGATTACTTCTTTTAAGCATATTTATACTAAAATATGCTAAATTACTTGGAATTATGTTAAATTACGTTGAGTTACACTATATTAAGTTAAATTACACTAAATTACATTACATTACGCTAAAATACGGTAAATTACATATGAATAGGGACGATATATCTTCACTAAAAAGGCGAAAAACGACGACGAAACTTCAAACAGTCATAAAACGGCGCTCGAGTGTCCGATTTCAGCAAATGACCACTTTTCGGAAAGCTTGTGAAAATGCGCATGCGTCCGTGCCGCGATGCCGGATTCCAAAATTCAAAATCACCAAAAAACAAAGGGAAGAGCCTCAAAACTTGAGTTGAAGTTTCCGATTAAGATTTTCATTTCTATTATTCAATCCAAGTAGCTCAGTAAATTAGTTACATAATGAAATTGTAGAATACCATTTTTTACTATTTTTGGAATTTTTTTACTATTTTTTATGATTCGTGAAAGATGGCACATAATCGGTCTATTTTAGCGTAATTTTCCGTAGTTTAGCGTAATTTAGTGTAATTCAACATAATTAGCGAAGTTATTGTTATTTAGTGTAATTAAAGTAATTTAGTGTAACTCAACGTAATTTAACATAATTTTAAGTAATTTAACATATGTTCCTATGTTCAAGTAATTTACACTAAATTTAACATAAATTACTCCGAAATACACTAAATTGTAAATTACTTGAACATAGGAACATAGGAAAGGTATTTTAAATTACTTGAAATTACTCGAGCGCCGTTTTATGACCGTTTGAAGTTTCGTCGTCGTTTTTTGCCTTTTTAGTGAAGATATATCGTTCCTATTCATATGTAACTTACCGTATTTTAGCGTAATGTAATATAATTTAGTGTAATTTAACTTAATATAGTGTAACTCAACGTAATTTAACATAATTTCAAGTAATTTAGCGTATTTTAGTATAAATATGCTTAAAAGAAGTAATCTAACTAATATTTACAAAAAAAATCGAATTTTTAGCGTTAAGAATTCAGCATCTTGATATTCATATTGTCTCTCTAAAAAAAAAAAAAAACACACTAGCAGACCGCCCAGCTGCTGGGCGGTCAGATATGGACACTGAACCGCCCAGCCCACGGACGGTTAGGGTAGAAATAAAAATAAAGTTGGGGTGGGAGCAGATTTGATAATTTTTTTTTTTTGGGGGTTTTAATAAAAATATCGGCATTATGTGACTTCTCAATCTTATCCAGTGGTGAGATTTTATTTTTATTTTTAATACGGGGACTAATGCTATGTATGTAATTTAAATAGAGATATTGACAACGCTATTTTGCTTCATGCAACATATAGATAATAAAATTAAAATTAAAAAATCAGATAATTCATATGTTGCGTGAAGCCAAAACAGCTTTGTCAATATATTTATCGAGTGGGTCTATGGTGCTATGCATATCACAATTTGGTCTGTAATATGGATTAATATATTCATTTTCAAAATTCTAACTGTCGATTCGAACCATTCAACATGATTTTTATATAAATATGTACTTGCAAACTGAATTTTATATTTTTTACAATGCTTTTACTATTTTTTAAGATAGGTAGAAAATCATTGTTTTGGATGGTCTAGAATTTTCAGATCAAGTTATTTTCTATCTATCTTAAAAAATTGTAAAAAAATTGTAAAAAATATAAAATTCGGTCTGCAATTACATATTCAGATGGTGATCATATTGAACGGTTCAGATCGACCGTTTGTATTTTGAAAATGAAAATATTAATCTGTATTACGGACCAATCCGTGATATGCATAGTACCATAGACTCACTGATATCTATCCTACAATTTGTACAGGCGCATATGCCAAATAGGAATGTTATTATTATAGCTTAAAATTGTTATAAACTATTCCATCAATTCAAAATTATCATATCGATATACAATTCGGAATACCCGGAAACTATTCTAAAAAAAAAAAGGATAGGCACTAGTAAAAGGCAAAAAAAATTAGGTCACAGGCCCAGCAATGATCCCACCGCGTTAAAACTGAAATGCAACTTTCGAAAATCAGGGAGGTAGATTCAATTAATTCTAATGTATTTGGATGTCAAACATAATTATTTTTTTATTCCTGAGTTAGAAAGTTCAAATTTCGAGTTGTTGAAACATGACTAATTTTATTCTGACTAAGACTTAGGTGCTAAGATAGCATAAGATCTTTCGTACTACGGCTTTAAAAATATATCCTATAAATTTCAAACTTCAATCTAAGTAGTTCAGTAAATTAGTTATATAGTGAATTTGTAGAATACTAATTTTTACTATTTTTGAATTTTTTTTACTTTTTTTTTATGATTTATGAAAGATGGCCAAAAATAGTCTAAAATATTGACAATTTTTTTTATTTTTAAGTCATTTTTTGCCATCTTTCATAAATTAATAATAAAAAATAGTAAAAAAAATTCAAAATTAATAAAAATTGGTATTCTACAAGTTAATTATATAACCAATTTACTAAGCTACTTAGATCAAAATTTGAAATTTATACGATAGATTTTTTAGGCCGTAGCACGGAAGGCCTTATGCTATCCATAGCGCCTAAACCTTATCTTTTATTCTGAGTTTGCAACTGCAAATTTTGAATTGTTGGTTTTTATGGAAAACATCAAAATTTATGCATACAAAAAAAAAAAATCCGATTTTAACCTCATTTTAATGGGCAAACGAGTTTTAAAAAATAAAATTCTTCAGTCTATTAATTTTATAACTTAGTATGTGCACATAAGTTTTATCAATTATGAATTTGACTTTCACAGCATTTGCCACACTAATTTTTTAATATTAGACTGTTATTACAATATCGCTAAATTAAAAGGGCAAATATATGAGGTACATATATTAGGATGACTTCCAGTACATCATATGCCAAAGTCCAATTAAAAACAATACAATCAGAAATTTACGAATCTTTCTGTCATTTTATTAAACAAATACAATAAACTAACATTTCATATGTCATAGAGACCTCCTCCATGATTTTGGGGAATTGGAAAAGTCTCACATTAAATGAGATTAGTGTCTTGGATTGTTATTTTTTTTTTTCAATTTTCAAATTTTTTGTTGGAATAGAAATTTTTAATATGTGAATGAGAATTTTTAGAATATAGGTGTTCGAAAAATGTATGGAAATTTGTAAAGATGTTGGTTTTTTTTTTCCTTTTAATAGAATATGTAATACTAAAATTAAACTATATTAAGTGTATTGATACTAATTACTGATTCTATTTATATAATTGTACAAATCAGATTCTTAAAAAAATAATTGAGTGAAATGATTACACACTGCTAAGTGATATTGGAGTGAACTGACCACACACTGCAAAGTGATAAATGAGATGAAATTGCCAGACTAATGTGGCAATATTATGTTAGTAGTCAAAATAGAAACTTAACTTAAAAATTAGTCTGGTGTTTTATTTAATTAAAATTTCTTGTATTTATAAATTCTGTTTTGTTTAATTATTTTTAGTTTTGTGTTTGATAAATTATTATTGTACTTTTGAAATGCTATTTGACATTATTATTAGTCTTGTGTTTCAATTTTTATATTTATGTATTTTAAACTATTTTAGCTTAATTACAATTTAATGAATTTAATAAATGAAACAAATGAGAACTTTGATTAATGAACATTGAGAAAGGGGACAAGAACAAATTATTGCTCTATTGCATTTAATCACAAATGAGAATGAGAACTTTAATAAATTATTATTCTCAACTTTGGCTCCATTGTGTTTAATTAATTTATTGCTTCAGCGAAAAAATCAGAATTTGAAAAAAAAAAACGGACGCGGGAGTTCATTTTTTTCCCCATAAATAACAAGGCAAGAGATAGGAACAAAATCCACAAGGTATTACAAATAAGAATTAAAATTAGATCACCGAACACCTTACTTGGAAAAAAATACCCTTGACATCATTTTTTACCAAAATTTCCATGGTATTTGCTGGAGCCGAAAGCGAGAATTTATTTTACTACAGGCCCTTATTGTTATCAAACCGAAAGCGAGAATTTATTTCTTGCCATTAAAAATTTGTTTGAAGTGATAAGGTAATGTTTTCTGTAAATGAAATTACAGGTTCCAAATCTGATGAGAGTTTCCTGTGGATATTAAAAATGATTGAATGGTTTGACCCAATTTACTAAAACAAAATTGCTTGCTTGTATGAAATTACTACAACAAAATTCTATTTTTTTTTCATTTAAGTAATCATTTTGTACCGTTTAATAAGAAAATGTTCGAAAACAAGTATCTTCAAGTTTTTAGTTAAAATCAATAATATGTCTGCTTTGGAATTTTGTAGACAGATCTTTTACTTGTGAACATAACAAGATGCATCCTCAAATTTAAATGCAAATTTTAACAGCGCAGCGCAGTACAGTCCGATTTTTTTTTTTCTTTATTCACAGCGCCGTGTGAATAAAAAATAAAAAATCCACAGCCAAAACTTTAGGCAAAGACTTTAACCGAGCAGTTTTGGCTTCATGCAGCTCACAAACTCTAGAACTAAAGCAGCCCTGCATATAGTCCGTGCGCTGCATGAAGTCAAAATTACTCTGTTAAAATCTTTACCCAAAATTTCGGTGTGGAAAAATAAGTTTTAACGGTTTTGTTTTGTAATGGGAAATTGAAAATGTTTAGCTAATATCAAAAGATTCCAATTTGGGAGGAACAAAACAAGATAAAAGAAAAAGAAAACTACATATTTTGAAGAGATTAACTCAACGTGCCAAAATGGTGCTGACGTATTCATGGAAAAATAAAATAGCCCAAAAGAAAGTTTAAAACCCCAATAAATAAAAACAATCATTATCGGAATTATAATTTTTTAAATCCCAAGAGGAAGAGAGAGACGTATGTATATTTATAAAATCGCATGGAAATTGGGGGTCCCAAAAATGGACAAAGCTCCATTTCTCCAATTAGCAAAGGTAGAGCCCATTTCTCTGCTTGTCTTGCTGGCTATTAGCTCTTCTTTGTTTCTTCCCTTTAATGGTTTTTTGTCTCTATAGTAGAACTCTACACACTGAGACCCGGGGGGGATATAAAGAGAGAGAGAAAGAGATTGTGGTGAGCTGTTTCCACTTATCTCTCTTTTTATTTGCAATTTCAGTGATTGGTTTCACAGAGGGAAAGGAAAGGAGGTGCCTTTGCTTGCTTCTATCTCTCTGTCTCTGATTTAAGGCACTGTCAGAGACCTCTCAATATTTCTCTGTGATTTTGATGGGTTTCCAGATCTGAGGCCTGAGCTGTAGATTCATAATCTGGCGTAGCGCTCCACAAACGAATAAGAAAACAATAGTGGGTCCTTTTTTTTCTTTTCTTACTTTCTCTCTCTTTTTTATCAGGTAATAATTGCTGTACTTAATTTTTAAAAAGGGGCACCATATTCTGCCTTGTTTGCTTATCAGAACTGTTCATCTGCTTGGTATTAGGTTAGATTGGGCCAACAGGAGGCGAGCCTTTGATCCTGAGCTGCAATTCGGTCTAATTAAAAGCTGAGCAACGATCGCTGCTTAGAGGTACGAAAGAGATGGTGAAATTATTTATTTATTTCTTTTAACTATATACTTTTTGTACAGAAGGGATCTTTATAGTAAATATCTCAAAACAGCCTATTTCTGACACTGGGTACCTTTTGAAATATCTTTTCTTTCTTTCTGATTTGTTTAGGCATTGTATAGGAGATTAACCAGTTAAAAGGAATACATACATGTCTTGTGCTGGGTGAGATGATTGATGCTATAAGTATCTACCTTGATGGATTTGTTCAAGACTTGCTGGAGCTCACAATCGGGTCGCAATGTAAACGGGTCTGATTCAGTTGGCCGAAGGCAGGGCCTGTTGTGGTACAAAGATTTGGGGCAACATGTCAGTGGTGAGTTCTCAATGGCAGTGGTTCAGGCCAATAACCTTCTGGAAGACCAAAGCCAAGTAGAATCGGGCCCGCTAAGCTCGGTAGAACCTGGTCCATGTGGGACCTTTGTCGGGATCTATGACGGGCATGGCGGCCCAGAGACATCCCGGTACATTAATGAGAACTTGTTTTATCATCTTAAAAGTAAGTTTCTGGAGTTTATTTAATCTTGTCGACTATTTGTACTTTTTCATTTATAGTTTTGCCTTGGTCTTGCATTGTAATTGTTCAAGGGCGGATGCAGTGAGAAAAAAGGGGGCCCCACCCCCAATCCCAATTTTCTAGCTCCGCCCCTGTAATTATTACATTCATAACTATAGTTCAGTTAATTATTTTGGGATTCTTAAGATTTTCTTTTGGAAGTTCGTTGCATGTTTCTCTCTCCCCCTTAACGGAGGTTTGTTTGACTCTCCTGAGAAAGATTATATGCTAAAAATCAGAATGATGATACACCGTGTTATCAAAATCCAATAATAATAATCTCTAAAACAAATGAACTTCTATATTGAATACATAGTGCTTCATTTTTAAGCTCTTTAAATTTAATCGGATTAGGAAAGTTGGGATACCATATAGGTATCTAATAATATTTTTGCAATGTATTTGACTTCTTATATTACTTAGATTCAGAAAATAAGAAAATAACATGTTTGGTGACTCAGATAATGCCCATCTTATTTCCTATTTCAATTTCTGACATCGCTTCAACCATTACCACCCAATGTCAAATCCAGGGTTTACATCAGAGCAACAAGCCATGTCAGCAGATGTGATCCGCAAAGCATTCCAGGCAACCGAGGAGGGGTTCCTGTCAGTGGTGACCAAGCAGTGGCCCATCAAGCCGCAAATTGCAGCAGTCGGCTCATGCTGCCTGGTCGGTGTGGTATGTGGAGGAACCCTCTTTGTTGCCAACGCAGGTGACTCTCGAGTCGTGCTGGGGAGGGTCGTTAAGGCTACTGGAGAAGTCCTTCCGGTCCAGCTCTCAGTAGAGCATAATGCTGCAATTGAGTCAGTCAGGCAGGAGCTGAAGGCGGCACATCCTGATGACCCCCAAGTCGTGATGCTAAAGCATAACGTCTGGCGTGTGAAGGGCATTATTCAGGTACTATTGGTGTATCACTGGTTGTTTAGTACTTGTTGTTTTTGCTGTTCAATCTTAGTATAATTGCACTTTTTGCATTCTTTTACAAGCTTTATCAAATAATTTGGATAGAAAACTATCTTTTAGTTGATAACAAGAAGTTGGTGGGTCCGATCAAGTAAGGTATGGGTCTCTCACTTATACCCTGCCCAACCTGCTCTCCCTTTTTGTCTATAAATATTTTTAATTTTTTATCAATTGTGTAAATGATTGTATCTTTATGAACAATTATGGGTAACAGTGCTTGTATGGGTCTCATTTATACCTGATTCAACCCACTGCACTTTTTTTACTGGTTAATATATATGAAATATTTAAAAAAAATTCAGTGACGGTCCCTTCTAATTCTTTTCTAATTCAGAGAAAAAAGAGAGGTTATCTGGTAAAATTAAAAGAAAAAAGAATTATAGTATCACAAATAAAAGTTGTTCTGTTATGGGTTGACTAATTGGAGAAAGTCTTTTAAGCATAAAAATTCAGGGCTGGTAGCTACTTTAGACGGTAACAAATACGAATATTTCTATGCAATACAACTTGGATAAAATAATAAATTATTTTTTCAATATCTTTGATGCCATTCATTTTAGATGTATGTTTTAACATTTATACTAACATTGTATATACTAGAATTATTTCATGTCAGTCATTTATTTTCTAAAATAAGCAGCTTAAAAATGAACATGCAATCACTATCTTTTGTTTTTGAATAGAGTGACATGATAAGTCCAGTCCAAGGGGAGGCAGTTCTTTTATCCCACTTCTATTGCATTATTTGACAACTTCCTAATCTCTCCAAAAAAGAAAGTACAGAAAGTTATTTTTATATTTATGATGTATCGCATGTGTCCCATGTGTGTATTGGCATCATGTATCGAATTAGCATATGTCGGTAATACATGTGGAGGCATATACAATTGGGAACCCTGCAAGTTGCATTACAAACATATGGATTTACAAGTGTACAAATTTAAAATTATAAATTCTGTAAATTCTTTACTTTCAGGTGTCAAGGTCGATTGGAGACGTATATCTAAAAAAGTCAGAATTCAATCGAGAACCATTGCATGCAAAGTTTCGTCTGAGAGAGCCATTTCAAAAGTCCATACTGAGTGCCGAGCCATCAATTTCAGTGCACCAACTGCAGCAGCATGATCAGTTTCTTATTTTTGCGTCAGATGGCCTCTGGGAGCATCTCACCAATGAGGAAGCTGTTCGCATTGTACAAAATAGCCCTCGTAATGTACGTTTTTGTGTTTTTAATGCTAATTTTAAGTAAAGAGAAACACCACTGCTTACCTAGGATTGAAATTTTGCTTGCTATGTACTGATGCTGTACTGACAGGGTAACTGGACATACCAGTGCCTCAAGGTTTGCAACTGAGCCGCTGAAATTTAGTGCAACTAAGAGAAAGTTAATTGAACTGGTACAATTAAGTCAATTTAATCCTACTTAAACTAACTAGTTCAATTGGGTAATTAAACTCTGATGAAGTCAAGAGATGCACAGAGACTAGTTGAGTTAATACAGGTAGCAGTAGCATACTATCAGAATCAGATGTATATGTTATTTTTTATATACCTGGCATAAGTATACTAAAGTCTGATATTTACTATTGCATATAGGTCAAATTTAGGTACCTGCAAGTTGAAACTGCAATTCTTTCTAAAATTACATAGTGACTTTTGCAGGGTATAGCGAGAAAGCTTGTGAAAGTGGCTTTGCAGGAGGCGGCAAAAAAGAGAGAAATGAGATACTCTGATCTGAAAAAAATCGACCGTGGGGTGCGGCGGCATTTTCACGATGATATAACTGTCGTTGTTTTGTTTCTTGATCAGAATCTCATGAGCAAACCTAGCTGGAACAAGGGGCCCACAGTGTCGCTGAAAGGAGGAGGCATCTTAGTGCCATCAAATTCTCTTGCACCATATACTTCCACATAATAGAGGTGCCATAGCTTCCAATAACTTCAAGCTTTCTTAGGCGGGGAAAACAGATCTTTTTTGTGAACCCTTGTCAGAAACAAAATTCCCCTTTTACCCTCTACTTGCCCGTAGCAAACCTGTTAATATATCCCACGTTCGTTCAATCCTTTCTTCAAAAATCTCCCTTGCTCACTTTCGAAGAAAGCAGGGAAAGGGGGTTGAGGAGAACTTTGATGTTTCTCGAATTTCTCTTTTCCGGAGACATACAAACTAATATGAAGTTTTATGGTAGTAAATGAGAAATCTGCCTCAAAAGAATAAAGAGATCAAGTGGAATTAAAGTGTACTATCCCCTCTTTGTTCATGTTCACAAGGTCTTGTAGTTGCGCCTGACAGTGTGCTGATTGCAACTTGATTAGATTATTTTTGTTAGCGATGTAATTGCTGTTTATTCGTTTATATGATTTTTTTTTTCATGCAACAAATATTAGTTGTACTTTCTGGAAACATGATTAAATGATAGCACTCTACTTTCTGGTTTAAAGGAAAAACGACCACCAATTATTTGATGTAAATTGTGTAGACTAAACAGGAATTCATATCCCATAAAGTAACTCAAATTTTGAATTTAGATCCGGACTGTCAGATCTGTTTTGGCATGAATATTAAAGGGGTACTATGTATCCACCTTGAGACAGATTGGCCTGAATTCTAATCGGACGGTCCCGATCTAAACTCAAAATTTGAGTTACTTGAGGTGATCCAGACCGACTAAACAGCGCAATATTAACTAAATGACAGAGTATCTGCAGGAATCAGCAAATCAAGATATCAATGCTCTTCATCAAATAGAACCAAATTCTGGGTAGAATTACAATTAGAGCACAGAAGGATGTCTATTCAGAAAGGTATTCCAGATCTAAATTTTGTTTCTGAATGTACTCAAATGTGTCAAATATCGAGTTAATTTCAATAATTGTTGGCTTCTTCAGCTCCAGCTGTGCTGAAACCACAATTAAAGCTGCTGGTATCCACTAGCTAAGGTTTCCATTTCAGTAGCAGAACAACCTGTCCCGTCCTTGGAGTTGAGCATACAGCTATTTATTAGATCAATAACTACAGAAATAAATAAGTTCTTGCTATTCACAGTTGTCTCCCCATCTTTTGTAAGCTTAAAAGGAGCAATATAAATTTCTGCATTTTTTCCTAGCAGATACAGAACCTAACTGTTTCAGCTAATTACAAAGGAATATGACTATACGAGTATATAAATGCATAAATAAATTCACAGCACTAACGAAGGTACAATGACGTCACCAGCTGTGAAAAGAGTATGAATTCACTAATAATGACAGCAGGAGAGCGTATCCCGAAAATTGGTACAACATCCACTTGCAACCAACTCTCGATTGTTGAACCTATTACCGCTCCCACAACAAGGCCCCCTACTGTTATCAATGCAGCTTTTCCTGCAAAAATGATATAAATGTAATTAGTTACGATAACATTCAGAGTTTTGCAAAACACACCAAAATATTTCCCTAGTTGCAGATAACACCCAAGATATTATACTGTTCAAACCAATGTTATTCGTACCATCCAGCATTTTTCAGGGCTTATTGTTAATAGCATCTTAATATCAAAACCATTAATTCAATCAAAGATGATAACAGAAGCCCTAATATTTACCATATCAATTACCAAATCAGTCATAATTTAGAACCTGCAATCCAGTTTTGATTGGCTTGACTTAAGTGTAATTTAGGATTGTAGGAGCTATGTAGACATTTGACAGAATTTTTCATCAACCAATCTGATAAAAGTAAAGTACTAGGTGTAACTACTACAAGTTTTGAGTCTTATCCACAAGTACAGTAAGAACCATGGTGTAATTTCCATGAAAGCTTGTAACCTAATAGATATTCATACATACGAGTACAATTGTAATACAAGGTTTCTTTAACAGATTAGTCGAGGGTGATTAGTTCAAATAGTATGCAAGCAACAAATACTGGAACCATAACCCCCATCTGACCCAATTTACCAATTAATAACCTTCCATAGAAATTACATGACCAACAGTCTCAATGACGTAAATTTTGGGAATATTAGTTCTTTCCTTTATTGAGGATAAATATGAGGTTGGGTGAACTGTCACAAATGTGGTCAAAGGCTCAAATATGTGGGCGTTAAGATTTAAATTTGATCCTTCTTTAAGTAGTGCAGGAAAAATAAAAAGAAAGAAAAAATGGAACAGCAACTTGTCTTCAAATAATGGAATCCAATACTGGGATAGAAGCTGAGGGAAAAAGATGAGAAAAAGTTCAGCATATGTAATTGAGTTTTACTAGTTTATCTGCCTATCCCTTTCATAGGGGATTTATCCATGAAATATCAATAAAGTGAAAAAAAGTAACAAATCAGGTACCTAAGTTCACATTCTTCTTTGCTAAAAAGTACAGCGAAGCTCCAAACCCAGTAGCCAATATGTACCCGGGAACATCAGGAGCAGTGTATGGACCCGATAACAAATCGGATGATCCACTCGCAAATGTGAAAACCATCAAAGTTCCAAATACACCTGCCTGGATCCCCAAGTCTCTATTAGTTGGTGTTACAATTGAAACAGGTGGATTGTTTATGGCTTTTTGCATCCACTGAGGCGTGGGACCAGTACCAGCACGCCTAACGGGTTTGACATCAGCATAACGGATCCTGCTGCTTGCAACCTTACCAGCTCGCCTTTGTGAAAGACTTTGCATCAGCAACGTGTCATATGCAGCCTCTATCTGAAAAATAAAGTTAGTATTTAGAAATGCAGAAGTTCAAACAAACAAATTTAATGAGATGTCAGCAGTAACGACGACAATTTAGCTTCATATTTTTTAACCTATGATATTGATACATTTATTGTACTTGAGTAATTATTTCTGATTAGTTGTATTTTTTGAATTAACAGGGAACGTATCAGATCTGAAGCTCAAATGGGCACCGACAAGACTGTTTCAAGTGGAGTTGGTAATCTGCAAATCTCAGCGCTACATTACTATTCCATGAACAAATTCTCAATCAAACCAAATTCTACCTAGATTTTACAAAAAACGACTCCCAATCATGATATAATGCAAACAAAGAGATTTGCACCTGATCAGTTGCTTCAGGGTCGTCCTTGCAAGTCGCTGCAACAGCATTCTTTGCTCTTAGGATTTCATCAAAGGTAGCTCCTTTATTGACACCCAATAACTTGAGTGCGCTCTCGACTGACATCTCGTAAGGAGCAGAGGAGTCGTCGGCCCTCGAACCCGCCGCCGGCGCCGGAGGCAGCGGGAATGAAAAACCTCGGCGACGTGGCCCGGAGGTGGAAGGGGACCACCGACGTCGTTGTCTCCATGGATGCGCCGCCAATCGGAAGCCGGTTAAGTGTCGATTGACGATAGAAACTCGGTAAAGGGATGGCGTCGACGCCATTAGATTCTTTTCTTCCTGCCTCGCCTCTCCTCACTGGTTTTAAATTTGTGGTGATAGTGCCTTTTCGGGCCAAAAGACTGATTCCGAATTCATATCACCTGAGTTAACTCAAATTTTGAGTTTAGTTCAGGACCGTTCGATCTGTTATAGTACGAATATTAAAGAATCCCGTGCATTCCACCTCGGACCGGATTGGCCGGATTCTGATCGGATGGTTAGGATATAAAACTCAAAATTTGAGTTACTTCAGAGAAGGCCAAATGAAGCTAAATTTAATTTTCTCAGTTGAGTTTTTGGTCGCACAAGGCTCATACGTACTTTGTACGCTGGTTCTAGAATAGTATAATAGATTTCTATCCACGTCGGATAATTTGCCAATTTTAAATCGAAAAAAGAATTCTATGATTCTATCCGTGCTGGTATGGGTCCGTTCAATCAACGCAGCATGCACCCAATTATAGTGTTTTACACTCCTCAGATTTGAAATTTAACCTCCCGAGGAAGCTAGGTGTTGTTTTCACCCATGGAAATAAAAAAAAAAATTAATATCCAGTCCATATCATATAACAAAATCATGAAACAAAAAAAAAATCCTAGGAACAACCAAATCGATGTTCAAAAACCAGCCTTTGATCTAGTGACGAGAGCAGCGAGTACGGATTCTATGAGGTAACTCAAATTTTGAATTTATATCCAGGCTGTCCAATCAGAATTTTAACTAATTCAGCTCGAGGTGAAATACACGGGCTCCTTTAATATTTCGTGCTAAAGTATATCTGAAGGTCCAAATTTAAACTCAAAATTTAAGTTAACTTAGGTGATGTGAATTCAAAGACAACAATTCTCTGTGTAAGAGGTGAATTCAAAACCTGAATAGAAAAGTTTCTTATGAACATTAAATAGAAGTTTGAATGCCAGAATTTCATGATCCTATTAAAAAAACTAATTGAGGTTTGATAGCTTATAAGCATCCGAATCCAAATTGGAGTCGTGTAACATCTTAAAAAAATTGAGTAATTATTATTACTTTATGTCAATAACGCTTTTCGTAATTAATAAAAGTATAGATCTTTTGATAAAAGATTTTATTTATAATAATAAAAATTATAGCGTTTCTTAGAACAAAGTTTAAAAAAAATATATAATTGTTTTAAAAAATATATATATTAGAAATATTATTCTAAATTTTGGATCTGATGGTGCAGGGCCTAATTTAGAGAGTGAGTCTGTTATGGATCGAATTTTTTTTCAAATTTTTGTCCAAATCAATCACAGACGTTGATTTTAAAAGGGTAAAATTAGAATAACTGCATATAATACTCTCCGTTAGGCCCTCCATTACTCTTCCAAACCCTTTGCTTCTGTCTCTTCCTCTCATGGATCGCCCCCTCCCTTGGCAAATTCGCATATATCTCTCCCTTCCTTCGGTCGCCCCCTTTTGCTCCGTATCTCCCCCTTCCGTCGGTCGCCCTTTCTCCTTTGCTTCGTATCTCCCACTCCCTCGTTCTCTCCAGTTGCTTTGTATCCTCTCGTCGGTCTCTCTCTCACGCACACACAAGTCCCTCTCATCAGATGGAGGCCAAAGCAGGTTAATGATTCTTTCTCTAGGTTTGAAGCATTGATTTCTAGTACATCCTTTCATTACAATGTCAAGTTTTGTTTTACAAATTGGTTTTCCTTATTAAATTCTGAATTTAAGTTATGTCTCAACTGAGAATTAAAGCTGTAAACAAAGTTAATGGCAAGCACTGTAATTTTGCTTTTGGGCCCTTACTTTGTTTCCTGAGATGAAATCCACATTAGTTAAAATTTGTGCACTGTTGCAGTAAGTCACTGTTTTGGTACCAATATATCGAAATTCTTGATCAAATGTGAGAAATGTGGGCTGCTTGTAGACAACTAGTTGGTTTGTAAATTTAAGTGGAAGTTCTGGACCCGAAGTTGTGCATATATTAGGACCAAACGTTGATTGTTTTTATGATAAAATTTATTATAGTTATCTTTCAAGTTACCAATGAAAACATGTACTAGTTTAAGGTGAGACCTTGTAATTACCCTCCCGTGCCCACCTCCACTGGGGCGTATCCATTTGCTATATCAGATAATAGCATACTTGTGATATCATAAAATAGCATACTTGTGATATCATAAAATAGCATACTTGTGATAAAAAGAATAAGTTTGGTACTTAAAACTATGTCAGAAAATAGCATACTTTTGGATACTTATGATAGAGACGCTATATCAGAAAATAGCATACTTGTCATACTTAAAACTTTATAATCATTCTTCTGGTAAAAAGAATGAATTGGTACAGTTTTTTTAATCATTGTGTAGATCACTCAGATATGTAAGTTCTGTTCTCATAAACCTATGAACCTGATATGCTTCATGATTAGCAACAATCCTCCTAATTATTGTATTAGAGAGAACATTCATAAACCTTGATATATTTAAAGGTATATTTATGCAATTTATGATTTTGTACGGTGATGGTTGTATTTTTGAAGTAATTTATGTTTAGTACATAAATTTATGCTTGAATATACTTGATGATGCTTGATTATGCAATTTGCTACACAATTTTCGTATGCACTTTTGATATAATATTGCATGTATCAGTATTGGTACGCACATACAAAGAGGATCAGTTTTCCAATCTCTTTTGGGCTGATCTTTGATTTTTGACTTTGGAGGGACTTGCTTGTAAGTTTACATATTTAGTATGGGCTCATTTCTCAAAGATGTTTTGAGTGCTTATTAATACCATTGATATGTACCAACAACTATTTTGGGCTTAATTGTAAAAAGGCACATGACTGATGAATATGAAAATTTTGTCCGGAAAAGAGTATTTATTACTATCTCACCCATAAAGAAATTGTTAACTCAATCCAATGCTTGTGCACAGATTTTTTTTGTTTTTTGTTATTTTGTGTACTAGTATCTTTGTACTTACATGAGTCATTTTTTATGTAATTAACAATATCTTTGTACATAGTGTATACAAAATACTGGTACCATTTGAAATATCAGTTATTTGATGGTTCTGAAAAACGTAGGACCTTAATGATTCAAGCATTGATGTGCTAATGAAAAAAAAATTAATGAATTGATTGGATCTTTTCTCTAAAGATGTGAACTATTTATATACTAGATAAACAAAGGTACTTAATAAATGAATTCAAGCATTGTTGCTTTTGCAGTACGAAGCTGTTTGTTTCTTGAAGTATGAAGTTGTTTGTTTTCTACGAAGGAAGGTGGTGAGTTGCAGGATCTTGTCAAAGAGAGCAACTCGTCCGATTCAAAAGACGATTCAGGTTTAGATGTGCACTTGGTGTCGCGTCTCAAAGAGCTTATTGACTTGAATCTAGTAATGGTTTTTATGAAATGTTCACCATAGGAACCGAAATGCGGTTTCGGTGGAAGCTTGTTGCGATACTCAAAGGAGTGTGTTCCGTTCAAGAGTTTTGATATACTTTCTGATGAGGCAGTGAGGAGCACTCCAGTAGGGAGCTCAAATCGACACTTTCTGAATAGGTGTTTTGGCATGCTTCAATGGAGTACTGCATTATGATGTTGTTTTAATTTCTCTTTGAGATTTTTATTTGGAAATTTGAGTTTGTACGACTATCTACTGTTAGTTGTTAGACTATGAATGCTTTGATCAATGTTTAAAGTATTAATGGTGCATGTTATTTGGCTATTCGCTTTCTAACTATCATGTTCTTCTATGTTTTGTCCTAATTTTATTTATGCAAGTCCCTTCAAGTATCTTCTAAACTGCTAAGTTGAATGTGTCTCTGAATCAATCTCTTGCCAAATTTATTTAAAAGTGCTCTCTGATAAGAGAGAACATGAGCACTTCTCAGTTGTAATGTAATACAATTTAATGTAGCTTTTTGTTATTGTAGTGATAATTTTTTAGTGCATTTTTTTGCAACCATTAAATTGCGTACCATTCAAAGGAAAACAAGAAAATAAAAACAATGGATAAATTAATGAATAAAAGAAAATTGAACAAATTAATCTATATCGAAATTATAAGAGTTGCATGATACAATAAAAGGAAATTGCATACCACTGGTACAGTACCACTTCCAGTAGAATTTTTTTTTTTTTGGAAAATCTTAGCTGTGGTTGCTAGTTTACAAAATAAAAAAAAACAGAAAATAAACATTCAATTCTAGCAATTATCTAACCATAACTACAAGTGCACAAACAAATACATACATTATATGCTCCTTTACAATACAAAAAAAGAATCAGCCAATTGAACTCGGTTGCATCACCAGAAACCATAGTCAATTGAACTTGGAGTTTAGGAGTATTTTCGTCCAATTAAAAAATGTAGAGAGGTTTAAGAGTATAGGGATCTAATGCGACAGAAGATGTGCAACATTTAAAACAGAAGAATTACAACTGCAACCATCACCCATAACAGACCCATTAATTGACCCATTAAGCACTAATCTGGATCCGACAAGAGATTGGTGCCCATCATGCCCGTTATTTCCTCCTACAATATATAGTGCCACAACAAATTAGATTTGTTGTTGCATAAATAAACCAAGAAAATCACACATGTTATACCAATTAGGAACTATAAAAATCATTATAAAAATTTGAAACTCAAAAGCCATGATTCCTTTATCTGCATATTAGGCCTAGGCGCCTAGCTCAAGTCCAACACCCCAGTGCAAATTAGAGACCTCAGTAACATACCTGGTACTGGTACTATGATCCTTTTCAATAGTACTGAAAAAACCGATATTTTAAGAGAGATTTAAATTCTGATTAAATTTGTCGAGGTCTCAATTTAATAATCAAACCAAAAGAACCAAAAAAACAAGAAGAACTACTGCTCAATTTGTATACAACTAGTATGGACCAAAATTTTGGTTGTGCGCCCATAGTGACAGGATCGAAATTCTAGATTAAAAGACACCATGTTCCTAATTTCATCAAACTTGCAAGCAAAAATGAGGAACCAGCTGATAGAATTACTAGGAACTCCAGGGACAATATATGACCCTAACCAACACGAGTTCAGGTAGAGACAAGGTGCAGGCTGTAGTCAACCTGAGGATTTCATGCTGGCTCTTTCATAGCCGACTTTGTAGCTCTAAAGAGGGTTGACCTTCCTTTCTGCTTCACACTATGGCAACCCATTTGTAAAGAAATAAATATTGTAAGTTTAGCTTGTAGGGACTATTAGGCCAAAATTCAAAGTTCACACTTCACAGTTGTAACTTGCAAAAATCAGAAGGCTCTTGTGACATTTTCATTGTCAAAATTCAAAGTTCATCGTATATATAAGACTCCCTAGACAAAATTCAAGCGAGGTCAATATCAGTTGACCCCACTGTACCTAGCGAGGAGGGTCTGGCTTTGATTGGGTAATTATGTACTAAATCAGATGGCTTGCCTCCAGAAAAATTCAAACAACAATATATAAAAAATACAAGTAACAATTACCAAGAGAGTTGCAACTTGTAAATACTAGCTGGTAATAGTGACAGGTAACATCATCAGTGCATATTGCACTAATGATACTTTCTACAAGATGTCATAACAATGTACAAAATACAGTATGTACAAATATATAATGTACTTAATAGAGTTTGCTAACCAGCACCATTTCAATCCCATAAGGAATTTCACATACATAGTAATGATAGAGAACTGAAAAGGATTTGCAAATTACACAAATAAGTGTATAAGATTTGCAAATTACTTTTTCATACTTTGACTAACAATGAACAAACTTGTGGACAGTAACACCGTCAATTTTTAGATTATTCTGGTGAAAATTGTGTACTCCATAGTTGACAATTTTGCCCCTCACCTTAAAGTCCTCATTTTGTCTTTCGCCGAATCAAATCATCATTAATTTAATTGGATACTTAAGCAAGGCTCCATAGAAAATATTATTCTGTTAAATGTGCCCCATCTGAAATGCAAGAAGAGTACTTCTTAAGTTCTTCATTAACCTTCAATATAACAGAAAAAATAAGTAATGATAAGAAACGTATATACCAGAACAATTGCAACAAAAAAAAAAACATACAAATTATGTATGTGAAATGCAACTTTTTTCCTAGTATCTCAGATTTCCTAAAACAATTTCAAAGTTCAAACAGATATTTGCATCATCTATTTGATATTTTGCATATTTGTGAAAAAAATGAGGAAAAAATTGGAAGTACCTTCTGTCTTTGAAAGTAACATGTCAGAACTCGCAAAACCAATCAAGTTTGTCACGCTTACTCTTCCCTGAAGAAGAAGAATGAGAAAATGCATCAATGACATAGGCCTCGTATCACCCTACCATTTTGACGTGGCCAAACAGTAGGTCTTGTTAACAAATAGCTTGAAAATGTTGAGATGCGGCTCGAGCTTCTTTACCGCCACCTCCCTTCCATCCAACAATCGCCGCTAAATTCAATCCAAATTTCAATTTAAAACAGTCTCAAATGTTTTCATGCAAACTATTTATAGATGAATAAATTAGTTACTCTGAATACTGGACCAAATCCACCTTTGCGGAGCTTATTCTTCAGGCTGAAGTTTCAAGTGGCAGTCACTAAGGTCTCGTACCTAAAAAACTTCTGCTCCTTTGCTGCTATTGTTTTGAGACCTTCCTCATCCTCCTTTCTAGCTGTTATTTTCCATATTTGATTCGATTAGAGCGAAAATTCGAACAAAATATCGACTGGAGAAATGGGAATTGAACTCTCAACTCAATCTGATCGGTGGCTCCTGAATGGGTTCATCAGCTTCTTGAAGAGTTCTGTAGTTTTTGTCATCAGTAAGCAAACTCTTGCAGCAACCTCAATACTTAGATATAAAGATCTGGTAAAGTAAGAGAGAGAGAGAGAGAGAGAGAGCTTACTGCTAGGCCATTAGCAGTGTGGAGAGGTTCTCTCTTTTTTTTTCTTAATTTCTTTTCAATCAAGCTTCTTAATTTTCGCATTGTTGGCAATTTTCAGCAGCAATAGCAAGAAATATCTGACCTCGGGTTCACATTGATCAAAAGTCATGGCATGGAGATGGCGGCAACGGAGAGCGTTTAGACGAAGAGAGTAAATTATTTTTTTGGAGCTAATGGAGAGTAAAGGATTTTTTTTTTAAAACCGTAATTAAAATAATTAATTTTAAATAAACAACATGATTACTCGGTTTTTTACAAAAATCATAAAAACCGAATTGCCTATTCGGTTTAGACGTTTTCTGTTTCTCTAAACCGCTGATTTCACAACATTTTCGCTGCCACGCCACAAAAAATTCGAAAAATAAGCAAACCGAATTGTCAGTTCGATTTAGGGGCTTTTTTAGCCTAAACCGAATTGGCATTTCGGTTTAGGGTTTTTTTTTTTTTTAGACACTAAGAAGACCAAAATAAAGAAATCTAACGCTGAAAATTTGAATTTTTTGTGTAAATTATTTGATAGATTATGATATATATAATTAGCATATTTATACTAAAATACACTAAATTACTTGAAATTATGAATTACATTACATTACGCTAAAATACTGTAAATTACACTAAATTACATATGAACAGGGAGGATATCTTTACTGAAAAGGCGAAAAACGATGGCGAAACTTTAAACGGTCATAAAACAGCGCTCGAGTGTCCGATTTCAGCAAATGACCACTTTTCGAAAAGCTTGCGAAAAAACGCATGCGTCCGTGATAGCTATGCCATTTTCTGAAATTCAGAATTGCCAAAAAACAAAGGGAAGAGCCTCAAAACTTGAGTTGAAGTTTCCGATTAAGATTTTCATTTCTATTATTCAATCCAAGTAACTCAGTAAATTAGTTACATAATAAACTTGTAGAATACCAATTTTTACTATTTTTGGGATTTTTATACTATTTCTTATGATTCATGAAAGATGGTACAGAATCGGTCTATTTTAGCGTAATTTTGCGTAGTTTAGCGTAATTAGCGGAATTATTGTAATTTAGCGTAATTTAGTGTAATTCAACATAATTTATTGTAATACAGTGTAATTCAACATAATTTCAAGTAATTTAGTGTATTTTTTTGTTGCTAATTATAAATCAAAAGAAGTAATCTAACAAAAAATTTAAACAAAAAATTCAAATATTCAGTGTTAGATTTCTTTATTTTGCTCTTCTTAGTATCTTAAAAAAAAAAACCTAAACCGAAATGGCAATTCGATTTAGGCTAAAAAAGCCCTAAACCGAATTGCCATCTCGGTTTAGGGGGATTTACACAAAAGGTTACAGAGTTTGTTGCGGGGAATTGTGAAAAAAGCCTAAACCGAATTGGCAATTCGGTTTAGAGAAACAAAAAACGTCCAAACCGAATTGGCAGTTCGGTTTTTATGATTTTTATAAAAAACCGAGTAATCATGTTGTTTATTTAAAATTAATTATTTTAATTACGGTTTTTAAAAAAAATCCGAGAGTAAAGGGAGATAAATTGTACAATGGAACTTTCCAGAAGTTTGGAGAGGGAAACGAAATCTTCCGAAATTTTTATTGTTACCATAACAAAAAAACCAAATTAAATCGTTACCACTCTGTTGGGGCCCTTATCAATTCTACCACCCTCGCTAACCCAGTTCGCGCACCAAATAGGCTGGTGCGCGGACTGGGTTGGCGCACCAGGTGGTGCGCTGACTGGGTTGGTGCACCAACCTCTTCTGCCTATTAAGGCATTTAATTAGTATTATTTTTATGTTGCGTATTTTAGATCGTTATTTAGATTAGTTTTATGTTGCGTATTTAGATATTATTTTCATATTACTTCTTATATTGCGTATTTTAGATCTCATATCCCGCAATACATAATACATTAAAACATAAGAACACACCATAGATAAAACATAACACAAAACACACAATAATACATATTCCGCAGTCATAGTAAATTAAAACATAACACACAATACATAAAATATTACCGAAAGCCTTAACCTTAATACAAAACCAAAAGTTTGTACCATAATACATAACCGAAAACCCTAACCTTAATACATAAACAGAAAGCCCTAACCATGACATTATTGGGTACGGTTCCTAGCATCCCTTCTCCTTCTCGCATTCCTTTCGAGGGTAGCTCTGTTGGTCTCGTGACCCCTTCTCCTTCCTTCCAGTATGTCCATCCACATTGGGACCCTGTTGTGTCTTCTCCGACCCAACTTCACTAACCGGTGCTCTGGCGTTAAGATATCCCCTTCGTGCGGCGGCCAATCACCTTGATTGTCATACACGTGGAATTCTCCACTCCATGTGTCGATAAGCATTTGGATGTTGTAATAGTAATTTACGGAGACATTTGGATCGTAGTTCCTACATTTTTCACACATTTGTAAGTTTCATCATCCAAGATAATTATAAAATTTTAACACACATTCGTACCTTATTTGACACACTGCCATCACATGAACACATGGTATTCCGGTGAGCTGAGGCTTTTGGCAAGAGCATTGCACCTCATGGTCGTTCTGCACAACGACCTTGTACCTACAGTCTCGGGACGTGTACACCCATTTGCCTGCCTCTATGTCAAATGGGATTTTTTTGCCATGTGATGTCACCATGAATTCTCCAGAACTATTGAATGGAACCGCGGTCATTTTGTTAGTCTTCCGGATGTGCTTGTTCAGTTTCAAGTGCGTACGAGTGGAGAAAAGTTGACCCTCTTGTTGGTATTGCACGGCCTTCTCTCTTCTTTGAACGAACCATGTGACACACTTATAAAACGTCTCCTCAATAATTGCAGCAACCGGTAACCTACGAGAATTACAATTTATAGTTAAAATAAAGATAACCTAAAATATTTCATTAATAGTAAACTACGAGAATTGTGAATAACAAACCTGCGAGAAGTTTTGAAGACATTGTTCAGCGATTCAGAACCATTGCTTGTCATTATTTCCCAACGACTCCCGTCGTCCATAGCTTGATAAACCTTCTATGGCTTAGCTGGTTCTTCCTCGTCATTTTCATTATACTTGCCACATGTATCCAAGTATGTCAGCCAATCAGGATTTCGCCTTCCGATTGCATCAAGGCCATCTTGTAATCTTCTTCGCTTCTTCTTTTTAACCATCATCTTGAAGAATTTAGAAGCAACCTTATCCTGAGTGTGTTTTCCAAAATTCTCAAACACGTGTTGAGAACAGAACCTGTGGGCACACTGCTCCTCTGACCAACCCAAATCATCTTGAATGAACACTTTCTTTATGCCCTTGTGCCGGTCAGATACCACACACATGAACCTACAACTACCAATTACATTATCCCGCACCCACTTCATAAACCACCCCCAATTCTCAAACTCTTCGCTCTCTACCAATCCAAATGCTAGTGGGATTAACTGGTTCTTCGCATCATATCCGGTGACAATCAACAACTTGCCATTGTATCTACCTGACAAGAAACAAGCATCGATACTGATGACGGGTCTGAGGTGACCTACTGCTTGTATACACAGTCCCCATGCCCATGCCAACCTCATAAAATACCGGTAATTTTCCTTTTCTGAAGGCTTCGAAACAACTTCATACACAGTTCCCGGATTTGCCCTTTTTATTACCTCCAACAAAGGGACAATAAGCTCGTAAGACCCCTCCCAACTACCAAATGCCCGGGCAATCGCTAACTCTCTACCATGCCACAATTTGTTGTATTTTGGGACGATGCCCTCAAACCTTTCAGCAACCAGGTCCCTGATAGCTCTGATAGTAATATCAGTATTTTTTTCCAAAGAAAGTTTTATGCAGTTGGCGACCATAGAGGACGTCAACTGCGCATGATCTGACCTGGATGCATCTGCGTGGCATGTGTGCGGTACCTCATTCTTCGTGATGGCCCAAGTATTACCAAAGCCTGTGGCCCTCGCAACCAACCTCCACTTGCAGTTGTTGCTCTGGCACTTAAACCTCAACCTTGTTCTGTCGCTGTGTGTCTGTATGATCTCGATATTTTTCACTATGTGCCAGTGGTGGATCTTTTCTTTCATTTGATCCTTGTCGTTGTACGTCATCCCCTCAGAAACCATTGTTCTTTCTCCAACCTAATTGAAATTCAAAAAATTTAAATTATTATATTTTCAAAGAAATAAAAAATTCATATAAGTTCAAAAACGAACCTCTGAACCCGCAAAAAAAATGTTGTCAGCCTCTTCAAACCCCGAAGTGTCATGTAAAGCTGGAAACGGGTGTCTCTCTCCACGACCCGATATCGTCCACTTTCGCATACCCAGCACGGGACGGGTGTCTTCCTCGTCACTGTGATCTACTGTCTGCCCACCGTCGTCACTAGCATCCCAATTTTCCTCTGCCTCCCGTTCTTCGGGATCCTCGTCTGTATTGTCAGTATAATAACGTGGTTTTGGAGTTTCAGATCGGTTCCAGCTAGAGTTGGAGGATGGAACACGAGATCGGCCCCGACTAGAACCAGCCCCCGTGGATGGGGACCGACTAGTACCAGCCTCCGTGGATGGGGACCGACTAGTACCAGCCCCCGTGGATGGGGACTGATAGGGCCATGTTCCACAGACCCTTTTACTTGTTCCAAAATGGGCCATGAAAGACTGGGATTCGGACCTTTACAAGGCCAACCCGATGTCATAGGAAAAAGCCCAAGAACTTGTTAAGCCGGGGTCCAATATGCCGGCCCCAAACCAAAGCCTTAAAATAGGCCCATACCAACCGACATACGGGATAGCCGGGGAAACGGTTGTCTTAACGCCGATGTCCCAGTAACGGCTAGCTTAATGCCCACGTCCCAGTAACGGCTGACATAACTGCCCACGTTCTCCATAAACGTCCAAGATGGCAGTTATGGCTAGACTATATAAGGCAATAATCCCCATGAAACAAGGGACGCAATTTTTAACCAAGAGAGAGATCATACAGGTCAGAGTCTGAATCTCTCACAATCCACCCCGAGTTCTCAACTCGATCCATACCTCGGCCTGCCATCCTCTGGCAGGGCGAACCCAACTCAGCCCAATTTTCCATACGGCCTCATCTCCCGAGATAGGACGTATCAGGGACCGACTAGTACCCGCTAAATTTAGGGTCCGAGTAGGACCCGTCACTGACTGATCCATGCCCCGACTAGGGTTCTGTGTACGGTTCTGTCTAGGGTTCTGTTTACGGTTCTGTCTGGGGTTGGCAACCACATATAACTCTAGGAACTTGAAAGGTGTTGTCAAATTCAATGTCATTTGGGTATACAACCCCCAACTGCTATCGTCTAGTACAGGGAGTTGTTGGAACCATGTTTGGTTGCCTTGGCCAATATTAATTCTGGCGGAAATTACCAGTTCGTAACAATTCGGGTCAATACCAAGTTCCTGGTACACTTCCCTATTTATACCGGTGAAATCTAAATCCAAGCCGATATTGAATATTTTCTGGGGTTGGGTACTGTAATAAGCACCATTCTGCCCTTGTAATACTTCACCACCAAAATAACAAGCAATTCCAACCATAGTTACCTGAATTACAGAACAAACCCAACATTTAATAAATTTACAAAAAATTAAAAGAGTAATTAAATAACTAAAAAAAAATATAAAGGACTAGAGTGAAAAAAAACTTACTCTTTGGTCTTTGCGAGAACGTTCTTTGCTGCCTGCTGCCTTGGGTCGAATGGAATGAGCACAATATACTGAGTTGGTGCCTTAATAGGCAGAAGAGGTTGGTGCGCCAACCCAGTCAGCGCACCACCTGGTGTGCCAATCCAGTCCGCACACCAGCCTATTTGGTGCGCGAACTGAGTTAGCGAGGGTGGTAGAATTGATAAGGGTACAACAGAGTGGTAACGATTTAATTTGATTTTTTTGTTATGGTAACAATAAAAATTTCGGCGAAATCTTAGATATATAGTGGAACAGTGCCTTCGGATCAAAGATTAGATATATAGTATAGATGTCGGCAATCCATAGATAAGAGTAGAACTAGGGTGCTCCTGAGCTCACCAAGTCCTTCCGTGAGCGCGACTCTAAAATCTATCAAATTGACTTCAAATGACATTTCCAAACCGTTAGATGTTCAATCTATATTAAAATGTGCTTGGAGACCAAATTTTACATTTTTTGGAATTTTTTTACTATTTATTAAGATGGTTTGAAAATCGCTGTTTTCCAATGGTGCAGAATTTTAATAAAAACAGCGATTTTCAAACCATCTTAATAAATAGTAAAAAAATTCCAAAAAATGTAAAATTTGGTCTCCAAGCACATTTTAATATAGATTGAACATCTAACGGTTTGAAAATGTCGTTTGAAGTCAATTTGATAGGTTTTAGAGTCGCGCTCACGAAGGGCTTGGTGAGCTTAGGAGCACCCTAGTTCTACTCCCATAGATAAATTTTGTTCTGAACATAAAGGGAACCTGATTTCGCTTCTATATATTGGATCCGTACCACAACGGGTCCACCTTGCGACCTCCTCAAATCGGCATCTGGATTCTGGATCCGCATTTCTGTTCCCAAAAATCCAAAATACCTCTATCTCGTCTCCTTTCCCGAAAGAAGCTCTTTATCACCTCAATGTTCCACCCTTTCTTCACGTAACTTCACCGCAACAAAAACTCCAATTTTAGATTCAATTCCCTGCGTATTTAATGAACCTATTACCAGCCCCTTAATTACTTACTCCTTTCACCTCCCCGCCATGTCCGCCATCGCCTCGTCGGCGCCTCCACCCGATTCGGGCGAGGATCCGTTAGCATGGTACGGGAGCATGCAGTATTTGCTAAACATCTCCGCAATCGGCGCTATCTCTTGTCTCCTTCTCTTCCTCCTAGTCAAGCTTCGTTTTGACCACCGCCGCTTTCCCGGCGCCTCAGCCTTACTTACCAAGCTCCTCTCGGTGTACCACGCCACATCCAGCCAGATCGCGCTCCACTGTGGCGCTGACGCGGCGCAATTCCTCCTATTCGAAAGGTCAGCTTTTCTAGTTTTGATTCTCACCTCCGTTACCGCGCTGGTAGCAGCCTTGCCTTTGAACCTCCTCGCTGGATCAAACGTGGTATCTGATCAATTTACGGAGACCACAATTTCTCATATACCCAAATCGTCCCCGCTTTTGTGGGTCCATCTCCTCCTAGCTGGCGTGATTGCGGCCATTGCACATTTTGGAATTTCAAAGCTGGAGGATGATTTACGGGTAACCCGCTTCAGAGACGGGCAAGGGAACCCGAGCCATCCACATTCTGGTTCGATTGCGGTTTTCACGATCATGATTCAAGGAATTCCTAAGTCTCTTGCTAGTGATAAGAGCCCATTAGAAGAATACTTCCAACATAGGTATCCCGGTAAGGTGTACCGGGTCATTGTGCCATTTGACTTATGCTCCTTGGAGTATTTAACAACTGAGTGGACCAAGGTAACCAATCAGATTTCTCAGTTAGAAGCCCAGATGAATGACAGCAATGTGTTTGATGAATTAAATGAGGGAAGTACCATGCAAAGAAAGCATGAAATCTGGAAGAAAGCCAAGGAACTGTTCACTTTTCTGGCACAGCAAATCGGTCTTTCTGACGAGGATCGGTTGAGGAGGTTGCATACAAGGAAGCTGGTTTTGGGGAGCAGACTTGCGGACTACAGGGATGGCCATGCACCAGGTGCGGGTGTAGCATTTGTGGTGTTTAAAGATGTGTATGCTGCCAATAAGGCAGTGAGAGATTTCAGAACAGATAGAAAAAAGGAGAGGCCGGCAGGGCAGTTCTTTCCAGTCATGGAGCTCCAGCTGGGACGGAGTGGGTGGAAAGTCGAACGGGCACCTCCTGCTTCTGACATCTACTGGAATCACCTCGGCATTAACAAAATTTCTCTGATACTACGCCGGGTGGCAGTTAATACATGCTTGATTCTCATGCTTTTGTTTTTCAGTTCACCTTTAGCTATAATTAGTGGCATGCAGAATGCCGCTAGGATAATAGATGCCGAGGCAATGGATCAGGCCAAGTCGTGGTTGGATTGGCTGGAGACTTCCAGTTGGTTCTGGACCATTCTCATCCAGTTCTTGCCAAATGTGCTTATATTTATTAGCATGTACGTGATAATACCATCGTTTCTCTCGTATTTTTCAAAGTTTGAGTGCCATCTCACCATGTCAGGAGAACAGAGAGCTGCATTGCTGAAAATGGTGTGCTTCTTTCTGGTAAATTTAATTTTACTAAGAGCCCTGGTGGAATCGTCTCTGGAGAGCGCATTGCTTCGCATGGGACAATGCTATTTAGATGGAAAGGATTGCAAGAGAATAGAAGAGTATCTGAGCCCATCTTTTCTTTCTAGGTCTTCTCTTTCTTCCCTTGCATTTCTAATAACAAGCACCTTTTTGGGTATTTCCTTTGATCTACTTGCTCCAATCCCGTGGATAAAGAATATGTTCAAGAAGTTCAAGAAGAATGACATGATACAGCTGGTACCAGAGGAAAATGAGGATTACCCATTAGAACAGAGCAGTAATGGTGAAGGGAGTAGTTTAAGGACACCTTTGGTACAACCTGATAGCCCGAATGAGATAGAGGGGTCGGCACTTGACCTAGCAGTGTATCCGACAAGCCGAAGCTTCCACATGCCAAAGCAAAATTTCGACTTTGCTCAATATTATGCCTTTGACCTTACCATATTTGCGCTGACCATGATATACTCACTCTTTGCGCCACTAGTGGTACCGGTGGGGGCAGTGTATTTTGGGTACCGATATTTGGTAGACAAGTACAACTTCTTGTTTGTCTATCGGGTCCGTGGATTCCCAGCAGGTAATGACGGGAAGTTAATGGATCGTGTTCTGTGCATCATGCAATTTTGTGTGGTGTGTTTCTTGGCAGCCATGTTGCTCTATTTCTCCGTGCAAGGTGATCCAACTAAGCTAGAGGCAATATTCACACTAGGGTTATTGTTATTTTTCAAGTTGCTCCCTTCACGAAGTGACCAATTTCAGGCCTCCCTTCTAGAGGGAATGCAATCGGTTGATAGTTTTGTAGATGGGCTCACGGATTACGAGGTGTTCTCGAATCCAACTTTTGATTGGGATTTGTATCAATCTTGAAGCAAAGAAGAAGAAAAAAGGAAATGGAGGTTTGCTTAATATATGATTATGTACTTTATCTGGCTGGTTACCTTTTTTCTTCTGACTTTCTGATAGTTCTCTGTATTCTTTTTGTACAGATTTTTTTAGATTAACTAGTTGCTTTTATATTTAGTGTTTGTTGGTTGACTAATTTTTGTGGTGTTTAAGCAAAATGGGGTTTTGGTTTTAAGTCTGAAATTCATCAAGGGAACAAAATGCAGGTTTCTTTTTTGCCTAATTATATTATATCTGACGAAATCAAGAGTTTAACGCACCATTCATTACATTAAAGGTTAAAGCGACGTTAAACTATGTTTTTAATTTTTATTTTGGTGCATGTGAAAAAGGGTGCAGCTTCAATTGTATATACAAAGTACTTGGTAGGTCTTAAGTTATTGCTTGTTTTGGTCTTTGGAGCTGTGTTAAATTTGTAAAATTAAAGTGAGTTAACAATAAAGCACGGCGTGCTTGCGGAATGAATGGTACTGAGGCTTTGGTTAGGTTTGCCTTGGGGTCAATACCGAAAACATAGTCTAACCTGTATTGCACCTTTGCTGAACCAACCAGCTTCGAAAGAAAACTACAATTTGGATGCAAAATCCTGGTGCAACCCACTTGTACAATCATTGATAAATTACCAATGATAAAATATATACAGATGTACTCATGTAGTCATACGGGTCCCACTTTTAAGGTGGATCCATGCACTTGTTTTGAATCTTTGGGGTCATGCTACTAGATCTAAAGATGCCAGGCTCAAAATAGGAGGATTATAATTGATACCTGAATTCTTTATCTTTTAAAGTGTGCGTTTGTTTGTTAGCAATTTTTGTTGAGTACTCTGTCTGGAATTGGATGGAATAACTGTTGAAGTAAAACTTGTTTTCTCGTCTTTATTTTTACTAAAAAAGATTTGTGAGAAGCAAAATTTCCTGACTTAAAAAAGAATTAACATTTGTAAATTTCTTATTCTCATAAAATGAACTGGAAATGCTTGAGGCTTCTGTTTCATTGATCAGTTCAATTTCTGCTTATCTGGATGTCTATTTGTTCACTTCTAGGGAACAACTATGTCTATTTTGGAAATTTCTATTTGTCTACTACTTTCTTTTTTAATTATTCGTGTTAGTAGATCAATTAATTGGTCTGTAATAATCAGTCTGGTGCCTTTTTAGTTTTCATCAAAAGAAAGAAATCAATTTTCGGTGACGACAAATTGGATTATGCACCAGGCCAAAACACATAAAAACATGTCAGCAATGAAAAAACGCCAAAAGCAAACTGAGGGAATAGAGTTCACGGTAACCCCTAGTCCCACAGGCTAAATGTAACATGCACCTGGCCATGTAAAGGGACAAGTATCCTCTCTATTACTGTAAAAGATTCCCTTCACTTTACGGTTTGAGATTTAACTCTCAGCCGCTTTGAGATTCGGACTATCACAGGGGCAGTATTATTGGGCTTTTGAGATTCGCGCCAAGTTAAAAAGAACGGTCCAGATCCAGTAATTGTAAAAGATTCCCTATTACGATACCCAGGAGGATGTAAATTCCATGTAAAGAGCATGTAATCGTTACAATTCCATATGACTATATGCATTGGAGCGATTTTTCTACCATGTCTATATAGTGTTACCTAGCTGGGACCAGTGGCGAGGCTAGAATTTGAGCTAGGGGTGGGCAAAAATCGGATTCGGGTTCGAATAAATTAACGGATTCGGATTTGGGTTCGGATTCAAGACAATTCAAAAAAATAGCAAGAAATTAACGGGTTTGGGTTCGGGTTTGGATTTGAGTCGCTGTCTCGCTGATTTTTTAGTCGCTGCCTCGCTAATTTTTTTAATCGCACTCTCCGCATCTGCTTGGGCTTTGGGAATTTTGGTTATGGGCTTCGGAGTTCGGATCTCAAAGAAATCACGTTGTATCATTGGGCTATGGGGTAGGCAAGGTCAAAGAAACCCAATTCTAAAAAAAAAAAAAAAATTCAGGGGTAGGCAAGTGCCTATCCAGGGACTATGTAGTCTCGCCTTTGGCTGGCTGGGACACTTTTATACTAGTAATTGGCAGTTAATTATAGCCTGTTAGACTTTTGCTTGCATATCTTATTATAAATGATATATGATAGATCATAAGGAGTAAGAAGTTAGCATCATCCTTCTCTTTCCTTCACTTTTTAACTAATCCTCTCCGCATGGTTGTTTTTTTTTTTTTTTGGTTTTTTGTTTACTTCTACAGTTATTATATGAATTTGCTAAAAGAAAAGAACACTCGTTAATTAGTGTAAGCAACGCAACAGTAACTAGAAACGCATGACTAGAAAGTTTAAATACTGGATTGAACATTTGTGTATGATATTTGATTAAAATACTCTTAACAAAAAAAATATATTAACATCTTCTATTGTAAGTCTATACATGACAATGCAACTTTTGAGTATTTTTTTTTCGATATAATTATCACCAAACTTTATACATTTTGATTCTGCAAATTTAAACACTGTATTATGCATGTTTAAACATTTACATATTATATTAGTTTTTTCTTTCTTTTTAAATAGTGAAATATCTACCAAATTTTTAAAAAGGCACAAATCATTACAATGTCCAAGTAGCACCGACATATTGTGCCATGCAAACCTTTTTTTTGGTCACTTAACCCCCCGAAATTTTTATTAATAGAAAATAAAATAAATTAATATTGACATTGAAGAACAATTTGACGGAATTTCGAAATATAACAAAGACGTTATGGTCCGTAACGTTCATGGGACGTTATGGACCATAACGGCCAGATTAACAACGCAACTAAACCACTGAAAAGAAAAAAACACAGGCTGTTATGGTCCATAACGGCTAGAACGCGCTGAAAAAAACAAAAACAAAAACTAAGCCGTTATGGCTCATAACGGCCAAAGACGCTATAAAAAAAAAAAAACTTCCATAACGGCCGGGGATGCATCAATATGGCCGAATTAAATTAATGTTACGTGCGTATGCAGAGGTATCTCGAATTTCGATATATTTTAATCTTAAATATGAGATATCTCAGAGGATGCGAATTTCGATACTTCCAGCTTGGAGATCAATCAGATCACCGTCTGCATGCGGCTCTTTCCATGCTGTCATTTGTGTTGCACCTCAGTAACGGTATAGTCATCAGAAATTCAGAATCCATTGGCAATAGAAAATCAAATTTCCCTTTGTGGAGCCAGATGTGGGCATAGAAGCTTGCTGTGATAAAGGAAGGACAGATTGCCATCCTCTCTACCAAGATATTACCTCTGCATACGCACGTAACAATAATTCGGCTGATGCATCCCTGCTCGTTATAACGGCCAGGTTTTTTTTTTTTTTTTTAGAACGTCCCTGGCTGTTATGGATCATAACGGCCTGATTATTTTTTGTTTTTTTTTTCAGCACGTCTTGGCCGTTATGGACCATAACGGCCCGTGTTTTGTTATACGTTTGGCGCAGGTAGTTAGGTGCTAATCTGGCCGTTATGGACCATAACGTCTTTATTATATTTTGAAATTCTGCTAAATCGTTCTTCAATGTCGATATTAATTTATTTTATTTCTATTATTAAAAATTTCGGCTTAAGCCCCACAAGGCCATAACTATTACCAAAGTTCAATGTGTTTTAAAGACTTTGTTGCTGCTGAAGCAATACAAGGCATACTATTAGTTGCAGCAAAAAATTTAGACAGACGGCTTGCTGGCATTGATATCATACTCTGTATTTTTTTTTCCCGTTTATATTTTGTGCATTGCAATGGGGACATATTTTAAATTTGAATAGAACATACAGAGATATTTTGTTTGACATTCACACAAAATTAAGAAAAAATATATTTAAATGAAAATAAAAGACTCAAATGAAAAAATAATGGAGATCCAAATAATAACTAACAATAAAAGAAACAACAACAAATGAAAAAAAAAAGGATCAAATATATCATGAAATTTTTTTTTGAAGTATCATTATACGATTTAATATCTAATTTTCTCCGCAAACAAGATAGGTCATTAAACGATTTAGAGGAGAAATGATATGTAAAGAAACAAAATTGAGAAAGATATAATTAAATGATTCAAATAAGAATTTTCTCTACAGATATATTTTTGATGGAAATTATTTTAATAATACAAATTTCTCAAAAGATCATTTCTCTACATGAAAATTCTTGATATTCTTCCTTTTGTCTCAAGATCGGAAAGATATGATTGTTTTCATCATCACAAGATCTACTCTTCATTTATTCACAAAGATACAATAGCCCTAAACAAAATTCGGAAATATATGATTGTTTCCATTTTCATTGTCGAAAATATAGACGAAGAGGAGAAATGAAATGGAGGAAACGGAGAAATAAAGAAATAATTTAATTGCAGGAATCAGAGATAGCTGGAAGGAGAAATAAGAAAACGGATCTTTAGGGATTCATTCAATTTTAATTGTGACAAACCATGTAACAATATGTGTGGCAAGTATGTTTTTAACTAAATTTAGACTTCTACACATAAAATAGATGTATTTAATCAAAAGAAGACAGATTATGTGATTGGAGGGCTGATATTCAATTCGAAAATTCATCTTTCAATCTCAACCGTTGGCGGATCAGGAAAACTACGTGCATAATATAAGAATGGAGATTTGGAGCTGGTGGCAGTGGTTGCTGGCACAGCAACAATTCGTACATGGACAATGCACCATGACTAATTGTTAACTTCAAACAAGATCTGAATTTGCACCATGGAACTAAAAACTTCTATGAAGTGAGAGTAGCAAGTTTCTCCGACAGTGCAATCCAAATTATTTCTCAAAACCAATCATCACAAATAATAATTGAAAGGTCCTGCTGCAAGCAACCAATCTGAACGAAAAACTCAACACTGCTAGCAAAATAATGAACAACAATCTCATCCAGCATAAAGCCGTAAATAACAAAGTACATAACAACCTCTCTCAACATACCCATTCTTCATAAGACACTAACAAAACATATCCGACCTGTCTCACTTAAGAAGCAACCAAATAAATATAAGCCTCCGATAGCAACACATGCATGGCCATATAAAACATCACAACAGAACCAACAAACTCACCCACTCAGTACCTACGGGGTGGGGCACGCTCAAAGAGCCTCCCTGAAGGACACTCATAGGCAAAGTGGCCCCTACCACCACAGTTGTGACAGATCATGAAAGCACCCATGCAGTCCCTTGCCATGTGGCCCACCTGGTGGCAAGCCCGGCAAACAATATCCCTGTCTCGGCTGTACCCCATCTGCCCCCTGTATCCACCACCACCCATGTCCCTGTCATTAAGTGAATCAGATTTGGGGCAATTGCGGGCCACATGGCCGCCCAGATTGCAGAGGTTACATACGGGATCGTTAGGGCAGTCCCGCACAAGGTGGCCTGTCTTGCGGCAGTTCTTGCATGCCTTCTCATTGGTGCACTCGTTCAGAGTGTGACCCACCTTGTAGCAATTGGTGCAGAGGCGGGGGGTGTCACCTGGGAAGGGAGGAGGGATGCGGCAGTCACGAGCCAAGTGGCCTGCTCGCCCGCACTTGTGGCAAATGCCCTCATTTGGGCAGGTGCTGGCTGTGTGCCCGGGTTCTTTGCAGTTGAAGCATAGGGTTTTCATGCTGCACTCCGCTGCAATGTGCCTGTCACATTTTCCAAAAAAACAAGCATCAGAAGATGTCCATTATTATCAGTATTTGCTCTAAACAAACGGCACAAGGCACCAAAATTAAATAGGGAACCTGACTAAAGACTACGAAATGCACAATGCTTATCTATGAACTTGAGATAAAGTTGAGAATTGTAGTTCTTACCCAGGGAGTCCACAGTTGTTGCAAAGAGCAACAGTTGGGCATTCTCTAGCAAAATGCCCTGGGCGCTTGCAGTTCCTACACAGCTCAGGCCTCCTGCTAACATGACAGAGAAAATGTGAAAATTTGCTCATCTGACAAGACATAAAACAAATGGAGGCATTGAATAATTTGAGACCATTTGAAATAAGACTGAAGTTGATGTTTTAATTAAATGTGAAGAATTGCACATTACCAAATTTTAAAAAAAAAAATAGGACAATTAAAGTGATCACGGGTAGGTGCAACCAAGTGTAATATATACATCTATCCAGTCAGGGGCTCAATAAATCGGGGCGGGGCAGGATAAGAGCATGTAACCTTCTCCAGCAAATATTCATAGAAGAGAAGAGCCCTCAAAAGTGGGCCTGGATAAGGTGAGAGAAGGGTGCCCTTTGGAGCATCTCCTCCCTCTCTATTCAATACTCTGGATCACAGGATAGGTGAGGAAAACTAGGCTCCAAGGATGAAAACTTGAAAAGGAAAAGGAGGCAATGAACAAATATATTCCTCTTTACATTTGAAGAAAAGGTGTGATCCAAACTTAAATATTATTATGGGCATAGATGCCTGCATTCCAAACTAAAATAATGGAAGGACAAATAGCGATTTCAATAGACAAGGTAGATGAAATAAATTGGATAAATTTTCGGCAGTCACTGAGCTGCACTCGAAATTCGTTTTTCGTCACTGAACTTGATCTGTATCCAAATTTTGATCACTTTTCAATAGTTATGTATCCAATAGAGAGATTCAGAGGGCATACTCCAATCAATTTTGGATAACAAATCACTCCTCACCTTTCTCTATCTATTATCTCCCGCTCCCTCCAAGCAGACCGAATAGTGAGATTCAGAGAGCGTACTCCAAGAAAATCTATAAGTAAACAATCTGGATAGAGAGAGGGAACACAAACATACCCAATTGGAAAGAAAAATGAGACTCGGGTATGTTCTACAATAATCGTGAAGTTGGAAAAAAAATAGAATGTTCCCTGCCAAATCCTTGCCTGTTTCTCAATTTCTTTTAGACTGATAACATGAAAAAGAAGCTTCTAGTTTTCCACAATTAGAAAGAATGGAGAGTTAGCACAATTTCTATTCCAATTAAATTGTGAAAAGAGTACACCCCTTAATCATTCTAATCCCAGATGCCATAGATAATGATAAAAAGGATCCAACTATCATACTAAGAAGGAAAAGGAAATGGGAAGAAACAAGTTTCCAGTAATCCCATTCTCTCATTCCAATCAAGATCAAACCCAACTGAGAAGAAAGGAGGGAGAAATAAGAATTTAGTCCAAAATTTTACAAACCTTCCCAATTAAAAACCAAATAAGATTCGAGCACAAAAAATAAAAACATCGCTACTCAAATAAAAGAGTGGAGTTATCTATGAAAATGGCAACCAGGTGGCTGTCAGAACAGCAGCCCAGGCGCTTCCAAAGTAGGTCATGTCATAGGGATGCATGTCAGATGCGTGGTAGTCTGGTGGGCATACCGCTAATTTTGCTAAGCAGCCAGGTGGGAAGGGAGGAGTAAGGAGACCGAGAGCAAGAGACAGACCAATGTCGGAGCTTGTCCTCTCATGGTGAAGAGAGGGAGGGAGAGAGACAGAGGTTTGACAAGGTGAGACTCAATTAGCAATGTAGTACAAGTAAGGAAGAAGCAGAAGGAAGGCCTCTCGCACCCTTTCTGCTCTAAATCCCTTTCTTTAGTCTACTCGAACAAAGAAGTAGAGGAAGAATCAAAGAGGGAGACAGAAAGACAGCAGTAGCAGACAGGAAGATTTTTCTTGGATGAAATTATTAACAGCGTAATCAAATTTGGATATCTATCGAAGTTAGTCACCAAACACGGATTCTAGCTGAAGTGAAGTAACCTTTAAAATATTCCCAATCAATTCCCTTAAGAATGCACAAGTGCAAAAAAAAAATTCAGTCCCTTTTTACCTTTCGACTTCTAACAACACAAGATACTCATTAAGAAGAGAATAGAAGCGGAGTCTTATGAGAAAAAAGTACCTATAGTCACGGCGATCAATGCGATCATTGCGCCTATAGGGAGCGGGGGCTTCACGGTAGGATGGCCGCTCCGTCCTGATCCTGCGGCCTCTAGAGGGGCTATGGCTGCGGCTCCTACTGCGGCTACGGTCACGGCTCCTGCTACGGCTGCGGCTCCTGCTGCGGCTGCTATCAGTCATCTTTGCCTCCTTCAAAAAATCTTCTCTCCACCTCTAAAGCCTATGCAACTCCACCTCACTTCACTTCCTTCCTGTCCACAACAAAGCCACACACCCAAAACCATCTCCATAAGTCATACTCCTACCATGCATCATCCCTCCACAATAACACAAATACCAAATTGCACCAGTAATACAGTCTATTTGATTCAACACCAAAAGAGATGATCAACTACTGTACAATAGAATGAACCATACTAGCACTTCATGTATACCAATGCATTATTGTTGTTACAGCATACAGTTCTTTCAACTAAAGCTACTATTTTACCCACCAAATTACTGCAATGCTACTCACAACCATCCTCCACATAAAAAGCTTTCAGATGGAACCATTTCACTCACCCTTTTCTTTTACCATATATTTTCGTTCTTTCTTTTATTTTTTTGGACCAGGTCCAAAGACAGTGGTCTAATATCCCACAGATTACAAGGCCAATCCATTTCACCCCTTATCACAACTGAGCATTCACATATCTCCATAATCCCTCAACCTCAAAAAACAGCAGAGGCTTCTGAGATTTGATCCCTGATCAAGTTAGAAAATTGGGATATATGAATAAGAGAGGTATGGTAACATAATAATCCAGGGAAACTAATACGGTGTGAATCTATATAGAATTAGTGTCGATTCAGTGACGACTTCCTTTCTTATATATTAGATGATGATATGCCAGCTAAATAGATAGACCTTTTAATATGTCACGATTAATTAACCAAAAAATCAGTAAAAGTAATTAGGTTTCTCCTTAACCCACCATATTCATCCAAGAGTCTGCATTCTATCGATAAAAAGAACAATAATTAACCGCTTGCTACCACTGAGAAAGCTTTTAAAATCTAAAAAAAAATAAAGAGGTTCAATTCAATCTATACAAACCAAGAAGTTACCTTTCAGAAATAATTCCTCTTTACCTCAGTTCCTACCCTCGCGATCCAACAGCGCACTAGTTTTTACCAGATCTAATATCCCCGCGACGATAGATTGCAAGAAAGAGAGAACCTTTTATGAAAGAAAATAGACCTCTTTAAAAGGATTAGGGTTTACCTCTTACCTTCTTCGCTCCCTTCGCTTCCACGTCTGAACAATAAAAATACGCTATCTTTTAGGCCCAAGGCTAGCGCAAAATTTCTGAACCTCATCTGGTCGTCCCGATTCTCTGAAGTAACTCAAAATTTGAATTTTAGATCCGAACCGTCCGATCAGAATGCAGACCAATCCTGTCCGAGATGTAATGTACGAGATCCATTAATATTCGTGCCAAAAGAGATCTGACGGTCCGGTTTTAAACACAAAATTTGAATCACTTTAGGGGATAAGGACCCCGGTCATAACTCATTCCCAGTTACCCATCCATTGCTGAGGACGCGGAGGAGATATAGGCAAATATACTTTTAGATACGTCCGTCCGATTAAGATTCGACCGATCAGATGTTACCAAAGATCTCTCTGGTCTTTTGCCTTATTTTTACCGATTAAGATTCGACCAATTACCAACCACATCTAGTCGGCACCAACCCGTCACGTTTGCTGAAATTCACGGGCTCCTCTTAAGCAAACCATAGTTTTTTTTCGGTTTTAAAAATACAACCGAACCGAACCATTTTAGCCGATCAACCGAACCGAACTGAACCATAATTTTATTTCGGTTTCTTCGATTTCTTCGGTTCAAACCGAAGTATATTAATTTTTTTTTATTTTAAGCAATTGACTTATTGTTTTTTAATAAATTGCCCTTGGTACAGACTATATAGTACATAACCAAAAACACAAAATATGAGTCATTCCGATCAAAGCATAGTATTCATAAATCATACATAATCAAAGCAATTAGCAAAAGTATTCAGAAACCAAAAACACATAAAAAAAAAAACGCATAGTACATACCATATATTATCCAAACAGAGGATAAGTAAATCATACATAATCAAAGCAATATTTTCTAAAGCAATTGACTTATTACTGATAGTGATTCAAAGTATGCATCAAGTACAATAAATGAAGCTCAAATTGGTTTGAATGACATGGCTGCTGTTTTACTATGCATCTTTTGAAATAGATCTCTTCTGGTACCAGTACAGATAATTTTTTCTGGTACCAGTACAGATAAACCAAATTGTAAAATAGATAAACCCCAATACAGATGACCTCTGTAAAATAGATAAATCCTTATTCTGTTTCTACTAGTATGTTTCAGTACTGCTCAAATGACCTCTGTATAAATCAAATCAAATGACCTCTGTATAAAAAAAAACACTATGTATAAGAAAATCAAATCAAATGACCTCTGTATAAAAAAAGGCTAAATGCTCGTTTTATATATTGAAACTAAGCACAAATAATCATATCTCACAAGCAATAAAACACATAATATTTGTAACAAAAACATGTACTTTAAAACTGTGAGAGAGAAGGGTTCGGCGATTGGACAGTGGAGTGGAGCCGTGGAGGCGTGCCACTGTCGCGTGCACGACTTAGCCAGAGAGGACAGCCAATTTCGGCTAGATCTAGGGTTACGGTCTGTCGGCCAGCTCAATAGCTGGATGAGATGGGATGGGGAATTGGGAATTTGGTTTGGGGAGAGAGAATGAGAAAAAGGCGCTGCTGCCTGCTGGGCATGAGCTGGCCCTTAAGGCCTTAAGTCCTTATTGAACCGACTGATTTCCAAATTCCAATCACTATTGAACCGAAAAAAATCAACCGAACCGGTTTTAGAATTGAAGTTCGGTCGGTTCAGTACATCCGGTTTCAGAATTTTTTAAACCGAACCGAACCAAAGTTATTATTCGGTTTTGAAAAATCAACCGAACCGATCCATTGAACCGAAAAAACCGAACCGTTTAACCCGAACTAGTTCGGTTCGGTCTAAAACCAATTAAACCGGACCCAATGAACACCCCTAGTTGTTACAAGATTAGTCATCTTCCTCCGTCAGCACTGATGCCTGCATTCCAAACTAAAAATCAAAATCTGATTTCGTACTGGACATTCTAGATTTTTTACTAAAATATAAATATGATTTTAGTAAATCGAAATCTGAAATAATTAATTTTAAATCAACCAATTACATTTATAATCTATTTTTTTGAAAAAGAAGAATGAAATTATTGGTAAATATTTAGTAATGGAACTTCTTTGGAAGAAAAATAAACTTTGTAAGGCTATCGGTGAAAAATTACCATCAAATAAAATAATAAAATTGCCTAATCCTTGTTTCGTAAATACTTAACTCTTATATTCTATAACCGAATAATTTAATAATTATTATAACCAACAAGACTAAATGCTTAATCAAATGATATTATAATCGTCTTTGTAATTCATTAATTAACATCTTGATTATTCCCATAATGATTGGGAGACAACTGAATAGAGAGTATAAATATTTAATCAAAAATTTATTGCTATGAAAGATATTAAAATCAAGAAAGAATGAAATTATTTATAATGTCATTTCAATTTGTTAATTATATCTTCCTAAGGATAGAACAGTGGATCATAATTAATCCATCAATTATATATCAAACAACAACCTTGTCCACTAAAAGGTTAAAATAAAAGTCGATTTATATGACTTATTCAAACTGGAAAAGCTGAAAAATATTAGGATAAAAAGGAAAAAGAAATCATTAATAGCAAGTATGAATTATTGCTTCACAGAGAGATTAATAATTCTAGGAGAGATAATTAAAAACTAATTAGGAAAAGAGTTTTGATTTAAGATCTTATAATTTATTGTGATTCGCAGAAATTTGATTATATGACAATAAAGAAGAAATTATAAAGCATGGCAGCTTCTGCCAGAATTTCAAAAAAAAAAAAACACTAAAGAAGAACTTGTGGGGGTACAAAGTAAAATCATAGATACAAATAATTTATGATCAATTGTATTTATTAATATTCCATTGTATTGAATTGGTCATGATGACTTGTTTAAATTTGAAGCTAAGATGTGATTTCTTTGACTATAGTGAAAGTAATTATATAGATATTATTTTTGTATCTTATGTATCGCATAAAATGTGAACGTGTAAATTTCATAAAACTTCATGCAAATAAAATAAATTAATGCTCAATTTTGTTGATTGAGTTTCATTGTACCGAATTTGTTAAGATTATTAATTTTAGTTTAGTATATTGAAAATGTGGGTGTTAAAATATTCATGGAAATATTAAACCCTAAATATCTATGACATGATATTAGACATGAATAATGATACATGTGATTGATTTTATATAGCATGATGCTATGATTTTTTATTCATAAATTCATTGATGAACTTGTAAAGATTACTACTACTCACTAATAAATGAAGTAAAAGAAATTACTTACAAAATCGAATAACAAATGATTATTTATTGACGTGAAAATATTAGTGATGGACTAAAATTAAAATTTCTTATATAAATTTTATTGAGGGGATGGGTTTTAGTTCTAATGGGTCTTCTTGGGGTGGCAACCCAATCTCTTGTCAGTGATTCCTTGAAAGATATTCAATGGATAATAACAAACTGATAAGTTGATCAAAAGAGCGCACACTCTAACCCATTCCTATGGTGAGTGTGCTCTATGTAGATGGTAGGTTGAGCAATTTAGCTCTTAATGAGAACCGAGTCGGTATTTTCCGCAGGATATGACTCTACACATATCCTTGATAAGTATTCACCTATATGAGAGTGTCTGTAATGGCCGCGGAACGAGGCATGGATAAACCTTTAAGACTCTCATGAAAAATCTAAGACTTGTGTAAGACCATTAATGCGCGTATTGCGACAAGAATCTCCATATTGTGTGTGTGGTAGTTGAATTTTAGATCAAAGGAACAAGTTCAAGACATAGTTCGCTCTGTTTCCTCCAAATTAAAGCTATCGATACTAGATGAAGTTCAAAGTTTGTAAACTACTTCAGCAATGCACAATAAAATATCTAGCAATTTGTTTCTATAAATTTTCGTTTTGAATATTCTTAACTTTTGAGCTAGCTCAGCTAGGTATCAATTTGTGAATTTGTATGAATTTGTGTGCATTTTATACTTGTAGGAATTCGGGAAGGTTATTTGTGCAACAATTCGATTCAATTCATGATTTGTTCACTACCCGAAAACCAGAATCCATGTATAAAACTAATTCCAAGATTAATATAGAAGCAGTCACCCTTCTCTGTTCCTTCTTCCTGTCAGATGTACGCACCAGCGATAGCAGTTGCGTCTCTATCAGCATCCACACGAACAGATTGACAAACTTCCGTCGGTTGATGTACTAGCATCACACAGACAGCCCCTTCGAACTTTCTGTATTTCTCTCTTTCGATCTGGTGGATATATGTTTAATTGAACAGTGGCGAATTTGATCTGATGTACTCAAATATATAAGCAGAGGTCAGTTCGCACTTATTCATTTGCACCACTAGGTTGCACCTATTGGCTGCATCTATCCAGATCATTAGAGAGACAGCAGAATTTCGGCCCATATTGTATTAAGCCCAATATGGTTTAATCCATATTCAATTTCATAATTAACTATTAATTATGGCCCAAAATATTATGGCCTGTAGGACACTTCTAACAATACTGTCCAGCTGGGTTCAAAAAGTTTGTATAATTTATTTTCTTCTTAAAACAAGGTCCAGTCAGACCCAACTTGCTAGCTCGTGAGCTAGCTCGGTCCAACTAGTCACGATTTGAAGCTGTGATTTCAGCTCGGACCCCTAAAATCAACTTACTCGTAACTCAAAATGAACCAGTTCGTGACGAGTTGAAGCTGGACCTACCTCGTTGTCACCCGTAACCTCTTCCCTGCGAGGAGATAGATAAGAAGACAAAATAATCATTTTAGTATTATTCAAATGTCAATTACGAGTTAAATTCACCTACGGTTAATTTGCCAAAAAAATACGAGTTAAATTTATTTTAACAAGCATTGATTTGATTAAATCGTAATACGAGGAGGTTTGTCTTTACATTTGTATATATTTAATTTTGGTTTTTTTCTCCGATGAATTATTTTTCAATTTGTTTTTTTACAGCCTTACAAGCTATGTTGCATGAATACGGATACGGATACGATACGGATACGGCGATACAGTAATTTTCAAAAATAAAAAGTACGATACGTCTATTATATTATATTATTAGTTCAACACTTATATTATATAAATTAAATATCAATTCAAAACAAAACAAAAATATATATATCAAAAATTTTGGATATAGATTAAATATAAACGCTACTAGATTATAATATCAAATTTGAAGTAGTGTAGTGGTTAAGGTCTTTGGAGTCCATAGATGACATCTATTCCTGTTGAGCGCAAGATTTTTTTTTTTTGGCGCGGTCCACAGGGATGATGCGGTGTATGGTGGACCATGCGCGCGGTTCATAGTATCCAGGCGTATCCAGACGTATCCAGAAGAGCAGTATCCAGGCGTATCCAGACGAGTCAGAGCGTATTGAAGACCGTATCGGCTGAATAAGGATATGCCAGCTGGCGTATCGGATACGTATCGGTGCCGTATCGGGCGCGTATCGGTATCCGATACGTGTCCGATACCGATACGCCTCCTAAACTGGCGTATCCGTGCAACATAGCTTACAAGTAATACAAGTAATACGAAGAGGTTTGTCCTTACATTTGTATATATTTAATTTCGCACATAATTATTCGAGGAAAACTAGAGTGCTCTCAAGAAGTTAATTTTGGTGACCTTAATGTCAAAATCTATTGGAATAATTTCAAATAACAAATTCAAACTGTTGAAATCGATTTACTTCATAAATAATACATTTACATATCAAATTTATAAATTTTTGACTTAATTTAAGATCAAGGGTCAAAATGAAAAGTCTATAAATTAATATGTATTTGTTTTTTATTATCATTTGACTATTTAATTTTGTTCAAAATTTGATAATTTTGACGTGTAAACGGTTCAGTTTGAAGTCAATCCGGAGGTTTGAAAATTTATAATTTTGATATTTAATTCGGCTTTGGCCACTCTTTGGGCCGTACGAGGATAAGTCACTATTAAGTTTTTTTCCAAGGGTACTTTTGAAAATTCGCCTTCACTGTTGTCGTTCCTTTTGTAAAACCCTTGGTCTAATTTTGACTTTCAGTTTCCCTAAGCCCTTTCAAAATTAGGGTTTTTGGGGCTTCACTTTTACTGCACTAGCCACAGCTCCTTCCTAGCTCCTCTCTTCTCCAGTTTCGATCTCTAACCCTTTTAGGTTGTTTCTTACTCCATCATTGTTTTTTTTTTTTTTTTTATCGTTACTGTTTTGAAAGTTGTCACTTTTAAGTTGCATGATTTATCGATTTGTATCTGTTTGTGTTTAGTACATACATGGTCCTTATTTATAAGCCGACTTTGATCCTCAAAGCTACAAAAAAGATCGGGTTTTGTTTGGTACCAGTTTTTGCTTAGTACTGTAGAGTGACCCAGTTCAGTATGTACCAGTGATCTGGTATAAATCCTGGTACATATGAAATGATTTCGAAGTATATTTCTGCATTGAAGCAAACGAAGGGGATTCAAAATCTCCACTGACTGTCTATTGTTGCCGCCCACAAAGGCTTAATGCATCAAACCTTTGAAGCTTTTCCTCTTCCTTTAATTGTTGCTTATTTATTTTTCATTAGCAAGTCTGATTACTTTACAGCTTGCTAGATGAGTAGATGGAATAACAGATCTGTGAAGGGTGAACTGGTCATTTGTTAACCATTCCATTTATTTCAGTGTCTCACCATTCACTTCTAGATTGCATATAATGGATTTCTGATATTATAATATTGCTGTTGTTGCAAATACAACTTTGTCAAGAAATAAAATCACCAGTTCGGCTAATTTTTTTCACTTTTCCTTTTCCCTTTTCAGGGAAAGATGAGCAATGGCCCAGTTCCTTTTAATGAAGTTGGAAAGAGGGCTAAAGGTAATCATTTTGAAGTTCTTGTTTGTTGAAATGCCTTGCGCTACTTTTAGTGTGAAGGCATATTGCAAGTAGTGATATCTACCTGCATATTTATTTTTTGGAGTTTGACATTGTATTACTATTGGATTAAATTTAGTGTCTATTGTTATGGCCAGCTGAAAATAGACAACTTAAAAAGTGCATTTGGGTTGTATGATACAATTCCCTTTTCAGGACTTGCACTATGCATTAGATAGCAAATAGCTAAATATATGATAACCTTGGACCTATTTGTTGCCAAATATATTTTTATGTGATACTTTCAATTTTATCTTTGTAATCCTGTCTCTGTTTACACCGTATAAATTTCTTCGTAGTACTTTTGGTATGATTAAAAATGTCTTGTCTAGTAACCACCTGACAAAATTATCAGTTTTTACTTTTCCAAAGTTTATATTATCACTTCCTGCGTTGTTAACAAGGATATTTAGGTGATTATAATTTAATCTTTGGACTTGTTTGTGTTTATTGCAGATCTTTTGTACAAGGACTACAATTTTGACCACAAGTTTTTGCTGACACTGGCCAGTGAATCTGGATTGGTACATACTTTGTTGTAAAGTTATTGTTTGTGCCCTTACTCTATTAGTTATCATAACATTCCTGAAGTACTCTATCATCCTCATCTAACTAGAGGGAGAGAGTAGAGATAGAGGGTTAGTTTAGGTATTTTTGAAGTTTGAACAAATTACGCTTGTTGTTTCTCATTCTAAAAGACATACAAGTGATATTATTTGGTTATGCTAGGAAACACATGAAATTGTCCCCTTTCAGTTCTTTTCACTAGCTTTGCTTGCAATGCATCTCTTCTAACTTGGAAATGCCTTTTCTTTTTGTGACAGGGACTGACTGCAAGTGGTGTGAAGATCAAACAAGTATTTGTTGGTGATATTAGTTCCAAGTATGAGAATGGTAGAACTACTATAGATGTCAAAGTTGATAGCAATTCAACTGTAATTCTCTTCTTCTCTAAATCTTTCTCCAGAAAAAAGTTAATAATGCAAGATAGTACTGGACCTATATATTGGCCAGAATTTTCGTAACTTTGTTTTTTTTTTTTTTTTCATATACTCTTTTCTAAATATGTCGTGACATGTTGTAAAGAAAAGTTGTTATTTTCGTAAACAAGTTTTTTTTTCATATACTCTTTTCACTAGCTTTTCTAACTGGTTGAGTGCTGTCTTTTTCAACCATTCTTTGTTCTCTATGCTAAAAGAGAAGTTGTAAGAAAAGAAAAATTTGAAACAAAAGACTGGAAATTCAGCAGAAATGTTTTCAAACTGTCATGGTAAAATTTGTTATTTCATGTGATAACTGACATAATAGTAACAGGAAAAGTATAGTTGATTAAATGTCATGCAATGTCAATTACCTGTTCAGCTATTTGCTCTCAAGATACCAAATCCAACACCGGTATATCTTTTATAATTTATTATTCTCTAAGATGGATTTGATCTCCCAGGTCTCAACAACAGTTACTGTGAATGAAGCTATAGCTGGCTTGAAGTCTTCTTTCAGTTTCAAAATCCCTGATCATAATAAGTCCGGCAAGGTCACTACATTTTATTCATTCTTTTTGAACTTCCTAAAGAACATACCTGTTCAATTTGAGATTTTTGTGGTATCTTCTTGGGAAAAGATAAAACGTTCATTCTATGCCATGCTTCCAGAAAGTAGCCCTTTTTCTGTACTTTTGCTTTCAAAATCCAAAGAGACCAAATACCCGTTAATCATACTAGAATGACACATTTTGGGTACTTGCAAAAATATGGCAGGAGCAAAGGTGCATTTTTTTATTTGTCCCAGTTTTTTTAATTGCTGCTATCCCTTAATATGGTATCTCCTGAATCTACTGTAGTAAGTATAAACACAGTAAATGTTGCTATTTGACAGCTTAATTTGCAATACCTCAATGAGAAAATTGCATTGAACTGTGGACTTGGCATGACAACAACACCTCTGCTTGATTGTGCGGCTTCAGTTGGCATAAAAGAACTGAGTTTTGGTGCTGAGGTTGGTTTTGACAGTGCCTCGGCATCTTTCACCAAGTACAACTGTGGAGTAGGTTACAACAAACCTGATTTCTCTGCATCCCTTGTTTTGTAAGTCATCTAAACATAATGTCTCCTTTGTCATTGTTGGGAACAGTTTCGTGTTTGACCCATACGAAAAATTTGAAATATCATCTATAGCCTGCAAAGTGACAAGATATGATATGCTCCTCTAATTCGTACCAATTGTTGCTTTATGTAAATTTCATAGAAGTTGCCGCAATTGCTCCTTTCTGTTCCCAATCAATGTATATAGAAACACGAGGTGGCATGGTACTGTGGGAGCTTTCAAAATAAATGAGAGAGAGAAAGAGGGGGATGCTTTTCATTTTTTTTAGTGGTCAACAGAATAAGATTTTCCTGCATTTTGCACCTGTGTAAAGTTTTATTCTTGCAGCTTTTTTTTTTTTTTAACATTTTTGCAGTCAATTTACATCAATTACCCTTCGTAAAATTATAAATATTATTATTGTTATTTTTTTTATTATTTACTAATTTAATATTTGCAAAAATAATACACTTGATCATGATTGTATTTGGGCATCTACTAAATTTGTATTCTTGATCATAGAATGATGCCATAATTAACTTCCTGCTATTCAGCATTCAAACCAGTGGCAGTCAACTCTAATATTGCACGAAAATTCGCTCTAAACTTGAGCCTTAAATGCAACTGACTAGATGAAATATCTAATCGCTCTAAACTTGAGCCTTAATTTCAACTGACTAGATGAAATATCTAATTCAAAAAACTAATGTCCGCTGTATACACTTCTTTCTTCTTTAAATTCCAGTACTGCAAAATTCTTTTCCAGTCTAACTGTTATGATCTCTCTTCACATTTAATATTGCATTGTATCTAGGGCTGACAAGGGAGAGACACTAAAAGCTTCTTACATCCACTTGTATAATCCCAAAAGAGGAGATGCGGTTGCTGCTGAACTAACCCACACGTTCAATTCTGGGGACAATAATTTTGCCTTTGGTAGTTCTCATGCAATCGATCCCCTAACCACACTTAAAACTAGGATTTGTGATAGGGGGAGGGTTGCGGTTCTGTGCCAACATCAGTGGAGACCGAAATCATTTATCACTCTCTCAGCTGAGTATGACTCAAAGGCATTTAGTGAGCCTTCTAAAGTTGGCCTTGCTCTAGCTCTTAAGCCTTGAGTCAACAATGAATTATTGGTTAAAAAGTGGTGAATTGGGTTTTTATGACCTTGGTCAAGAACTACATCCTTTTTTTTTTTTTTTCATTTTTGTTCAATTAGAAATTCTTAGAGTTGGGACAATTCAAGGATGAATATGTGAATTGTCAAAGGAGTTTTTGAGTTTCTAGATGTTTTCTCTGTATATTTGTTTGGGTGGAAAGCTAAAATTCACTTTCAAAGTGCTTACGCATTTGCTGTAAAAGAGCAGGTTGTGAGATATATTTGATAAAAAACCGTACTGCTATTGGCTCAAATAAGAACCGCATAGCAGTGGATACACTTCAATTTGCTTAGGCATTCAAGTTTGTACTGGATTCTGTGTTATATGTGTGAATCAGATGTCTTTTTACTAATGTTGGTAATCTGCTTTTCTATTTTTTTTATATGAGTAGGATCTATTAAGAATAGCTTAAGATGACAATTCTGTACTTTTCAAATAAAATCAAATCTAAGAAATATTAAACATCAGGAAAAAGTTTGTAGACATGTTAGTTTTTTCAATTTGTTATGCACTAAATTTTATATAATTTGTGTGTTATTTGATGGGTCATGAAAGATCATTAAATATAAGTTGTTGTAGCTTTGAAGTTGTTTGATCAATTAATAATATTTTTTTGGAAAAAGGTGAATTGGTGTCGCCCTTTTCATTGAAATTTGAAAATGAAACGGAATTTACAGAATTAAGAATGAACAAAAATCCTTGGCACCTCATCTCAGCGACACAAATCTGCTTCATGAAATTCTGTATGCTCTACTGTTCTGTCATCATGTATCAGGCGTAAGCTGATGCATCACGACCAAACAAGGGAACGGGTGCTGAAGATAATCAATTAGAAATCATAGAAGATGAATTAGAGATCAATTAGTATTAAGTCAGCAAATTATATAATTAGAAAATATTTTAATGGCTCTTTAAATTTTGTAGCCTATAAATATGCACAGTATAAGAAATTGAAATAACACCAGAAATAAATAAAATTAGTTCATATCCTCTCAAATTCAACATAGTATCATAGCAGAGTAGAAAGGAACGAATCAATAAGAAAAAAAATAAAAAAAAAGGAAGGCTAAAAAATATGTTATATTTGAAAATAACAACAATCTAAGACATTTTTTTCTTCCTCAACACTACCAATTTTAAAGAAATTCAAGCATCTAAGTGGGAACTCACCCAAAGTATCTAACTGGAAAAAAAGACACAAACCAGCTTAAGAAAAAAGTTAAAACGACCATCCAAGCAGCAAAAATGCAGAGACATGTTATCTTGAAAAAGAGTTGAAGAAATGCCACCTAAGCGACAAAGTGTAATGAGACATGCAAGATTAAGAAAAGAGTCGGAAAAAAATTACACACAAATTGAAATCTATGATTCCAACTTGAGAAGGAATTTTGAAGATATAGCAGATTAAGATTAATTAGTATTAAATAGCAGATATAGCAAATTATGTAATTGGAAAATATTTTAAGAGTTTGAAATAAAAATTAGAAATCAATAAATTTAGTTATTTTCTATTCAATATTCAACGGAGGAACTTTGATAGGCATCAGACTAAATTCGGTCCGATGTCTGATCGAAGACGTTATTCACACATACAACTTTAAAATTTGTATAAGTCAAATGTATATGAATCTTAACACAGATCAAACAACTCTTAACAAAATATCAAATCGAATTTAATCCAATAAGACCGGCCCCCACTCCCCCGAACAATAGGCATAAAAATTACTTCTCAGCGACATCCATTTTGCATCACTCACAAGATGACACTTAAAACACAAAACCCTCCAAAACCATTATGTATCTGCTTTGAGTTGGGCTTCCAATAAGTGTTGTAAAAAACGGCTGTTTAGGTCGATTACGCGGTCGATTAGTCGTTGACGGTGATCAAACTGTCACGGAATTTTTCTGTAATCGGTTGATTATTTTTTATTATGATTAATTATGACTAATTATTTCCGATTAATCACTTAGCCGTATCTTGCCCATCCGACGAACGCATACCGTTATTTACAACACTGCTTCCAATTCGTCAATGTTTTTAATTATACATCATCGTTTGCAATTGTGGTCTTAATTAATCGTCTGTTGATGCATCCCAACCCCTCTTTATATAAAGGGTCGCTAGGTAATGAAATTTTGTAATTATTTATTTGGTTTTTTTAAGCAATTATGTAAGGCTTTTTGGAGTACAGAATGTGTCTCTCAAAGAGGATACACAGACTAAATATGTGTAATATCAACAAGGAACAACCTAAAACAAGAATTCATCTCTCGTGCATTAGTCCTCATTTAATTGGGAGTTAAAGTTATAATGAAATAAGTTGTTTATTTCAAATTAACGGTGACGTAAATTATTCTTATTTAGTTGTGACTAAATTAACTCATGGTTTAAATTATGTTTGTTTAAGAGGAGAAAGAGAAGAAATTGGTGACATGCAAATTTAATGTGCGTATTTTCTTCTCGATAATGTAGATTTAGTCTGCGTATTTGTCTCAAAAAAAATGTTATGTTTTAAGGTTATGTTTGATTATGGAGTAAGTGGTAGAATAAATCTTTTACTTCATATCTAAGGAATCAAACAAGAAATCAAACAAGAAGTAAATTTAAAAAAGTAAGATGAAGTGACATTTAAATTAATTCAGATTAAGTTATTTCACCTTTTTAGGTGAAATAATTTATTTCATTTATGGATTTTATGGTTAGAGTAATATCATGTTATAATTTTTTTTTTCTCTTCATGAGTTTACTCTATCAAACTCCAATTAAATACGATTATTTTAATCTATCTTTATTCGGAGTAAAAAAATTAATTAGAAGTAACTTTATCTCGCTGAAAATCTTACCTCAAGGCCACCAACGTAACAAGTCCATAAAAAATAAGAACTTCGGAATAACAGAAAGTACTAGGATGTAACTCAATAAAGTTTTCATTAAGGTTTTTTCACTGCAGCCACTGTACAAAGATCCCTTACAACTTCCACCAAATGTAAAGAATGATGAAAGAATCAACACAAATTATCATATCTCTATTAGTTTCCTCAAAAAAATGACCCAAGTACTTTTTTTAAAGATCAGATACTTTTGAATTTTCATTTTTTTTTTTTTGAAATGCCAAGAATAAAAAAATCGGTTTTGAACATCAATGAGGTGGCCACGCGACCTTAGTAATTCCGAATTATCTATCCCTTTCCTTGGCTTTGCTCTCTCCACGGTTCCTCAGTTTCCCTTTTGCTGTCTATCTTTTCCCTTGCCTTTTTCTCCTTTTTCTTCAACGACTCTGAGAGAGAGAAAGGAGAGGGGACAGAGATATGCAAATGCTTACAACGAGCTCAGTTCTCCTCCGACCAGCGCCGCCTAAAATTACAAAAACGCCCTTCTCGCTGGTAATCTCAAGACCTTCTCTCTCCACCCATGCCCTTGGCAAAAAAAGATCAGTACAAGAAACTGTTCAACTAGAAACCCAGAAGGAAGAAAAGAGAAAGCATGGAGATTTAGTTTTATACTCGATTGCTCCGTATTCACTTATACTAGCATCTAAACTACTACCAGGAGGTACTTTTGCCATTTTCACCGGGTTAATTTATTTCAGTAAATCGGAGAGATTTTTACTGTCAAATTAAGTATCACCGAGCTGTTCCTAGTATATCCTTTTTCGGTTAATTGATTTTCCCTTTTAAATCTATCCTACTATATGCCCCATTTTGATTAAATGTACCATCTAAGCAGATGTACATTTTTGGGGTCTGTCATGCATAACTTATGTTTGATATAGTATATCTTTTCTTCTTGTTCAATACTTTGAGACACCCTGTTACAATGTATAGCTTCCTTTTTGTACCAGTGTTGTTGAATCTATATTGTTTCCACAAGGGCAAACATAGTCTTGCAGAATGACAAAAAATATATGTTTGAATTTTTTGAGTGCATTATGAGCTCATGACTATTATGATAAAGTGATAAAAAAGTAGAACTGAAATGGAATGAAGTACAGATTCAATTCAGTTGTATTTTCAGCAATTTTGCTGATTCAAATCCTCTATTTCTGGTTTTGTTTGATTTGTAGCTGACATCGTGGAGTCTATTTTTGGACCATTTGTCGATCTCGTGAAGACATGGAGTCTTCCCGAATGGCTAGTTCACTGGGGTCATCCTGGTAATATGGTAAAGTTCTGTAAAACTGTGCCGGAATTACCATAATCACCACAGTGAAAAAAAGAGAGAGAAATTTGATATGGATTACTGTTTAATTGGTATAGTGTTTTTATTTTTGTATTCAAATCTTTTGTGCAGGCTGTGGTGCTTTTTGCAATGGGTGGCTATGGAACTTATCTTGGATTTCGGATAAGGTTGTCAAAAGATCCAGTAAGTATTTACAAAACTTCTAGTGCAATTAGTGAGATATTATGGAGCTTACACTGAGGCATAACTAAAGATAAATAATTTGATAAAAAAAAAGAAAAATTGGTGATCACTGACCCCACCAATCTGACCTCACAATTCAAGTTAAAATATTGTTTTGCTAACTGTCTATGTACAATTGCAAAAGTTAGCAACCTGACCTGGCATTACATTATGTAGCTTTTCAAGTATTATATAAAAGAAAACATTTGCGATGAAAATGTTTAACAGAAACATATTTTTTGAAAAATGACTTGCGGTATGCTTTTACATGTATAATGAGGTAAACAACATTCACAGAAAGGATCTTTTCCCCCATACTGTACAACATTTGAAATAATTGGGCTGAAAAAAAAATTATTCCTGTTGTCTTGACATATTTTGATATTACTAAGCTAAAAAGTAATTATTATAGGAGGAGAAGGCTAAGGCAAAAGATCTTCACCCAAAGCTTCTTGCTGGCATGTTTTTCTTTTTCGCACTAGGTGCAACTGGTGGTATAACAGCTCTCCTGACTTCTAATAAACCAATTTTTGAGAGGTACATTTTATTGAGAGTAATATAACTTCCAGTATTTGGTATCTTGGTGGATATACGACCAAAGTGGAGCACCTAAACATTGTTCTCAAGTACTGATACTTGGTTTATGTTTTCTATACCAAATTTTTTCATTTCAGCATGATCAATGCGTAATATCCCTAATCCAATTGATGAAAACCCCGAGAACAAAACTAAAAAATAAACTGGGGATCTTATGGGTACACACTACACACTACCCAACTTATTTGGTGCAGACCTCGTTGATTCTGTATATTGTTATGTTCTGACCTTCTTTCCTCGAACCCATGCAATTTCTAATAGTGTTTCCTGTTTTTAGCCCGCATGCAGTTTCTGGTGCAATCGGCCTTGGACTATTAACTATCCAATCTATTCTACCGGCTTTGTTTGAGGTAGTATCTGTTGCAATCTCAGGCCTCGTTAAATCTAACAATTAGATGGTATATTCTAATAATTTATTGAGCTGTTTATCTAAAATTGCACTTGTGATGTTTTTATTCAGGACTATCCAGGTTTACGAGTTGCACATGGACTCCTTGGTAGCAGCATCATGACCATTTTTCTAATCCATGCTGCATTTGGACTGCAGCTTGGTTTAAGTTTTTAGCAACTCTTTAATTACAGCGAAGAGTTTTTTCATAGAGAAAAAGTAGTTTAGCGATACAAACTTGCACCGTGCATCATTTTTCCTCATTTTTATGACATGTGAAATATTAACAATTTTAATGATAGTACTTGTTTTTCTCCTTTTTTCTCAGTAAAAAGCACTTGATGGTACCACATATTTGCTTTTTGTCTTTTTCTAAACCAATAAAAAGGGGTCATACTTTATTCGTCATGTGAATTCCACATGAAACAAAGAAGCAATGCTATACATATATATTACTACCAAGCATACAAAGCATAACGCATCCAATTTGCAGATCACTATAAACAACAGTGTGCATCCTTGCCTCAAGGATCAAAGCAACATTCATGGGTCAAGTAGCTTGTTCCACCTGGCGTAGGCCAACATGATCAGAAAAATTACGAAACATCCAGACAAGGTGCCCCCGATAAAAGGCCCAAAGACATTAGTTGTATTGTAGAGGCTACATTGTATGTTCATTGAAAAGGCACCACATATCAACATGCTGAGCGCAATTGCAAACGATGCCATGGTTAGTATAAGCTGGAGCTGAATCAGCTCGTTTCGCTGGTTGTCCAGTTGTATGTTCACGTAATCCTCTGTGTCATCTATGTATTCCCTTACCTGCTCCGTTCAAACAAGCACAACAGACTCAGATCCTCTTGTGCCACAAGAATTAACACAATAAAAGGGCCAGGATAAGCAGCATTTTACACAACAAAATACAAAGTAAGATTATTAAAGAAAGAATCATCGGGGTGTTGCTACCAAATAAAATTTGCCGTATGCAATTAGCAATTAATTACTAGGAAAATCAGCTATATTCTACCAATCTTTTCATGAAAGAGAATCCATCAGTGAAAGGAAGTTATACAAAAATTGAGATTATGTTACATGGTCCCCTCCAAATGGCAAATTATTATTGGTTAGTCCCACCAAATGGACATGGTGATTTGATAGGCAAGTCCCTAGCCGATTTTTTCCCCTACATAACATAATTCCTATGAATTCAGTGTTTGCAATCAAAGCCCCTTCTATTGTTGGATGCCTTTTTTTTGGAAAAAAAAGAAAGGATATGTACCATTAGTTAACACTGAGCAATTCCAATTAGTTTAGGTCTTCTGAGATCAATTAGAACAAAACAAAAGAATATGAACCAATAGAAACAAAGTCCAAAGTTCAGTAACTTAAAAAAAATTGGTGAAGTAGATAAGAATAATAAAATTGCAAATTATGGAAAAAAGATGGGACTAACCGACAAGATTCGGTTGCGGATACCATCCAGCTGCATGAAGTAGGCTTCTAGGAGCATCTCAAGATCCTCTACATCATTATCAGAGTACATGCTGGTCGCAATGCTTATGCTACGCTGATACCTATTCGAGTTCAGTCTCCCCATGTTGGCACCAGCTGGCACGATGCTGTTTGAAGTACCGCCTGCCATTAGTGCATCCAATTGTTGGTTCTGAATCTGTTTTCTTGTCAGGTACAAGTGCGACATGTCTTCATTATCATCCAATAGGTGTTCAATTTCGTCCCTGACCTGACAAATACAGGTGTTTTTATTAGGAGAAAATAATGACAACCATGACCATAACACCAATAACTAGTTTATTTTTCAGTAACAGACAGATTAAATCAAGTCATCGAAACCTGCATGTTTGGTGCCAAAACTTAAATGAAAAATGTGCCTCGCAGGCAATCTATTAAATCGTTTCTTTATTTAAGTTGATTGCGATTAAAGATGCAAGCAATGGTGGATGTTTTTTGTTTAATTTGAGTTCTAATATGTTTACAAGTATTTCAGTTCAATTTGCAAAAGGCTCGAAATTCAAACATACCTTCTGAATGCGTGCAAACAGACGAGTCAGAATACTCTTCAAGCTCCTCACTCGCTCGAGATTCTTTGTACTGACATTCCGTGCCAGCTCATCAAGCACAGGATATGCCTCCCTCTCTAGATCAGTCACACTAGAGCCCAAAGAAAAGCAGACCACCTCCAGTGCAACCTCCAGTACTTGAAACTCAAAGGGAAGCTCGCGCTCAGCTTGTGAAGGTACTTCTGTCTCTTGATTCTCTCCATCGTCAGCACGGGTTGTGGTTTTTAGAGGGACATGCTGCCTCAGTTGGTCTATAAATGGGAGAACTTCTTGGCATAGAGGGTCCAGAATTAAAATTTCTTCAGCAGTAACAATGGCTCTAATATGCTCAAGATTAACTACAATGGCTTTCTCCCTTGCTGAGAACACCAATAGAAATTACCAAAGAAATTAATTAAAATCTTTCCGATTTGTAAAACTTAGCCCCTTAAGCTTTCTTATTTCGGAATGGCTCTCAAAAATTTCTGACCATTGTATGAGTCCTAATTTTAAAAGAATGTGGCAAAATTTTAAAACACAAATGTGGACTTAATTGTGCCTTATCAAGGTTATTGCCTATTGGTAAATTGTAAGTTAGTACAATCAGACGATTCATACATAGAATAATAACTTTAGTTTTCTATCAGGAGCATTATCAGTTGCACGAATTGAATTTTCGCCACATACTTAACCTAGAATCAAATTGAAAGGATAGGTCCCTGGATTACATAATTATAAAAAATTTCTCTCTCTAAACAATAAAATAAACAATTCCCCGCAGAAAATTACTTGGATTAAACTTAAAATGACGTTATCTGAAATAAAATCTCTACAAAGAGAAGAACAGGCAGCTCACCTAAGATATTAGATGACTGAGAGAAAACCGGCCCAAGGATGCGCAAATCCCGTGCTGGGATCCCGGCCCGCCTGATGATCACACTCTTATCGCATTCCAAAATCTCGGATTGGCCGGTCCGATCGAACCGCATCCACAATCTCGGCCCGGTCTTTTTTTTAATGTTCTTGGAGCCGGCGCCTAACACAGCAGCGGTCGTCGCCTCAGTGGAGGAATTAATCGGGCTTGGGCGGCCGGAGGTTTGGAGCGGCGACGAGTCCGACCGCTTGGATGGTCGGAGCTTTCGCAAGAGGGAGGCGATGGGCTTCTTCCCCGATCGCTTTCCCATTTTCTGGGTCGGTACGGTTCCCTATTTTTTTTGGGGGGTTTCCCTTCTTTTTCACATTTTCTTTTTGTTTGATTGTGCTTTGTCGGGACGATTCAGCCCTTTATCGCAGTCGTGCTGGATATTTAGGTAGAAACATGTAACTCAAATTTTGAGTTTGGATCTTGGACCGTCAGATCTGCTCAGCCACAAATTTTAAAGGGGCCTCGTGTATTCCACATCCGAGTTGATTGGCCCGGCTTCTGATCGTACAGTCAGGATTTAAACTCAAAATTTGAGTTACTTCAGAGGATCTAAACTCAAAATATGGACGGTGGAAAGATGTCAGATTGTCTCTGCCGCCCATTTTATATTGCACGGTCTGTAGTCAACGGAGTTAGCTAGCCTTGACACGTGTAAGTGGACAGGCAGCTCTTTTTTGAGAATTTTTTATTTATATAAATTATATAAAATTAGGAGTCCATTTTATATCGCACGGTCTGTAGTCAACGGAGTTAGCTAGCCTTGACTCGAGTAAGTGGACAGTCAGCTCTTTTTTGAGAATTTTTTATTTATATAAATTATATAAAATTAGAAGCTGATAATTGCCTCAAACAAATCTCCGAACGAGCCCCCAAATATTTAATATCTAACTTCTATTTTCAGCACTCATATTCAAACATTTAAAGCTTCGTTTATAACATTTTATAATGCTACTCGAAAGTTTTTAAACCTACAAGCATTTAAATTCTAAATCTGAATAGTTTTAACTCTTAATTACTTTTATTTTAAGTCAAAAAATAAATGATTCCTTTCACTCGAACATTTCAAATTAATCGTTTGAACTTTTAGAACGAACACTGTATGCGTATTACCGTAGCCTCACGGAAATTAATTTGCTGTGATTCTAAAAGAATCACAGGACCTGTGATTTCAAATTTACACCTTCATTTTTTTATGCACGAATCTCTAAACATATAAATGGATGGATTTGAAATAACAGGACTCCTATAGCTGATTTGTATCCGTAGCCTCACTCCCATGTAAAACTCTAAATACATGCATGAAGCACCTGCCAAGCAGAGTGACAAGATCCGCGTTTAATTCACAAATAATTCGCGTATTAAACGTTTTTTTGACGTTACCAAATCGAACTCCGAATAAAACACAGAAAAATGTATAATACGTTTTATTCGCGAATAAAATGCGTATAAAACGCGAGTTGACGAATTATTTGTGATAAAAACGCGAAAAAAACACAATTTTTTTTTTTCAAAATTTATTTTTTTAAGATTTTTTTGGTTCTTTTTTGCTTCCTTGTTGTACTGAATCATTCTCGAATTATATCTGAATTATATCCGAACGACGAATTTTTAAATCTGCCCAATCTTTTGCAAATCATTGAGTTGTCACTGTGCTGACAAGTCCTCTTTGGTTAACTGGACGTCACAAAAAATCAAGGGGAACCTCTGTACTCCGTTCTCCAGTTCTATCCTGAGAAACTGGAACGACCCCAAAGAAACCGCGAGAGGAATTAGGCAAAGATGGAGCTCTCCTACGTCCCCAGATTTCTCTCTTCGTTTTCTGCAGTTTGTTTCCACAGGTCTGGACAGGTCTCATTTGTTCCCTCTCCTCCTTCGTTTTCCCTGCCTCTATGTTTTCTCTCTGGACTGGACACCACCAGTCCAGTTCGTGCTTCCGTTGAAGGCTTCAAGCGAACTCACCAGCGTTCGCACAATCAACTCGGTGCATCTTCTGAAGGTTTTTATTTTATTTTATTTTTATATAAACTAGTAAGCAAATTCCAAATTTATAATCAAATCGCCATGCTTGATTGTGAAGTAAGATAAAAAGAGTAAGGTGGAGTAAGGGCGGAGTTAATTCGGAATAAGGCACTCCATCTATCTAGGCAGATTAACTTTTTCCACATTTACTCTGCCGGTAGAGCCCACTGTCATAAACAGATTAATTTAAACCATGACATAAGCTACTAACCGAGGTGTAAATACGAGGAGTAAGATGAGTAAACGATTTAATCCTCATTAACTTCTCCACAACCAAACATGACCTTAATGTATGCTTGAGGGGTAAAGATATTAACAGCGCATTAGCAATAGAGTTAAAATAAAAGGCATATGGCTTGTGTGCTGCATGAAGGTAAACCAGCGCTGTTAGTATCCTTATTTATGGTCGAATGTCCAAAATGGTGCTTAAGAAATGGAAGCTTTTGTTGAGAATTTGAAAATTAAACTCTTGCCTTATACTACACCCTATGTGCTAAGTTTCGGTTTTACATTTGGGATAATTTTACAAAAGAAGTAAAAGGCTAATTTGACATTCTGTTCTTGTGCTTCAATCAAATATTTCAGGGGTGCCTAGTGAACTAACTGATTGTGAACTTTTTTTTATATATAAATTAGTAAGCCAGTTCCAATTTTATAATTAAATTGAGCTTGAAATGGTTCTTAAGAAATGGAAGCTTTTATTGACGACTTGAAAAATTGAACTCTTGTCTTATCCTGAACCCCAGGGGCGGACCCGGGGGGGGGGGGGGCAGCTGCCCCCCTGAATTTTGAGTTTTAGTGGAGATCTATTGGTCCCGACTGACTTTGCCCCTCCTTGAAATTTTTTTGTCCCCCTCTGGATGTTTGATTTTTAATTCGGGTTAAATTTAGGGTTAAAATTGAAATAAATTTGTTGAATTTTGATTGATAATTAGAATTATAAGTTAGAGCATCAGAAATTACAAATCAAAGCATTGGAAAATATAAGTTAAAGCATTATTTTGTATCGAATATCCAATTAGTTAATGGATTTAACCTGATTCGATATTTTTTTGCCCCCCCCGACGAAATCCTGGATCTGCCCCAGCTGAACCCTATGTGCTACTTTTAATAAGTTCCAGTTTCATTTAAGAGAATTTTACAAATTATTTCAGGGGTGCCAAGTGAACTAAATGAAGATTCTAAGTTTGTCCCACTAAATGCTGACGAATCAATATTTGGTCCACCTGTAAGTTTTCAGTCTTCAGTAAATATTTTAGGTACACGATCAATATCAAGAAAAATTGTTGTTTACTGACTTCAAGTAAACAGTAAGTCTAAACAGAATTTTTTTTTATCCAGCAAGCAATTGGACACACATCTCTCGTTGAGTTTTACTTGATGTTTGTCCAATTGCTTGCTGGATAAAAACATTTTCCATCCAAATGTGCTTTGTCTAATTTATTAAGAAATTTTTAGAAATAAATTGATTGACGTATTATTTGAAAGGTCTCCTGTTGATTAAGTTCATTTGAATACTAATGAAAAAAATTGCATCAAATAGCATCATGCGCTTCTTCACCATACAAACAATCTGTTGGTAGGTTCTTAGCAAAATTGACAGAAATTATAACTAAGAAAAAAGCTCTATTTATGTCCCTTAATTGACCTTATTATTGCCTATGGCAAAAACAAGAAATGAATATTTTTGTTAATTCTTTTCAAATATAATTTGAATGTACCAATTTAGAAATTGTATAACACAAACAGGCTCTTTTGCTTCTAGGATTTGAAGCTGACGAAACTTTGAAGGTACCTCGTCTTTTGTAAATTTTTTTTTCTCTTCCTTTCCAAAATAAAAGACGCCTCACAACCTTGACTTGTACTATGTTGTTGCAGATTCAGGAATTTTTAAAAGGGCTAGATGGTGAGTTCTTAAAGGTAACAGTATTGATAATTTTAATTCGATTTGTTCAACTGAAACTTTTTCCAAGGTAGGTATCCGTTTCAATATGTGTGTTATCAATGCAAGTTATCAAATGTTTAAGTAATTATATAGTAAGAGGAGTTATGATTCCCTATTATTTTGGAGACATGATTATAAGAGTTGGCAGCCAAAAAATTTAAAATTCAATTCACATTTTGATTCACAACAATATATATTTTTCAATATAGCAAATTATATGCTGCAACTCCAATTAAGCATCCCTTCTATGCAAGAAGACATAGTAATCTAAGAGCCCATATCTTACACCTAGTGGGTCATGATCATACCAATACTTTTAAAAAATAAAGTGGCACACCAACTGTACCACCTGTTTGACCATACCAGTACTATAATTAAGTGCTATCTGGATTGTTTTTTTTCTCATTTTTAATAGGTGATCCATTGCACTGAAGAAATGATTAAACAAACACTTTGGGATGCAATTCAAATTGAGCAACCAAATCTAGCTGCTGTGAAGGTTATAACCTGACTTTTTTTGGGTAACTTTTGCAAAATACAACCAATATTTGCTGTAAACAAACCCTGCATTTCTTTGATTTGCAGTGGACATCCTTTTCAAAATTATTTTCAAATAATAATTTGACCATCAAAACTGTCTCTAATTAATGAAATGTACCTTTAGACCAGATAAACCTAACGGTTATGTGTTATCCTTTAAATCTCTGGGAAAAAAAGTTGGATCTCAGTTGAAACTATGAAATGTGGCGGTACATTTGCAGAAAATCAGGAAATATATCTCTATAGGTAGAAAGTTTAGTACATTCATGGTAAATTTTTTTTATCAAACATTTTTCAGATTGCAAAGTCTTTGCCAAGAGTATGCATCTTTTCTGGCTTATCTGGTGAAGAGATGATGATGTTCATCGATGCCTTCCCTGAATCTGGTACACCTACAAAACAAAGACACAATTCACAGCTATGTACAATTTAAGAACCAGTTATGGGAACAGTTGGAATCATGCAGAGATACCAGCTTCACTACTGGTTCTTCACCTAATATTTAAGGGGAAATTTCATGTATATTCCTCAAAAATCTCAAAATTACGTATTCCCCCCTCTTAAAGTCATAATATCATATTTACCCGATATTGACTTTTCTATGAAAATTCATTTTAAATTTATGAAGTACCCATGTACCCTTTATTAAAAATAATATATGTATACCTTAATTAAATACAGGTTTTTGCCCCATTTAGCCCTTAATGTTGCGATTAGCCTCACTGCACCAGATGAATTGTTAAACCTATGCCAAGTCGCAATCAATTAACCCTCAGTTGCCAAACTATGCATCTATGGACCCCTAGTTGAAATGTACAGCACCATCTAGTTTAATTAATCCCTGTCATACAGCTTGTTTTCGTGTTAGCTTAGATAGTATGCTCATTGTTTCAGGGCTGGAATCACCTGTATTTGCAGCACTTGTTCAAAACAGTGCTGACAAAATTCTAGAGGAAGTGATTGCAGAGATAATGGGTGATCATGAAATGCTGGTCTATACCTCTTTGCTTTGATCTTTATTTAATGGTTATATATGTAGTTTTATCTTATAACTCGGAAACTAGTATCTGTTTATGATAGTGATTTTTATCCTTTTTGCAGACTGGTAATAGATCAGAGTAGCACACTACTGGAGTAGTTCTGCTTGGTAGAGTTTATTTAAAACCATGAATTAAGTTAGAGTGAGGTGAGATTACTTGTGGCTTTCATTTGGAAACAAAAATAAAAGGAGTTGATCAGTAATGTTACCCACTGCTATAGACAAGTCATCTGTTAGTACTCCTAAAAGGTCGGTGTTATTAATGCATTCATATTTTCTATAGACAAGTCATCAGCTATAGACAAGTCATCTGTTAGTACTATTAAAATGTTGGTGTTATTAATGCATTCATATTTTCTATTCCATTGAAATAAAAAATAAATGTTTGACTAGAGCTTGCAAAATCTGACTGACATGAGACCTGAAAACCTTCCCAGACCCAGCAAACCTTACCAGACCTATGAAATCTGCATCCAAGCTCGACCTTCTCGTTTGTTACCACTTCTACGTACAACCGGCACATTCCAAAAAATGATCGCATCCAGACTTTGTAGTCATAAGAGTTTTGCAACAATTAGTAACTTGAACAGTCTCGCTAATCATGCTTTTTTATATCAGGATCACTGATGTGTGGAGAAGTGTGGTCATGACATTTAACACCTTTCTGTCAATATACCTCGCGGATACTTCCGTCGCTAATAGAAAAAACACCTTTCTGTCAGTATATTCTCGTGAATAGTCACTTTTTTACCCATGGTATACTTATTCGTTTGTTTTTGTTTAATTCAAGATATTTATTGTTTTTGTATGTAAAGTAGATCAAGACCGGTTTCGTGGGTGTGGTGTCCAAGTCTCCAATAATCTCTTATATTATATGCAATGGATTTCCTTTATTATTTTATTAGTTGATTATCTTTTTGCATGCTAATGATTAAAATGCAAAAAGATAATGTCCACAACCTGGCAATCATTGACATGCAAGAAGTAAAAACCTCTTTCATCCTATAATTATAAAGATAAAAGATGGTATGTTTCACTATATTAGTAATCTTAGTTAATTATTTTTTTCAATCAATTTTTGTACCATTCTCATCTTTATAAATAATTTTAATTTCAATTTTGAATGTACAAATTAAAAATTAATTGCAAAGTGATATTAGATTTTTCAACTTCTTATTAATGAATCCAGCTAGTATGATATCGGTCTCATATGACATCAACTTTCACACTTATTGGATAGACTTCACACAACTAATTCAAACCGTTCAAACCAATTTACTTTATAAGTGATGTGTTTACATGTAAAAAAAAAATTTCGAGTTATTTTAGTATCAAGTCAAGCGGTAAAAAATGTTGAAAAATGAATGCATTAAAATTAACTTAAAAACTCTCCGCTTGACTTAATACTAAATAAATTTGAAAAATTATAAATTTTGCATGTAAACACACAACTAATGAAGTAGATCGGTTTGAATGGTTTGGATTCACATTTTAAAGCCAATTTGATAGATTTTGAAGTTGGTGTTATATATGTTGAAATCACACTGGCTGGACTCATTATAAATAATTTAACAATTTTCTGAAATTTATAAGAATTCTGTGATTAATAAATGTAATTGTGTACGAGTACCATACAATTCTAATAAATATTCTCCAATAAAATGTAGCGCAACAGTAAAGTAGATCCGAGCCACTAATTTGTTTATTTTGTTTAAATCACGATATTTATTATTTTTGTATGTAATTAGAAGACTCGATTCTCATCTTATTTAAAAAATAATAATAATAATAATAATCACTGGCATGCAAAAAGTAAAATCTTTATCCTTTAATTATAAAGATAAAAGATAGTACGTTTCACAATATAAGTAATTTTAATTAATTATTTTTCAATCATATTTTGTACCACTCTCATCTTTATAAATAACTCTAGTTTTAATTCATTAATTGTGAAGGAACCCTACGGGCCTTACAGTCAAAAAGAAAGTTTTAATTGTGAATGTACAAATTCAAAAATCAATTGCAAAACACTATTAAAATTTTGAACTTATTATCAATTTAATGGTTTTCTGAAATTAATAAATATTTAAATTTAGATTCTGTTTTAAAAACAAATATACAAGTACCATACAATTTTAAAAAAAATCTTCCAATAAACAGTGACGCAACTAGGGGTGAAAACGGTATGGATAATATGTGATTTGTATTCAAAAAATTAGATGTGAATATCCAATATCCGAATATCCGTGTGAATATGAATACTGATATGGTTTTATGTTTTAATTATTCGTATCTAAATAGTATATATATATCATATATTTTAATATATTATGAAAAAATAATATTATTCACTACTAAATTAGATAAATATTATAAATTTTAGTATTTTTTAATATTATTTTAATAAATATCTGATCCAATTCGTATCGTATAAGCTGAATATTCGTATCTGAAAAATTAAACAAGATATGAATATGATTTTACCACTGTCAGCTCCGTATTCGCTCCGTTTCCAGGAACGTTATCCTCTGCGGAGCTTAAAAGCTCCGCAGCCTGCGGTTCTTTTAATCTGGTCCGTTAGTGGTCCGTTAGTTTTAACTTTGCACAAATCTAAAAGCACAATAATACTGCCCCCTCCGTTAGCCCGATCACAAAGCGGCTGAGAGTTAATCTGGTCCGTTCATTTGCTCCGCACCTGCGGAGTTTTATAGAACTCTGCGGATAACTTCCCCCGTTTCCACCCTACACGCAACAGCAAAAAATGTAAGATCGCTTTCATGGATTCAGTGTTTAAATCTCTACATCTCACTATCTGCATTAAATTCTGTTACGAGTCAGTTAGTCACTAATCTGGGGCCCACAAATGCCAAAAGATTTAAGCGCGACCTGCATCACCTTTTTTGTTGAACACTGAACTGAATAACGAGTGAAACAGCTCAGACCGAGTCCGGAATCTCTGAAGCAACGCAAATTTTGTGATGAAATCGGGACCGTTCGATCAGAACCCGGGCCAATCGGATCCGAGGTGGAATGCACGGGACCTCTTTAATATTCGTATCAGAGCAGATCGGACGGTTCATATCCAAACACAAAATTTGAGTTACTTGAGGGGATCTGAATTTCTGAAAAACGAGGTAAACAGCTCAGACGTCTCTATAAATAAGAAGATTTGCTAGCCAAACGCCAAAAGCTTCCAAAAGGAATCTTTCCTCTCGCTCCCTCGAGGCCTCGACCAGTCGACCTCCCCCACTGAGCTCTACAAAGCTAAAATCCAAAAAATAAGGGGCTGTTTGCAAAAGCTTCACCAACTCCCATCTCATGATATCGCACGCCACTACAGCGGAGGCTGAGTCGGCGCTCGGCCGGAGCCTGACCACCGCCGAGATACTCTGGTTCAACTACTCCGCCACAATGCCAGATTACCTTCTCTATTGCCACAACCTCATTTTTCTTTTCGCGGTTTTCACTCTGGTTCCTCTTCCGTTCGCGCTTATCGAGCTGTGGGCCCCGCGTGCAGTGGCACCGTACAAGATCCAGCCGAAGGTTAACCTCGCTCCCGTCTCCTTCGTCAAGTGTTACAAGGATGTCTTTCGCGTTTTTGTACTTGCTGTGGGTCCCCTCCAACTCTCCTCTTACCCCATAATCAAGGTTAATTAGAAACAAAATCATTTTTTTCTAAGTTTATTCTTTTAGGTGGTTTTGTTTTCCAAAAATGGGTTTTGGTTGTTTTATGATTTGGACATTAATTTGTTCTAATTTCAAGTGGGTCGGTTTAGAAAGATAAATTTCTATGCTGTCTTTTATAGACTGTTACATACTTACAGCAGATGTGCGGCTTGATTTCCTAATGGGATTGTTCAATATCACTGAGTGACATTTTATGTTCTTTGAATGAGTTATTTATTTATTATTTTATTTTGAGTCTGTTGGCAATTTCTCGAATCAATTTTGTTTCACTGCAAAATGCTAGAGAAAGGTGCTTTATACAAGATGAACGTAACGTTTATTTACATATTGCTTTTATTATTGTAAATAAAACATCTACAATGCATGTCATGATAAAAGGCGGCTCTTCTGATCTGACCGGGTTTTTTTTTTTTTTATGTTCAATTATTCATTGTATATAAAGAAGAGATAGTTTCTTTATGAAATAACCAGACACAACAAAATAGGAAGGAGAATGAAATAACAGATCGACCAGCATCTGATTAATATTTCAATTTTTTATCAATTGAAAGCACCTTTTGCCTCAATTTTTTAAGTTTTGTTTTGAATTATAGATCTCTAGTGAAAAAATTGTTGTTTTCATTATGACTTCTTATTTCATCAGTATAAAAAACCTTGACATGCTTTTAGTCAAACACTTCATATTTGTCCCAAAGTGAATAATAAACATTTACAAACACCAGCAAAATAATTAAATCAAGACTGAAATTGCAACCTCAATCGGTATTTGATCAAAAACCTGACCTGCTTCTCTACTTCAATGCAGTTTGTTGGGATCCGTACTGGCTTGCCGCTTCCCTCTCTTGGTGAAATGGCAGTTCAGATTGCTGTCTACTTTTTAATAGAAGACTACGGCAACTATTGGCTCCACCGGCTTCTTCATGGCAAGTGGGGTTACGAGAAAATCCACAAGGTACACCATGAATTCACGGCCCCTATTGCGTTTGCAGCCCCCTATGCTCACTGGGCTGAGGTGTTGCTTCTCGGCATCCCCACATTTGCGGGCCCAGCAATTGCTCCATGTCACATGATCACTTTCTGGCTCTGGATCGCCCTTCGTCAGTCCGAGGCAATTGAGACTCACAGTGGGTATGTGTTTTTCCTTTTTTCCACCTTTGTTGTCTGTCAGGATTTTATTAATTTTTTGCAATTTGGAACTAGATTCTGATTTATTTATTTGTTGTTGTTGTTGTTATTATTATTATTTTGCAAAATACACCCACATTAAGTGCAACTGACATCCAGAACACAGTGATATATTTTCACAGATAATACCCAACAATTAGATTATGAAAAGGTATCTTCCGTCAAATGGCAGCATTATCCCTACTCCCTACTTAGCCTTTTAAGTACCTTAGCTGAAACTGTACTAAAATCAAGCCAAGCAGATTTCAATGTACTTAAAAATTCCAAATGTGGATGGTCTTAGTTCTGAAATGATTTGGTCAAATCAATGCAACAGCTGCAGAAATTTTATTTTTTGTGTTGGAGTGTTGCACTTTGAAAAAAAAAAATAAGTTAACAGGTTTTGCTTCTAGTTGTGATAAAATTGTGAACATATTTGTAAACAGGAGTTGCACCTGTACAATATATGTAAACAGGAGTTGGTGAATATGGTGGATTTTGTTTATAGGGGACATTATTTTTAAATTATAGTTGTTGATCAGTTCTGTATGCATGCTTGGCATGGCTATGATGTAATAGAAAGGGATTGTTGGTGTGGCAGTCACTTTCTACATACAGACAAGCCTTATAAATTGGGATAAGCAATCATTAAGGGAGATAATTTGGTACTGTACCCATTTGGTATCAGCCCTAACCAAAGTTTTGCTAGGCATTGAAATCATTGCTGCTAATATGTATACCATGCAAAAAAGTTTGATCCATCTTTAAAATGTAGCAGAAGAAAAACTGAATTCTTTCTTTTCATTTCTGTTTTTAAACTTCATATTTGCTTAAAACTGATGAAATTGACTACATATTTCTTTTTCTCCTTTTTTCCAAAAATAAACAGGTTTGATTTCCCTTTTAGCCCGACAAAGTTCATACCATTCTATGGTGGGCCCGACTACCATGATTATCACCATTATGTAGGGGGGCAGAGTCAAAGCAACTTTGCTTCTGTCTTCACTTACTGTGACTACATTTATGGGACTGACAAGGCTAGTTGTTTCTTTCATTACAATTTTGGGAAGCTCTCATGTTTGATTTGAGAAATTTGCTTGGTAATTAATTTTTTTTTTGTTTCTGTTTTTTTTTTTTCAGGGATATCGCTTCCACAAAGCATACCTTGCTAAGGTACTTACTCCAAATATGCCTTTTTTGCACTCTTCTGTTAACATCCAATATTGGATTTAATCTTGAAGGCTATGGTAAAACTAAGACCTCATATTGTTCACTTAGCATTAAGATCCAATTAATGCAAAATACGTTCTATAACCAGTAACAGAATTTTCAAGGAAATGTTAATTTTGTGTCTTAAAATAACATTAGTTGATGAATGTTATTTTCTGTGGAACAGCTGAAGAATCTAGATGATGCTAAGGAGGAATAGGGATCAAAATGTTGATTATATAAATAAGTGCATCAGTTCTGGGGTGGCCATTTGTTCGTTGTGAGAGCGTGATTTAATGTTACCAGTACCATGAACATTTGGTTTAGCCTAACTGCTGCTGTTCTTCTGTACGGCGTATTCTTTTCCTTTCTTTTTTTTGGGCCATGTTGAATGATGCTTTTCTTGTCAAATATTTCATAGCAGCTTGTTTCTGTGGCGTACCTGATTGCTCTTTGTACTGATTGTCATATAATTAACATCACCTAGTTCTTTGTATTAGAAGCCATGGAGTATGAACCAATGCTTCTGGTTACATGCTGTCAAAACTAAATGATTATCTGCTGGATTAAACAGTTTCTCAAATTAGATTCCATAATACTCGTAAGAATTTTGTGTGGATAGTATAGTTGCAACCGATAATTATTGCACAATCAAGCAATCAAACACATTAAATTGTTTTATCCCGCAGTTTTGAATAGAAGCTTTCAACAGGTCGTTTGCAACAAACAAGCCGATCATTTTAATCAAAAGAAGAAACAAAAACAAAAAAAAAAAGACTAAACCAAGCTTCAATGATGCGTCTGTATTTTTGAGAGGATACAGCTATTAACAATAGTTTTTCTTTATTATAGTTTATATATAGCAACAGAAAACGGCAGCATATTTATTTCTCAAGGTTTAGTAATGCTATATTGATAGCATAACTGCCAACTCTAACAAGAGAGAGGAACAGAACTAGAACAAAATAAAAATGTCATAATTTCGAAGTAAAATAGCCAGGCCGCATAAATTCTCCAAGCAGTTTGATATATCAACAACAAAGAAAATTACATGCAAAGGAAATTGACAAGTACTTAGCAGGAGCATGTCATGTATTTTACTAAGTAATAATTAGCGCATGTAATTAGTAACTAAATCTCACTAATCAAGCTCATCGAGTCAGAAGCCTTTTCCTTTAGATCACCCCTTGTCCACCCCCTTAACATCTCCAATGCTGCCTTGGGCTGATCCATTGGAACCATGTGACCTGCATCATGAACCTGTCCCACAAAAAGTTCTTTCAATCCAAATGAACAATTTAATAGTTTTATTTTACTTTCTTTAGGGATTGTAATTCCTTGATAATAGATTAACTTGACAATCTTGACAACAGTTAGAAATGACTTGTACACATGAAAAATCATAAAATTTGATGCAACTTTTACTGTTCTATCAAATGGCTCGAAATTTGCAATAGTTTATATTTGATGGCCTTTAATGAAATATCAAATGACACTCAAATTGTAGAAAGTTTGACACAAAAAATCGACGACTCTAACAACATGTCTACATGTTTTTTTTCTCTATTTTTTGTCAAGTTGATCCGTCCTTGATGACCCCAACCCTAAATTCTCAAATGAGCACCAATTCTACACCGTTGTAACAACAGAAATAAGGTAGCTCTAATAGGTCACAGTATACATCTATGCGACAGATGTAGTGTTCTCTAGTTTGATGGTTCAGTGACACATATCTTTACATTTACTATATTTCGATTTGCTGAAGTATTTAACATACTGCCAGTACTGTACCGAGCTGACCTTTTTCCTGACATTACCAAATGTATATGTTTACTGCTAACCTCGCTAAGAAATGTTATCAGGGTAATGGAAAGTACAACTATTTTTTTCTGTTGGGGTTTTTCAGAAAGTACCTTCAAGAAATTGAGAGGCCCATAGCTTTTCAAAAGACCGGCCTCCTTTCCATCCACAGTGAATGAAATTTCCTCTGAAGAGTTAAAACCTTGCTGGCCTGACCATTCCATTGAGTGCACCCATCTTGAATTCCCTGCACAAGAAATTGATGCACTTTTCAATTTAAATAAATTTGCCAAATACTAGGGGTGTCAATGGGTACGGTACGGGTCGGGTGGAGACATTTTCATACCCATACCCATTAAAATTGACTTTACCCATACCCTACCCATACCCATTAAAACTTAAATTTACCCTACCCTACCCTTACCTGTTAATATTATCGGATAACGAAACGGTAGCGGATGTGTTTTATTATATTTTACAAATTAACTATAAAAAACTCATTCATTTCACACATATGTAATTACATTCTAATAAAAAATAAAAATGAATGTACAATCAATTCCAACTAAATTGTGTTTTATAAAAGAAGAAAATTCAAAAACACGAATACATATTTAGGTGGATTGGAAATTGAATTGAATATATATTTAGATTTTATAATTACCCTATAGGATATATAACAGGTACGAAATAGTCATTACCCATACCCTTACCCATTTGGTTAACGAAAAAAAAAAATCTTATCCATACCCATACCCAATAAGCTAACGAAAAAAAAACCTTACCCATACCCGCCTTATTGAATACGATACGGGTCGGGTAAATGGCTAAAAAGGTACCATTGACACCCCTACCAAATAGTGTTTGTATGAACCTCATTTTTGAAAAAACCTCCATTTGATTATAAATAATAAATTATTCTAATAATAGTCGTCTTATTATTGGATTATTTTAAAAATCTTTGAAAATCACTGCTAAAACTGCTAATACTGTACTGCCAAGAAAATGTTCTCAATTTCAGTATCCAAGTTGTCCAAATACTGAAAATAAGGAACTTGCAATTTTGAATAACACCAGAGCCTTTTTGAAATACTCTGAACTTCAGCCCATATAAACTAATTTACTGATTTGATCATGACCAACAATGAAAATGGTACCCACATACCTCCATAAAATAAGATTACTTACGTGAACTATATGCAAATTAACCAACAAATTATGAGATTAGTATCATATATCTTACCCAGCCAGTTGCATATAAGATCATACTCTCCAGCGTAAATCAAAAGGCTGATGCCATCTTCTAGAAGAGCTGGAATGCCGACTTCAAGATTCCTCATGTAGTCAGAAAGCAAGGCCTCATACACAGTTGGGCTGCATGAGACAAACTCAATATTTCCAACTCCAAGCGCCTTTCTAACAGAATCCAAATTGAGAAACTTATCTGCATTTGAGAAGTCATAACAAAGGCTCCCCACACACTCTTTCCTTATGTCGTAGTACTGCTCAGAAACAAAGGCTAGTTAGATTCTTTCAAAGTATTATAAACAATTAAACTTTTTTTATAAAATACTGCTCAACCTTCTATATTTGCAACTAACATCCAACAGTTCATTGGATTACTAACACCAAACATTAGGTGGGCAATTAAAATTGTATATTCAGGAAACATTGGCAGTGTGGCCATAAAACACTAAAATTGAACAGAGTGGTCAAGGTATTTAAGAACTTATTTGAATATCAAGCAACTTTCTTGAACTAATATAAACAGTTAAGGGGCAACATTGTATTTTGCTCATCTTTGACACTTTACTGAAAATAACCAGATAACATTACACAGATACCTGAAAAATGTTGCATTTAGCAAACTTGGTAATTTTAATTCCGAAACACAATAAAAAGGATAGAAAATAGAGGTGCTACTGTACATACATTTATGTTGCCAGCAATTCTTATGATAGAACTGAAGATGGTATTGCAAACTAGATATGCGGCCAGACATGTGGACTTCCCGGATGTTCCTGCAATAAAAGAATTGCAAATTGAAAGTTCAAAGCAACGACCTTATGCATCCAGAAACCTTAAGAATATCTCTCAGGTCTCAGGAGCTCCCAATTATATTTCAAAATTTTCAAATTTATATTCACTTTCAACATTCTATTTCAGAAAGAGAAAAATATTGAAGAAAATATTACATAAAAATTACAAATTACCACAAAGCTTGATGGCAAATTCACAAGGCGTAAGAAACTTGTTAATTCTCTTATACTGTGATTTAGTGATTATGCCCATATCTAGAGCATAATCAGTATAAGCAGGGAATTGAATCGCAGGATCAGTAAGCCCATTTCCAATTGCAAAACCCTGAAGTAGGAAAACAACATAAACAGTTTTATAACTACCTGACCTAATTTAACTGATTTTTTTTTTCCTTTTTCTTCCCTGCTGGGAGCTTTTACTATTTGATTGCAGAAGAAAGATAAAAATATTAAAACATTCCTTGGAACTACACCAATCATGTCAGACATTCGGGGTTATGGCAACACTTGCAAAGAATGATAAAATACCTTGAGGTTTATGTGAATACCCTCATTGTTTTTGTTGCCTTGGTGTACTCTAAGAGCAAAAGCAGGGATATAGTGTCCTGCATATGATTCTCCCGTTATAAAGAAATCATTATCAGCATGTTCTGGGTGTTGGGTGAAGAAAGCCTGTATACCAAATATAGAATATTATCAAAGACCAACAAAAATATGTTATGAATTGCTTTAAGAAAAGAGGGATTTATTTATTCCCAATCCTTGTTTGGTCAGAAATTGGAGTTAATATCATGTATTATTTTGGTTTGTTTTAGCAATATCTTGAATCTGTTTTATAGATTTGGCTTTAATATTTAAATTCAATCTCAGATATGGCCATTCATCTAAAAGTTGGAAAAGGTAAACTGGCATAATACCATACTGGCGAGATCAATACAAGCATATACGATTCAAGTTTTTCAGAATTTATCACATATAGATGAGAATTATTCTTTACAAGAATTTACTCTTACCTGAAGGAAATTGTACAGGTCGGTGCTGACACAGTTTTCGTCATGACAGGTGTCACCATTATCTGTGCTGTAGCTGAAACCAGTACCAACTGGTTGATCAACATAGATGAGGTTTGATACCTAAAATTTATCAAATTAAAGTTAATACAGACAGAAATACCTAAAATTTATCAAATTAAAGTTAACACAGACAGAAAATACAACTAAACAACAAAGTTGGCATGACATTTTGCGAAGGGATAGCAAAAGGGTCTTAAGAAGAAACCTCTATTTTTTGTGTACATATAAAAGTATTACCAATTAAGTTATCTACATTCTCTCTCTCTCTAGTTTCTCCTGTGTTTCCTTGCTTTTCCATTATTCAGTATAATTGTGTAACTTGGCCATAATTTCACGACCAAACGTGCCAAAAAAAAAAAAAAAAAAAAATGTCTGACTGGTACCATTGCACATCACAGGTGTAAATCAATTTTGGTGATTTGCAAGATTGCTGTACTTACTAATTATAAAAACCTAAAGGGCTTCTTTCTCAGAAATGCATAAATAAAAGTAGCAAGCAAATTGCATGCTATTAATTTATTTAAAAAAAAATTCCTTTTTTACATAGGTGTTATTTACATGGATGTTGTATAGTCTTATGATTGGCAGTACCACATAATATGTAGGAAATCTGCAAAAGAAGAAGCATATAGGAACACAAAATTAAATTTATATAGCATACCTGATCCCATCCATACTTGTTCCATGCGAGAGACATGTTTTGGCTTACAGTGAAAGGTCCGTTCTCATAAAACAAAGCCAACTCACTGCTACATCCTGGCCCACCTGTCAGCCAAATAACAACAGGGTCTTTGGTACTGTTCCTTGATTCGAAAAAGAAGTAGAACATCCTGCACAAATAAATTCGCACAACTCAACAAATAGAAAATAACAATAATCCAGGTTTTCGAGCCAACAATTGCAGGGTCCAGTTTTTAGTATTAGATTCTAACATGTATCTTTCTTTTTTTCACCAGGTTTTGGAGCAAACAATTGCAGGGTTTATTTTTTGGTACTAGATTCTAAAAAATGTATCTTTATTTTTATCACCTAAGAACAATGTTATAAAATGCGGTTTTCATGCGGTATGCGGAAGGTCACCGCATACCGCATATGCGGTATGCGGCCGCATATGCGGTATGCGGCCGCATATGCGGTATGCGGCCGCATATGCGGATTTTAATGCGGACTTATATATGCGGATTAGACACGTAAAATGATCAAAATACTACTGCAAATTGGATAAATAAATTTAAAATGAAAAACCCATAATCCAACCGTACTATTTTTGTATATATAAACAGAGATGCACAGATAATTCACTGATCTGATTTGCATTTTTATTAATAAATGTATTTGGATCTAATTTAATTAGGATTTCTTTTCTAATTAATTTTTTTTAGTTGGACTGTAGTATATGCGGTCCGCATAGTCGTTTTCTATGCGGTTCCTGGCTGCATACGCATATGCGGTTCATGCGGCCGCATTTTATTACACTGCCTAAGAATCACTACTGCAAGTAAAAAAAACTTGACTACTTGAGACAAGAAAACCAAGGAGAAAATTTTCTAATATGAGCATAATAAGCATGATTACCACAACAGCTCTACATCACTAATAAAGGTTATATACGCTGTAACTCTGAAGTAACAAGTTAGGTGAAATAGAACATATTATAAGCGTTATACCTAGCATCCTTTTTGTTGTTGAGGCTGTAGTAACCAGCGTGGTGGCCGAGTTCTTCGATAGAGGTCTCATCAGAGGCTAGAAACGGGAACATAAATTTCTTCTCCACGATTCTATTCTCTCCCAGTTGAGGCAAATTTGAGCTTGATTGGGGAGTGGCATCTTTTGGGAAGAGATTAAGCGCTCTAATCAGGCTTTCTGCGTCTGAGTAGGGGAAGTGGGAGAACGAAGGGAGCTTGAGGTCGGGTAAAATGGGAGAAGAAGAGGTGAGAGAGCAAAAGAGAAGAGAGGAGAAGAAGAAGAAGAAAGAGAGATTCGCCATGACAGGGTTACACCGAGGTGGGGGATGGATGGAGACTTGGAGAGTCAACAGTGATTCTTGCCTTGTTGGAGAGGCCAAATGCGCGTGCGTTGAAACCGTAAGGGCTTCTTTGCAAAAAATGGCGTTGAGATTAATGTGCCGCGCGGCACAGGATCCTGGAATTCAGATCCAGTGCAAGAGGCGTGCGTATCCTCTGAGATATCGCAACTTTTGGGTGACCGATGTGTCCGGTTCCCCTCCACTCGGTGTCGCAACTTTTGGGTGACCGATGTGTACGGTTCCCCTCCACTCGGTGTTGAGATCGCAAAATGATAGTTTGCATTATTAGAGTGAGGTTTTCCTTGTATCAAAATTTGGTTCGATATTTATTTTAAATCGTTCGATTTGCATTAAAATTTTAAATCCTAACGCACCATTTTGACTCAGATTAAACTGTTTAAATCGGAATTTTGACCAAATTTGAATGGATGCCCATAATAATGTCTCCTTTCCCTTGCTTTAAATATATGCAATTGTTGTTTTACGATTCAATGCTGTTCGGGATAATATAAAGAGTGAGGTTATGGTGCTATGCATAGCACGGATGGCTAGTGTACTACGGCTCAATATGATACTTTTTAAAATTCTAACGGTCGATCCGAACCGTTCAATGTGATAACCATATGAATATGTACTTGCAAACTAAATTTTATATTTTTTTAAATTCTTTTACTATTTTTTTAGATAGGTAGAATTTGATGGTCCAGAATTTTCAGAAAACACTGATTTTTCTACCTATCTAAAAAAATAGTAAAAAAATTCAAAAAAAATATAAAATTTAGTTTGTAAGTACATATTCATATGGATATCACATTGAACGGTTCGGATCGACCATTAGGATTTTAAAAAGTACCATATTGAGCCGTAGTACACTAGCCATCCGTGCTATGCATAGCACCATAGCCTCACTCTAATATAAATATTATTTAAATTACTGAAAAAAATTAAAATAGTTATTGTCTGCCCATTCCTTGAAAATAAGATGTAATGAATATTGCATGTAAAAAATATTTAATATGTTTATTTTGTACACTATAAAGCTACTGTTACTGTTTTATACTGATTTGACTATCAGAGAAAATTTGTGCACATTTCGTTCTAATTTTTTTTTTCCGGAAGTTTATGAATTTGACAATATAATAAAATTATAGATTTGTAAATCCCAAAATAAAAAATTATTGTCTGGTTGTTTCATATTTGATTGAATGTTAAAAAAAAAAATAGGTACATGATAATTCTTTTAGTTTCCATATTAATCAATTTTCCATAATCAGACAATGCAAAAAATAATAAATTCATGTGTACGTAATTTTTTTTTATTTTATGAAATTTAAATTAGAAAAAAATACGGATGTCTATTTCGTATTGTTTGAATGGCGCGAGAAAAGTAGGATAGAAATACAATTTAATTGGTCTTTGATATTAATCAAACAAGCGTGTCAAAAGGAGTGTAGACAATTGTTCTCCTAAAAATTAGAAATGAATGGCGCGTCGTATACAATTGTTCGTTCTATTTACGAGCAGAAGAGTTCATACGGTATGTGTTAAATATTTACATTATAAACCTTAGGGTTTACCTAGTTAGTAATATAAAATTTAGCATCTCTATTAGCATTCGCTTGTGTGCATACTTTTCATTTTGTATAGCCATAGAGCTCAGCTGACTACTCAGTTTAGCCAGTAATATTTTTCAAGTTCACCTCGTAAACAATAATTGAGATAAATGCCCGTCCATTAAAGTTCTTAGTGTGACTTAATGTTGACTACATAAAGGTTTAATATTCACATTTAAATGTTCACTTTGTATAAAATAAAATAAAAAATACTTTGCACAACTTAACATTTACTTTTTGTGTGGTTTAACATTTGAAAACTCCAGACTGCATGGTCCAACGTCCAAAAATCTCATCCCTAGTCTTTGGACATTCTAATAAGATGCCACAATACCAAAATACAGAAGCATACTACAAATTACACATAATACAATATAACCAGTCATCGAGGATGTAGGCATTTAGTATGAAGTAAATAATCGCAGAACACGCAATTTCGCTCTCAACAATGGCTGTCAGATTGGATTGATTATATATATACAATCTATGATCTCACATTTGCAAGTCTTGCTCTAATCTGATCCAACTCTTCATCATCTGCACCCTCCGCAATTGGCTCCTGTCAAAGTTTGCATAAAAGATTTCACGTATTAAAGTGATTACCAATTTGTTGATACTTTTATCAGATGGAACTATGTCACAACAAACATATATAATTCAACTGTAACATGACGATTTTGGATAGATAAGATGGTCTCATGCAAATTACTGTTGAGTATTTATCAAATTTGCTTAAAGTACCTAATTTTAGTATAATTGCAATAATAGATCAGCAACTTCTGGATTATTTGCTATAGCATCGAGACTACTCGAAACAATAAGGTTAAGTTGGACAAAACAATAAGGAACCTACTGCATCTTTTTATTACTAATATAAAATGGGAACATAACAATCAGAACCACTCATTCATAATAGGAACTAACATCTAAAACCACTTTGCTTAATTTTAATTCCAGTTTGCACAAATCTTTGTTTCAACAAATGCCAAAGTGAAATAAACCCTCTACAACACAACCCTACATTCAGTTGTCACTTGAAAATAACACAAATGATATATGGAATCTGTTGCAGGAACAATTCAGGTAGAAATTGCAAGAAAACATAATAAACAATAATCAAATTGTCCATACCTCGTCAACAGCCTGGCTAGTAGAAGGTTGTTTTAACCGCTCTTTCCTAGCTGCATCTGGCAGTTGAGATGCAGTCTCACCAGCTAATTCAGTGAGAACCTTGTCTACCTCCTCTTCTATTTCTTCTTCTATGTCCTCTGAGTCCAGTGCCGAGTCTACTGTATCATTCATCATTTCTTCTAGCACTCCTGCCTAAAAGCAAACATCAGTTTGAGAAACAGAAGATGAATTCATTGAAGTATAGTATTGCTCACACAATCTATCTCACCAAATCAAAAGAACTAATTTATGTTTACAGAAGGCCAAATCAAACATAGGAGACGACTAAAGCATAAACAAAAAAAAGAGATATGCTATCTGTCTCTATTCTTAGGATCTTTCTTTGCACCTTAATTTCTTAATTGTATTGCACTTACTATGCAGTTATTTCTTTTAGAAATATCATGGTGACAGATGAGTATTTACAAGTTATAGATTGACAGCCAGTCAGTACTAAGTTGAATTACATTTAGGCAATCAGACTGTTACTAGAGAAGGTTTTCCATACAAATAATTTAAACTAATTACTGCCGATGGTCATCAACATTGCTGATATAAACAGTGAAGAAAATTGACATGAACAAACATGCAAATTATCAAACGATCAAATTATGGAAATGAAAAGTAAAGATAAACATTATTCAATAAGACTGGCAAAAATATAGTGGTATACCTTGGTCATTTCTTTGCTGAATTCCTGCATTGTCACAGCCATTTCAGGGGCTTTAATAAGTTTGTTAACAAGCTTCATGACCTCAGCACTCTTCGCCAAATGGCCAACAGCTTTTGAAGTGGCTACAAGATATAAAGCATCACGTTAGGTAAAAAGCATTTACAACAAAAATAAATAAGACAGCAAAAGATAATCCATAGTTTATGTTCATGTTGAATGCCAGTTTTTAGTGACTTTTAACATACAATGAACTCTGCTAAAACCAAATGAATGACATAAAAACTTAGTATGTTAGGTGCCAACATTATGGTTCATTAGCAGACAAAAAGTGTGATCATACCATTAAGTTCACCAAGATGCATTGATATTGAATTTAGCTGGGCCTTGTTTTCATAAAGTCGGGTAACAGCTCGCCTCGATTGAACAATTTCTTTAGCAAGGGACTGCATTAATGGCAAAATTTAAATAAAAACATATATTAGGTGACATAGTTTGCAACCACAGACAGGCAGAGAAAGGAACACAGGAAATTAACCAAGAAATTGAAAAACGGAAACGCGATCAATCAAATAAACCTAAGAAATTTGACTACAGCTCCAGATGAGAAATTGCATTTTTCTATTAAACAAGTAAGAAGATGCAAATATAACATGGAATAAGAAGCGTGGTTGATGGTGTTATTCAAGTATATCCTTGGAGCCAAACACGATTAAAGAGCAATCAAAAAGAAAATTTTCTTCTGAGTGTTTTCACATTTTCTATGCATAACAATGGCATATAACATGAACCACTTACAAAAATGCACATCATGCATACAGTAACAACACAAGAAATATAACCTTACATCACTACAGAACGCAAAAAATATATTATATAATCCTCTCTTCCCAATTTTACTTCATATCATGCCAAATACCGCAAGTGTTCTTACTAATTAACGAAGAAGAAAAGGGGCAACTTCGGCAGTTACATAGGAATTAGAACAGCAGGGGCATCTTACAAAATTCAATGTTTTAAGGGGGGTGCAAAATATTTAGATTTTTAAGAGGTAGACTATAAATTATGCCATGTCATTTCACACCAAGAACAAGTATATAGGAAATATCTGATAACTCATTCCACAGCATCAAAACAAACACAAAATCAAAACTTGCTCCGACCTTGGCAGATGCCATGTCATTCCTCTTAGCAGCCTCCTTGATTGCCTTCTGTACATTCTTCTCCTCTCTTTGTACATCTGCAAACCACTATTCAAATCAACAACACATCCTTGCTGAGGGATTCAAGTTAAATTGGACTTGCTTAGCAAATACAATGCAGGGATTTCAATCATATTTGTGGATTCAAGTTTGTCAGAGATTAGACTAGCTAGTCAACTGACAAACAGCCAGCGGTGGGTTAACATGCATAGACCAACTTTGAAGTAACTATAGAAGGAAGACAGGCAAAACCAGAGGCAGATGCACATTCAACATACGGGCATCAATTGACCCCATTAATTTAAAAAAAAATTGTACTTGTACATGATTTTTCTATATAGTTTAGAGTAAAATGATATAGGTACTGTAAAATTGACCACAATTTGCAGCATGAAAATTATATGATTGATCCCCATAGCTTGAAAGCCTGGCTCCGCCCCCGGCTAAAACCGTTCCCCCTCCCCCTCTTCAAGGATGAGTTTATCCTCATCTGAAATCTCTTTCTATAAAACCTAAACCCTAATTGTCTCCAACTTATCTCTCAAACAGTGTGGCCAATTTCATTCATTTGTTTGATTCAATCCACTAGATCATCGGGATCAGCATAAAACATCAAATCCCTCATAAAGAGAAACCAATCAAAAAAGAGAAAAAGAAAATCCAACCTCGGATCTGGCGATCGACATTACGGCACTCCTGGCGGAGGCGGCGCTGCCATTCCCGAAGCTGCTGCTGTGGCGTCGGCTTAGGTTTGAATAACCCTTTCACCGTATCCATCTCACGAGAACTAGGGATATGTTTAAACCGAGATTGAACAAATTAAAGAGGGCTTATAGATTGATCGATCGGACTGTGGCTCGGTTTCAATGGAATTTTCGTCTTCGGACTGATATCGACGAAGCGTCGGAGAAACGCTCTTGTCGCTCTATGAAGTGCGGAACCAGTTCTTGACCTTGTACTTTGTAAACAATGACATGTGGACCCATTGTGTCATTGACGCCTGTTCAAACCACCTAAGGTAACAGAATATTTATGTTTAGATATGGACTGTCCGATTAGAATTAGCACGTATACTGAACGACCCAGTGCATTCTACATCGGACCGGATTGGCCCGGATTCCGATCGGACGGTTCAGACGTAAACAGAAATATTCTGTTACCTCAGAGAATATTGATTCCGCGATCTTCTCGCTGTTTTACCAGTTCTTGTGACTACGGGCTTCTCCTCAAAAAAAAAAAACAGTTATTGTACTTTTTAAGAATGCTTTATTCATTCAGCTTGCAACAATTTTTATTCAACTTGGGCCGGAAAAGTTAAAAGAACGAGTTTTGGGTTTGGACCTCAAATAGTAGTTAATGGGCCATAATTCTAGACCATTTTCTTGGCCAGTCCAATATTTATCTGTAACTTTTTTTTCTAAGTCTTTCGAAAGGCAAGTGGGCTCCCTGACATGAATTCGGATCATTCCGGTATGGTACCGTAAACGAGAATCAATTAGAGTTAGTGAATCCGGATCGTTCTTTTAGAATGACACTAGGTTCCGGATTGAGTTTGATCCAACTAAGAATAACTCTTAACCATAAAATTGTGAGCCCACTTTACGGTACTTGAGAGTGTAGTGACAAACTAATAGTTTGGGTTCGGTTCGACGAGGTTAAACATTCGTGATTCGGGTATAATTTGGGAATGATTCGGTACAACAAGAAAGCAAAAAAAAAAAAAAACCCAAAATTCAAGATTTGATTTAAATATAGAAGATATAGAATGCTACATTAGCATGCTCACCAAAATTTTGCCTCAGATTCACCACGTGGTGGGTCCGCTAATGCCTTTCAAAATTCAAAAGCTTTGCCTCAGATTCACCCACGTGGGGTTCCTGCCATGCCACGAATTTCACCCTCTCAATTCACGGATTACGGAGTGGCGAATTTTTTAAATAAAACACGAATAATTCGTAAAATCGTTTTATTCGCTTTTTATTCGCGAATAAATCGGTAAAATTTTTGTCAATTGTTTTATTCGTTGTTCGGTTCAGAAACCTCTAAAAAATATTTTATTCGCGAATAAAACGCGAATCATATTACTATGCCTGAGAGAGAGGATACTTGTTCCTCTAGTATGGAGTCACGTGACCTTTGTTAGAATTATTTTTGGGTCTATTATAACTTAAATAGACCTAATTTTTTATTACCAAAACTTATTTTGATCGGAAAATATTTCCTTTTAGTTTTTTCTTTTCTTTCTACGGGGATAAATAAAAAAAATTGATATAAAGTATTTAGGTTCTATATTGTTGGTTAAATAGTATGACTACATTTTCCAAAGAGGAGTAAATAAATGCCTTATATATTATTTATTATTATTTTTGACAAAATATATATTATTTATTAATTATTATAGAATTTATTGAAAAACAATATTGAATAAGTTCAAATAGCATGCACAATTGCACATGCATTGACAACTGTTTTCAAAGCTTAATGTATTATAGAAAAATAAACAAACCATATATATAAAATTACGCATTAACGAGTGCTAATGTATTAATTAGGAATTGCCGGCGGTCCGATGCTAGGTTAGAGATGTCTATTATGCATCAAGATTCGTGCGGACAACTATAAAATTCCTACGAATCAAGTGCGCACAAATTTTAATATTGATTAGACGACTGTGACTGGACATAAGACAACTTTCGGTCTGATAGTCAATCTGATGCATGTGCAATTGTTCTCCGAATAGGACTAGGCACCAAATAAATGGAGTATACCCTTGTGCCTCATACATCCAATATAGTGTGATAAATGAACCAAAGCATGTAAAGAACATACATTCTACACTAATGTCTAGCTAACTGCATGCCTTCTACTTGAAGGCAGAGCAAAAGCAACAATTGAGAGAAGGTATGAAGTCACGCTCAAAAAATGATGCAACAGTTGGTAGTTAAAAATGTGTGAGAGAGAGAGAGAGCTCATTGGGCCCTTTGATTGGTAGGAAAAAAAAAATCTGAAAAAAAAAGAGAACCAACTTTTATAATTCATGTTCTTTTTCCGACTTTTTTTAGTTACTATTTAAAAAAAAATACAAAGTTGACTTGTAATTGGAATTATTTTTTAAATATCCGATATACAGATATTATCTGAGTACCATCCAAGAATGACGACACAGTTGTATCATTTGCACACCATTCAAGGGTGGAACCCTTGAAAGTTGTGGCACGCATGTATTACCAAATTTTTGGGTGTTGCGTAGAATACATGTGGAGAACGGAGTAGGTTCGATGCCCATCGGATCTACTTTTAGGTTCAACGAGTACGATGACCGTCCGATCTAATTTAAGAGTTGTGCGCACGAACATTGTAACAAACGCACACGAATTTTAAAGCGCTTCGCACGAATGTTAAAGTAAATCAACGGTGATTAAACCCATCGAACCAGAGTAGGTCTGATGGGCGTCCGATGCCCATCGGACCTACCCTCAAGTGATATATGTGTACCACTCTTCGGTGGTACTCAGATAATATCTACTTACCATGTAACATTGAAATTTTTTTCAAATTCCATATCAGCTTTGTACTTTTCTTTTTTTCAAATGATAACTAAAAAAATTCGGGTTCTTTTTTGTGTTTTTGGGTAACAATCTGGAGAAAAATGTGTTTTTTTTTAACAAATAAAATTACACTGATTCAGAAAATTTTACTATTTTTTTTGTAAATTTCCTTCCTTTTATTTTGTAGGATATTAAAACGGGTCCATAATATATAGAAAAACAAGCAATGTTAAAGACTTTACTTTTTTTTGAGAAACAATAAGAGTCTAGCCCTCATTTTCATTAACTTAAAGACTTTACTTTATATGAACGACATGTACATGTGCATGTGATTGCAAAAGATGTCATGCAAAAAGATGTGGACATGTATATGCAGGTTAAATGCATGGCGACTATGACAGAAAACCTGAAAGTGTATATGTAGCTTTGGCGTGTTACGTACATTCATGGCAGTTATATATAACATGCACGTTTTTCTGGCACTATGCTTAAAACAATGATACTTTATATAATCTCAGCAAGTGTAAATATTACTTAGTTAGATTCATATAAATGGTACGTAGGCACCTCAACTACATAGATGACATCCTTATACATATATGTAATTTAGTTATACATATTTTAATAATTATTTCAGCTTTTCTTTTTTTAATAAAATGTTAAATACGTGTTTGTAGTTAAATTAATGAATATAATTTAATTTTGTAATCGTGATGTTAGTTCAAATTTCAGCTATCACATATTATACATTTTAAGTTCAGTCTCCTAATTTATTTATTTTTTATTCTACCCCTGATCATAATGATATGCTCCCATTCGGCATAAGTACTTACACTGATAACAGGTTCGAGCTTAACTTCAGGATACTTTCTAGATAGTATAAAATAAAAGCCTAATTGATTGATAGTGAAGGTGAGAAGTTGAGAACCATGCATTTTTCATTAATTCTACATAATTATCCTTTAGAAAGGGTAGGTATATGTAGAGTAGAACTAGGGTGCTCCTAAGCTCACCAAGCCCTTCCATGAGCGCGACTCTAAAACCTATCAAATTGACTTCAAACGACATTTCCAAACCGTTAGATGTTCAATCTATATTAAAATGTGCTTGCAGACCAAATTTTACATTTTTTGGAATTTATTTACTATTTATTAAGATGGTTTGAAAATCGCTGTTTTCCAATGGTGCAGAATTTTAATAAAAACAGCGATTTTCAAACCATCTTAATAAATAGTAAAAAAATTCCAAAAAATGTAAAATTTGGTCTCCAAGCACATTTTAATATAGATTGAACATCTAACGGTTTGAAAATGTCGTTTGAAGTCAATTTGATAGGTTTTAGAGTCGCGCTCACGAAGGGCTTGGTGAGCTTAGGAGCACCCTAGTTCTACTCGGTATATGTATGCGTTATATATAGAGAGGAGAGAGGGGGTTGGCTAATATCAAAACATTTGTCTCAAGGCCGTAGGACAAATGTTTCGGTTTTTACATTTTTAAAGTTCAAACAGTTGATCCAATCGATCGTTCAATATTCAATCTATATTAAAATGTGCTTGGAAACCAAATTTTATATATTTTTTATTTTTTTTACTATTTATTAAACCAGTTTTAAAATCGTTCAATATTCAATCTATATTAAAATGTGCTTGGTCACAGCACAGCACGGCATGTATGACTGTTCACTTAGTCATGGCACGGCATGGCACGAAACTAAAATCACAGCGTGTTAGTCGCGTGTCATGGTGTGCCGTTTTTTACCACTCTAATTGTAGGGGTTGCTAATGAGTTCAACTTTTAGGTTTGGGACGAAGATGTCCAATCCAGTAGTTGGCTCCGTGAAAATTGATATCAATTTGTTGACTAAATGGCGGTTAAGGCCCATGATGATTCAGTAATACGGATGTAACCAAATTGATTTGACTCCTAGTCGGAGGTGGGGGGCTAGCCGGAGTCTATGTTTGATTCCATCCTGCCAGTCCGCTCTATTCTTGCCAACTGCCGAGCAGGGCTAGAGTCAAATTAACAAGATGTACGGTCCTCTAGAAAATCTGTAGCCAAAGCGGACCACATCCATCGAATAATACAAGATTCAACCAAGTATTGCTCATGCTGCTCATGCAGCAATAGGGTAACCTAGTAATTAAGGTTTCAAAAAATAAAAACAGAGACAGAGAGAGAGATCCATTGCACGGAGAGATTTACATATCTTATAAAATAACACAATGGATGAGTTTAGAATCGGACCATTTGATCTGAATTGGAGCTTATTCGGACTAATTAACGGTGTGCTTTAAGATTCGTGCAAGATATAATGTACGCACCGGATTCAAACTCACCGTTTGAGGTACCTCGGATGATAATCCCATCTTTCTTCGGTTCTTCCTATGCCTATAAATATATATATATATATACACACAACCAACTGCAAACCATACACCCAACTCAGAGGCCAGAACCAAACCATATCTCTCTTGTGTAACCACATAATAGGTTGAGATATGGGTTCTCTTCTTCTTCCATTCCTTCTCTTTGTTGTATTGTTCCATTGCACCAATGCACAACCTTCTCCTGGGTATTACCCTAGCAGCAAATTCCGGTCGATAGCATTCAGCCAAGGATACAGCAACTTGTGGGGTTCTCAGCACCAGTCGCCCTCGCAAGACCAGTCAGCCTTGACAATCTGGCTAGATAAGAGCTCAGGTCAACTTACTGATATAATGCTATAGTGTAATTATATATATAACACATTTATTCAACTTTTTTTAATTTCTATTTCATTGGATTAGTAATTATTAATAATTCTACTGGAAATTTTGAGTTTCAATTAGCTCAAACCTTTAACTACAAATTAGAATGAGATAATTAATTGACATCTAGATATTGTTCTTTCTCCTAAGCTAACTAACACGAATTTCATTACTGAATAATTTGTTTATCCCTTTAATTGTAGGGAGCGGATTCAAGTCTATAAAATCGTACCGAAATGGGTATTTTGGTGCCTCAATGAAGGTCCAGGCAGGATATACTGCTGGCATAAATAACGCTTTCTATGTAAGCCAACTCTCACACTATTCAGTGCTAAAAAAATAGCTCTCTATGATGCAATGATACAGAAAAATATATATTGGATAGATAACTTGATGTTATTCGGAACAAATTATTGCAGCTGTCGAACAATCAGCAGTACCCGGGGTACCACGACGAGATAGACATCGAATTGCTGGGGACAATTCCAGGGGAGCCGTACACTTTACAAACGAACGTGTACGTAAGAGGGAGCGGAGATGGGGAGCTCATTGGCCGGGAGATGCGGTTTCACCTCTGGTTCGATCCGACTGCTGATTTCCACCACTATGCTATACTATGGAACCCAGATGAGATAATGTAATTAAGTCAATTTACAAGTTCCTAATTAATCAATTAATTAATTATTCATTAGGAAAACAGGACAAGCCCAATGGTTAAAGGCATAGCCTAATGCATGTCAATATCACAGATATATATATATCCCTTTCAAGAAATTTCCATCTTTGTCATATCATCTAGAGGTTCTATTGTAATAGGCAAGTGAACCTCATGAAAATTTGAGAAATTAATATCACTAGAGAAATATCAGCATTCCGTCAGTGATCAGGTAACTGAAATTAGTAGTTCCTTTTATCACTAACTAAAATCCATAATAACCTACCTAACTATAACTAACACCTATCTATTATTCCATAATTAACAATTAAAGGTATATCTGGGAACATTTACATACATTATAAATTTTGGAAATGGTTATAATTGCTTCATGTCAATACAAGTAACTGTTTCCAATCTGATCTATCATGGGTAGCAATTGCTTTCGGTGAGAATATAAGGTGGTACAATTATGGGTACAAACTAATTTTGCAATTACATAAAGAGAGAAGGAAAAAAAGAAACAAATTGGTGTTTGACTTCATGCAACTTTTGGCCATGGGGTCATTATACTAGGTTCATATATATTAATATATAGAGATGGGCTATGGTGCATTGCAATGCATAGGCACCCTTGTGCATTGGACCATAAATCACCGATTCAAAGTCCAAATGACCGATCCAAACCGTTCATCTTGTTCTCCATATTAATATGTGCTTGGAGACCAAATTTTACATTTTTTGGAATTTTTTTGCTATTTATTAAGCTACTTTGAAAATTGCTGATCCGGGTGAACAGTAAAAACAGTGCAACTAAATTCTGGACCATGTGATCAGCAATTTTCAAAGTGGCTTAATAAATAGTAAAAAAATTCCAAAAAATATAAAATTTGGTCTCCAAGTACATATTAATATGGAGAACAAGATGAACGGTTCGGATCGACTGTTTGGACTTTGAATCCAACGATTTTAGTCCAATGCACGGATGGGTCAATACATTGCAATGTATAATAGCACAACTTTTAATATATATATATATATATATATATATATATATAGTATAAATTTTGGACATAATCAGTGTGATTTAGAATCTATAAAGGTCAGGCTATGAGGTCATTGATGAACATTCGGTACACCGAGATTTAAATGAGAAAAAAAAACATTTAAATGCCTGTACAGGAAAAATGAAAAAAATGAATTATTATTACTAAAATATCTTTTGGGCAATATTTAAATGCCTGTACAGGGAATTCCGCATGACAAATTGAGATTGCCATGGGTCCATGAACTCTATATACAGCTCCAAGCCATAGTATAAAATGTTTTGGTGCAATCATTTAAATAGAAACTATATACTCCAACAAAGGTTCATGACATATTTACTGGGACCACATAAGTTAAATGAACGGTTATGGAGAAATTCACATGCAATTAGTGCTATCAATAGGTGATAGCCTGGTAGCTAGGTAAGAGCAACTTCTCTTTTAGGTTCATAATTGACAGGCTTTCTGCTTTAAATTTTCAGATTTTTTCTATTACACTTAACCATAGTACGCTTTATTCGTTCATGGTTGTATTGAGTAGTTCTGACAAACGTCACATTTTCATTTCAATTAACAACTATTATAGAAAAAGTATTGGTTGCATGATCTAATTTTGTTGCAACATGACTCATTATCACTTGAGATTGATTTTCTGACCACATAATTACATATCTGTATAACAGATTCTATGTTGATGACATACCGATCAGAAGGTACGAAAACAAAGTAGACGGTACCTTCCCAGACAGGGAAATGTGGATGTATGGGTCGATTTGGGACGCATCAGACTGGGCCACAGACAATGGCAAATATCGAGCTGACTATCAGTACCAGCCATTTGTTGCGCATTTCACAAATTTCAAGATTGGAGGTTGCACCACCGACTCACCGGCCAATTGCCACCCTGTACCAGCATCTGGTACCGGCTCGGCTCTCAGTGATCAGCAGTACCAGGCCATGTTATGGGCCCAGAAAAATTCTATGACATATTATTATTGCCAGGATAGCTCAAAGGACCGTTCTCTATATCCTGAGTGCTAGCAAGGTTGGTTGGCAGTGTTCTCTCAATTGCTTGAAAGAAATGGAGAGGAACTGGATACTTGAGTTGGTTTTGTTAACCCGTGTGATATTTTATTTTTGGAAGCTGAGTTGAGTACCCGCATTGTACCCGCACCTAAATTGCTGCTCGTGGGGACCGCAACCATTCCAAAACTGTAATTTTATTTTACAAATATTAATAGTAATATTGTGAAGTATATAGCGCAAACATGACAAGTATTTATATCTATACAATTAACTAAATATATGATATGTGAATTTTCCTTAAATAATTGTACCTGCATCTTTTCTTGAAAAAATTTCGCGTCATCCCCGCATTAGAGGACCACCCAAACGGCATGTGGGGACCACTAAAAATTGTCAACAAAAAATGTTGACTACTAATGTTGACTTAGCTTATGTGTGTGTAACAAAGTATTTATAACTATATGTGTGTGGTATTTATACTTACGAAATAAAGTATTTATATTTATATTACGTTGGATGTATAACAATCTTAAAAAAATATTTATATCTACACAGTTATAACAAATAAAAAACTTCACATATCAATTATCTTAGACAAATTCATATCACTTAAAACTCTAAAATTACCACATAACAGTTAACTTGACAATTACCAAAAACATATCAATTAGCAACATATCTCTTCCAATATACATATTCTATACTACATAACATTCATCACACAAATATATCAGTTATTACACAAAATTATCACAACAGTTTCATACCCAAATTAATAACAGTTCCAACCTGAAATTAACACAGTTCCAAACTCAAATTAAGACAATTCATTTCTATTATGCACCAAATTTGCAATCATTCTTATCATGAATAAGAAGATTATATGCTAAGCTATGACGCTCCTTTCTAATAAGATCCTACAATACAAAAAATAACATTAGTTTATAAAATAAATGAAACTTCAATGAAATAAAATACAATATATATTTTTACAAAGTCCATAAGAGCATTCATGAAAGAAAATTTACCTAATCAAAGTCCATAGAAACATTCCTTATTAAGCAATCAATGATGCGAACATTCTTTAACATTTTATATATTACATATGCAAAGTATTCATGTCTGTTATAATTAATGCATATACATGCAATCAAGTATTGAAATAAAGGTAGTCAAGTATTCATACATGTAATACCAAAATGTACATGACTATTCTGTCAAGTATTAACACTAAAAATGTGAAGTATTTATGTTTTTTGTAAAGAAGATTATCAGAACTGAATTGATCTAATGCCTACAAAAAAAGTATAAATAGAGATATAAAGGTAGCCAAGTATTCATACATGTAATATCAAAATGTACATAACTATTATGTCAAGTATTAACACTAAAAATGTGAAGTATTTATGTTTTTTGTAAAGAAGATTACCATAACTGAATTTATCTAATGCCGATAAAAAGAAGTATTAACAGAGATATAAGGAAGTATTAATACCTGTAAAAATAAAATTGTACATTTGTGATGTGGATATATTACCCTACTTATACATCTATAAAGCAAAATATCTACACCTACAAAAGATGAATATTTACCTGAAAGAAGATCACCAGACCTGAATTGATGTAAGGCCTGCAAGAAGAAGTATTAACAGAGATATAAGGAAGTATTAATAGTTGTAAACTCAAAATTGTACATTTACACATCACAAACATATATATTCCCCTACTTATTATACACTGTCAAGTACTTGTAACAAATAGATCAAGTATTTCCATCTCATACAAACAAACTCATACAAATTGTACTCTATCAAGCTTAATAAAACGATAAAATTAACACAAAATAAACAATTACATCATCTTCACAAATCAAATTGTCAGAAACATCTCAAAATCCAGCAAACTGAAAAACGATTGTGTATATGAACTAGAAACGAAACGATCTATCATTATTAATTCGCCAGAACAAAAACAAACTCGAAATCAATAAAAAAAACAAATATTAACCTCGCTGATCACCTGTCAGAATCACCTATTCAGATTGTGAGAACTGCGAAGAGAGCGCCGTCGCAAAGAAATGATAGATCGACTCAAAATCCACAGGAAATCGCTTCCAGTTTCGAAATCGCCTGGGCTTGGAGGTCATCTCATCGGATTGGAGATTGTGCTCCACGTTCACCTTGAACTCCACCTCGTATTCCTCTACACTTCTCACCCAGGTTGGGATGTTGGAAGCTGATCCAGCTGTATACACGTCGCTTGGAGGGCACCTCATCAGATCGGAGACTGCTCCACACTCACCTTGAAGTCCGCCTCGCGTTCCTCGCTTCTCGCCCAGGCTGGGAAGTTGGAAGCTGATCCAGGCAGATCGGATCCGGGTTTTGTACCCGATAAAAAGAGGTGGCAAGTAGAGAAAGCGCACAGGCGGAGTGGGCATGCAGGCGGAGGCTAGTGAGGTGGGGGGCTGGTTCGGGTGGCGGATGCTGCCGACACGACCTGAGATTTTTTATTTTCTCTAGAAGTAGATCTGACGGGAAGCCGATTTATATCGCTAATGGGAGAGAGAGTGGATTTTGCGGGTACCAAAATAATTATTCATTATTTTTTGGTGGGGCTTGTGAGGAAAAAGGTACTGCTGCCCTACTACTAGCGTGACAGTAGTTGAGGCGTTTGTGATTAATTATCTGTAAATTTGTGATATATGTTGATTGGAAGATGATCAATGCTCTGTTACAGTCTCTTCTGTTCATGAATTCAAATAAAAGAAAGAAGAAATTTGATTTTTAACGGTAATTTCTTTGTTGTTCGAATTCTTCTATCAAACTGGTTTTTATTTTTTTTATGAAATTCATATCAAAATTTTGAAAAATTGGATCAAAAAGGTTATATTAAGCCGAAATGAGGTGGATTTGGGTTCATGTTTAATTCCAGGGTCAAAAATTCGCCCAGGTTAATTATTTCTCTTTTATTGTTACATTAAATCATAGTAATTTAGAACTTTGAGACAAATTTGAGCATCATATAGTGAAACATCCGACCACTAAAATACAGTGCATATTCTAACATCAACGGTTCAATTTTTATTTTTGTGTTGACAAAAGAGGTATCGTCCGGCCGAAATAATTAAGTCAATTTTAAATCTGTATTTTTCTTATGAAATATATTATCATACTTAATTGAATTTGACATGATCCTTGAAACCATCTATTTTATGCAAAATGCTTGAAAGAGCCTCCAACTGTATATGCAGTGTAATAGTGGAAATGGTTCATGAAAGGTATCTTAGAGTGCGCATTAATAGAGAATTGTCTTTTGCTTGTTAATATTGATTAACAGTTTTCTGTTGTTGTTTCGCTTTCTTTTCAAGGTAGCATCTAGCTAGAAGATGAAGAACCAACCACAGTACCCTTGCACTGTTCCCAGGTGACTGACACTTCAACTGCCTGTTTTCTTAGTATATCTCAAAATGATAATATCCTGCTACATCTACAGCATTTTATTTTTCAGAAAAAAGTCACAACAATGCCTCACAACATCAAAATACAAGACAGTTAATATTGTTTTTAGTTAGGAGCAAGAGCTTGGCAGTGTTCAGAAGCGTCTCTTATCCTATTTATTCATTTTTAGGAGAGTAGAAATCTCCAATTAAAATCCGATTTTTTTTTTATTAATAGCATTAAAAAAAAATCACGCATGGCATTGAATTGGAAATATGTCCATTTTAATTTTAATCACGACTGTCGAAAATCACGCATCCCAAATATAAAGGACCATTTTAATATGTCCATTCCAATTAAAATCACGCATCCCAAATATAACCGACATTTTTATTAATATCCAAAGTTAATTACAAATTAATAAATATACCCAGGATTTCCGGACTTTTCTAAAAATGTCCAAACCGGCCATTTTGTGGCCGGTTTTCTCATTTTTTTTTTTTTTTGAGACACTATGAAGAGCAAGATAATGAAATCTAACACTGAAAATTCGAATTTTTTGTTTAAATTATTTGTTAGATTACTTCTTTTGATTTATAATTAGCATATTTATACTAAAATACACTATATTACTTGAAATTATGTTGAATTACACTATATTACACTAAATTACGCTAAATTATGTTAAATTACGCTAAAATACGGTAAATTGCTGTGTGTCTTCATAATGATGTATAATTAGAAACTATTTTTTGTTTCTCTTTTATCTTCATAGTGATTTATAATTATCTTCATAGTGATTTATAATTAGAAACTATTTTTTTAAGAGACACTATGAAGAGCAAAATAATGAAATCTAACACTGAAAATTCAAATTTTTTTGCTTAAATTATTTGTTAGATTACTTCTTTTGATGTATAATTAGCATATTTATACTAAAATACGCTAAATTACTTGAAATTATGTTGAATTACACTATATTACATTAAATTACGCTAAAATACATATGAATATGAATGATATCTTTACTGAGAAGGCGAAAAACGACGACGAAACTTCAAACGGTCATAAAACGGCGCTCGAGTGTCCGATTTCAGCAAATGATCACTTTTTGGAAAGCTTGCGAAAATACGCATGCGTCAGTGCCCGCGATGCCAAATTTCAAAATTCAGAATTGCCAAAAAAAAAAGGAAAGAGCCTCAAAACTTGAGTTGAAGTTTCCGATTAAGATTTTCATTTCTATTATTCAATCTAAGTAGCTCAGTAAATTAGTTATATAATGAACTTGTAGAATAATTTTTACTATTTTTGGAATTTTTTTACTATTTTTTATGATTTATGAAAGATGGCACAAAATTTTGCGTAATTTTGCGTAATTTTGCGTAATTTACCGTATTTCATTATAATTAGCGTAATTCAACATAATTTAGTGTAATATAGTGTAATTCAACATAATTCAAGTCATATAGTGTATTTTAATATAAATATGCTAATTATAAATCAAAAAAAGTAATCTAACAAATAATTTAAACAAAAAATTCGAATTTTCAGTGTTATATTTTATTATTTTGCTCTTTATAGTGTCTCTAAAAAAAATGAGAAAACCAGCCACAAAATAGCCAGTTTGAATATTTTTGGAAAAACCCGGGAATCCTAGGTATATTTATTAATTTGTAATTAACTTTGGATATTAATAAAAATGTCGGCAAATATAAGGACCATTTTAATTTCAAATAAAAAAATACACGACGGTCGAAAATCAAAATTTTCAACTAATTGTTTAGGCTTCAAACCATCTTTTTTTTAGTTCGAAAATGATGGTTACGGGCTTTGAACATATTTTCAATTCAATGTCATGCGTTTAATTTTTATTTTAATGATATTAATACAAAAAAAACGGAATCTAAATAGAGGAACGCGTCTTATCCGCTTGTAGAAGAACAGCAAGGATGGGAATCACGGGATGAAATCCAAAAAGCAATTCTAATCTAGTTAGTAGTTACTCAATTAGTTAATAACTGGAGAAAGTTAATAACTGGAGAAAGAAATAGAAGAAGGTTACGAAAATAGCTAGTGCTCCCATTTTCTAGCAGTATCTCCCCAAATCTTAAAAGGAGATAGCGGTGAAATGAAACGAATAATGCTAAAATTACTTCTGTGTCCACATTTCATTGAGCCAATTTGAAAATATAATATTAATGAAGTATTGAACTTGAAAACTATATCGGCACCAATATAAAATGTATAAAAATCAGATACCTGACTTGTATGAATTTTTAGGCATTAATTAAACCCGTAGTAAGACTTCTATCAGATATCTTTCGGTACAAGTTGGACTCCACTGGTTTAAATGTTTACTTCACATATAATACAAACTTTGACACAATTTTAAAATTCATTACATTACTGAAAGTAAAGGGACAAAAGCTGAACTCATATTATTATAGTAATTCCTCTAACACTAGTAGTCTGTCTACTACCTATAGTAAAATAGACAAAAGAACATTTGTAAAAAAAGGAAAATTATAAACAACTAAACACCTGCAATTTCTCTTCGCTTAAGCACCCAAGAACACCAAGACCACTCGGACCCATGGCGTACCTCAAATCAAGAACGGGTTCTCTATGCGGGTTCAGATCTGCATACCTGGTAAAGGATGGCAAGCCCCAAATACGAACCCCGCGTAGCATCTCATCTCCGTAGGCAAATAGAGGGTCATTTCTGTCCAAGCAAATAATTGCTGACTTGGACATGCGAAGCTCACTCACATTTCCCTGACAAACTTGGTCCTTGCAAAAGGACATGCCATCAGGGTTTTTTTTCATGAGGACGTGAGAACCAAGCTTTCCTAAATTAGGAGCGGAAAGAGAATTTAGGGTTTGAGATGACAAGGTATCAGGTTGATATAGGTCAACTCTTGGTCGAAAGCTGGCTACTGCGTTGTCACCCCCACAAGCAAGAGCAATACATATACCATGGCTCTCCAGTCCAGGCACCAAAGTTGGCCTGTAACAAAACATATATTAGACAGTTGATATTGCTCAAAAAAAAAAGCCTCCAACTTTACTCGAAAAAAAAAATATGAGGATTCTGATGCCCGAACATTTTAGTGCCTAAAGTTGCCACAGCCTCTCTTGAATTAATATTTCACAAAATTATAATTCAATCAACATTTCCCAATTGTTGATATTGCTCTTTTTAATGAGGGATGCATCCCATAAAGTTTCACATATTGAGTTTGTTTCATGCACTATCTTTTTGAAAAAGACTTGACAGAAGCTGTTTCATGCAATATCAATAATTAAAAATAAATGGATCAATTTAACTGCACTATTTAAATATTGTGTTTTCATTGTCAGGACCCTTGATCTTGTACAAACAAACTCAAACATATTATAAAAATTTACATGAACGCCTCAGAGGCCATGAAGATAAACAAGATCACGATCTGATCATATCTGGATTTTGGAGCTTAAAAATTTAATTGAAAAGAGAGGTTGTGGTAACTGAGGCCGACGCTACTTTTCAAAAGGAAAGGTAGGGCCCTATATTCAAGTTTGAGCCGTTGCTTTAAAACGAACAGATCGGATCAATCTGATTTAAAATTGGGCCCTGCGTTTTCTTTTGACAAAAGGAGCAATACGAATCCTGTGAAACTTATGGCACTCATCAAATATTATAAAAGAGAACAGAAGATGATATGCATGCAACACAGACTAACCACAGTTTTGCATCTTTCTCAGGGTTTCCAAACTCTGGATGCTAGATTGACTCTAATTAGTTTATTTATTTATTTTCTTTTACGAATGTCTATCAAGCACAACCGATAAACATGGTAGTCCATTGAATAAAGATCCAGAGAAGTGGGAACTGTAAAGAAGTGGAGATAGTCGCTCACCTTTCTGCCCCCGGGTCAATGTCCCACACACAAGGGCCCAATGAAGAGGCTGTCAGAACCCTGCTGGCACCATCATTATTCAATGAGTGCACAGTATGGATAGGTTGAGTGGTGAGTCCATCCAGAGATTGCACCGGCTGTGCAGTCTGACGCACATCAAAGACCAATAACTTTCCATTCTGTAACAAAATATTGATCACATGCTACATTCTTGAAATAGAAAAAAAAAAAAAAACCACATATCCCATAAAGTTGTTGCTATGTTCAACTTACACTATATCTGTCCAAAAAACCAAAATACTCAACACTGTAATTTAATTAACATTCTATTTTCTGTTCATAACACTGCTATGATGGAAAAGTGTGTAATAGTGTGCTGGGATGCCAACTCTGGCCCTTTAAGAGATGCTCTAACCTGTCTGAACAGGTGGGCATAGGCATACTATACCCAACCTGAACCAACCAGCTACATCTATTAATAAGCTAACAGTTTGATGTGAATAATTGTAGATAAAAGCATGTCGGAGTGAGAATTCATGCATGCACCCTTCTAGCTAATATCAAAATAAATAAATAAATCAGGAAACACTTGTAATCTTCTACCAAAATTAAACTAAAAATGCTTGTACCAATCCTATCATCACCTGAGCTGACCCAAGAAATGACCAGAACAATTCCCATAAGGTGCAACAATAGCATCCATAGAACTGAAGAGTGAGCTTAAATTGTCTCCCCCACCCCCAACCTCAACCCAAAAATAATCACTGTTCAGATCAGAACATAAGCAGTCTTATATAATGTTATCACCAAAAGAGAGCTGTTAGAGAACCAGGCAGAACGTCTTTGGAGCATAAGAGGCAAATTGAATATGTAGCAACTTATGGGGTTGTATTTTGATTTGGTTGCAGTTTTACCAAAAAATAAAATGAAAATAGAAATGAAACAAAGAGTGATTGTGCGAAACCTGCAACCCAGCATAAATATAGTGAGCATTAGCATCATTCCCAGAACAAGACCAGGCAGGGGCCTACAAAAAAAAAAAAATTCCCACTAAGAAAAATATTTAACTTTATTTTAACTTCTATCAAACTATGCAAGTGATACAGAAATGGGACCAACTCAGGAGTTAATTTTTGATGTAGCAGGCAAAACACCTAACCAACTCGGGAGTTGTTCAATTGACTTTAGTAGAGGACGCAATCAGGTAGGTTATGTTACGTTTAGGTCTAGGTTAGGTCTTTTCAGGTTCATGTCAATTCAGGTTGAAATTATTCCCATGTCTCGAATTATTCAGGATGCGATCCAAGTCACTTCGGGTTTCACGTAATTCAGGTTCATGTTCTCTCAAGTCTTGGGTCACTTCAGGTTCAGGCTGCTTCGTATCTCAAGTCATTTGGCTTCAGGATCAGACTGGTTTAGGTATCAGTCAATTGGGGTTGACACTCAGGTTGTTTTGGGTTAACTTTGTGAAATTGATTTTGGAGCAGCAATTGAGCTTTTTTGGAGTCAACCTGGCTCATAGGTCAGGTTGAACAGGTTAATGTTGTTTTGAGAAGGTCAATGGAGGATTTCGCGTCTAGTTGGACTCAGATCGGAATTTTCCACCTCTAGTTTTAGCAAAATAGATGAATACCAGTTTCAGATATGAAACATTACCTCCTTTCTTAGCATCTTCGAAAGAACCATACTACAATTCAGTTAATCTGGGAAGATAACAAGAGGAGGGGTTCTTTGGGCATCTTTAGGTAAATGCAGAAAGTAGGGCGCAGATGACAGTTTTTGTTATATTTACCAGGACTTTATGTATATCGTGTACAGTGTTTGTTATATTTACCAGGACTTTATATGATTGCCAAGTTTTTGTAGGGGCACACCTGAAATTACCCAAGAGATGACATTTTGTCTAGTACATATAAAAGCATAGAGCTAGAGAATCACCGGTAAGTCATATTGAAGGACAAAGTTGTTGCTTTCCTTGCTGAAAAGAGAAACAAAGTATTGTCTGAGAACAAGCAATAGAGAATTGCCATATAAGATGAGCAACAAAACAACGAAATAACAGTACTAATTTCCAACATGGCACAATATTTCTCCTGTCCGTAATTGTCAAAAAGAATACTTATGTTATATTTATAATATATGATTCAGTTGTTAAAACCAAGGTCTAATCAAGCACATAATGACTAAATCAACCTAACATTTTCATGTGGGCGCACAATAAGTCACCCATGAAATGTAAACTAGATGACCAAATCTAAAACCATTCAGCTTGATTTCTGTTTAAGTTGACCATCAAGGTGAGCCAAATATGTCATAGTAGAATATACCTTTCCAATCTTTAGAATACAATAGTTATTGCTAATTGCAAATTTCTCAAAGTCTACTTTGGTGCTATATACAAGTAGAGGAAAATTTGTATTAATTTGCAGACAAAAATAAAATGCAATAACAACCTGAATACTGCTAATTTCCGACCTAATGATGCAAGAGCTACAAGTCCGTTGGGAAGAACACATAAATCCTTGACAGTTTTAGTATTATTCGGTAGCTTTATTTTCTCTACTTCTCCAGGACAAAGTAGGCTAACCTGCAACAGAAAACGTAAAGTGAATAACATAATAAGCAAGGACAACATGTCATAAACAGTCACTGTCCTTTAATATTTTGATCAAAAAGAACACACGACAAATTAGAATAATTATAATAAACAAACCTTATTGAGCACATGTTCACAAGGTATTCCGGGTGCCTTTGAAGAAACCATTAGTGTCTGATTGGATGCATCAATAACCATCACCCGAGCTCCATGAAAAGGCAACTCATACTCCAAAGAAGAAACAAGCAAGTGTCATTTAGCATTAATAAATAAAAGGATGTTTATGAAGGATGTTGATATGATGTGGGCAAAAAATACAATGTTCAACCCGAATTAAGATAATATATACGCACATAAAAATCCAAATAAAAAGAAAATAGCAAAGAGGGACCAGTCAACATAATGGTACTGTACTGGTAGAAAATCTTGCAAGCTATGAGCCGGAGGCAAAAATTAACATAGAAAGAGTTTTCTTAAGAGTGTACCCGCAAAACAATTCTGCCAGGAACTGTTGCTGTACTTCCTACAAGAACAAAAATAAATTTTCTTTAAGTTGCTCTATCTCTAGAAAGCATGTCTTATATTTGGTAAAAAGCCAGAAAAAAACAATATCAACTGAGCAAATAGGCATGTACCTGACAAGACTCCAATAGAAAGCTTCTGACTATGATCAGAAAATTCTAGAAGACTAGTCTGTCTTATTTTCTTCAGGCAAAGAAAAGTTTAGTGAAAATTAGTTTTTGAGTAATGTTTTTTTTTTCTCTCTCTTTCATATTCTATGTATATGAAAGGTATGCTAGTCCCTACCTGTCTCTTGGATGTTTGTTCTTCTAATAGCTCCTGCAAGTCATTATACAAAAAATTTATTCATCACTGATTATATTACAGTCAATGCTGAATAAATTTAAAACAGAGTTACAGAGCAAAATAAAGAGGGCAGTTTTACTATGGTATACCCTTTGCTTGCTCATTTCTTCAAGTAATCTTGCTTTCTGCAAAAATGAACAAAAAAAACAGTTTACAGAGTCATGATATAAAAAACAGAGTTTGCTCGAAATATCCAGTAATGACATACAAGATAAACAGCTAACCTCCAAAGTAAGCGATTCGTTTTTTTCTCGTAGAGATTTCACCTCCTACAATACAGAAGTACAGAAAATTAAATCATGAACAAAACATTGGATTCTTTAGTGACCAAGACGAAATCTTACAAAGATAAAGTAGCAGGTTCAAAGTCCAAAGCGACAGAAAGTTAGATTTAGTAAGACTGAAAAGGAGACTTTGTGCATTTCCAATAAATCATGTTTTTAAAGAATGGATAGAGCAACAAAAAAAATGGTTTTCCCGAAGATATGGTAAATATTTTACCAAAGTTTACAACTAAAACTTGGCTCTAGTGAAAGTCACATAGCATGCAACTCGGAACTAAAGTTAGTCTGGCAAAAGATGGCTTCCCTAAGTTCTTCGTAAAATTAACCAAAACATACTTGACTAGTACAATAAAATTCCTATCCCCACAAGAAGTTCGTTTTGGTTCAGATTAGTTCAATATGAGTCAGGAGAAAAAAAGAAAAGGGTAGGCCAAAATTGTTAACAACCTAATAATTCGTGTCATTTTCAAAATTTATCAAAAACTGTAGGGACCTTAGATCAATGGGAAAAATGCTATTTCACAAGTATGATGATATATTCTTGCAAAGGATAGTACTCAAATGAAAGGGAAGTTGTAACCTTTTCTAGGTCATCGTTTGGCACCACTATCCTTGGTGCATACAAGTTAATGATCTGTTTGGGATTAAACTTCCCATTGCACTGAGGGCACTGCCAATGGAGAGAAAAAAAATTAAGAAGATGAGAAAAGGAATGCTCAAAAAAGAAGAAACACTTCCTCAGTTAATACGATGACAGATGATTAAAACTTACTTTCCCTTTGTTCCCACACTTGCGTAGCCATTTCTCTAGGCACAATCTACCATATACATGCCCACAAGGAATACAGCTGCATCAAGTTTAGAACACATGACTCAGTTCATTCATACTAGTAACTAATAAGCTGAATAAAATAAGGTAATAGATGTGAAATCAAAACCAGCAAAAAATGGATGCTTCTGTTTCAAAATACCATAATTGAAATGGATAATCTCACAATAGAAAATTAAATTAGGCGAAAATGGAAAAGATCTAGCAAAACCATGTAATTAAGATTAGTGGACTGTACAGGTTCAATTTAGTTGGATTAAAGCACCTGAGCATTAGCACAGAATAACACATTTCTGGATATGATATCTAAATTGCAGAATCTAGTATTTAGTTTTCACATCTTTTGAAAGAAACTAATTAGCAAAACAGCCATCATCCAGCAAATTTGGTGAGGCCTGCACCATTAACTGAGAAATAAGTAGATTTTATGCTTAGTTTTCAAATTCAAAAAAGAAATGCCAATACCAGACACGGTGAGGCCCCTCTGAGGTCCATGGCTCCATGCAAACGGGGCAAGTAGGCAGTACCAAGTTGTCCCCCGATTCAATCTCAATATCTCCTTTCCCCTTTTCCTCCCCATTTTTCACTCTTCCTTTAAATTCTTCTTGTTCTCCTTCACTTGCTTCTTCGTTTGCCTCTTCTTCATCCTCGGTCTCTTCATCAACTTCAATTGCTGAATCCCTCAGCTGTCGAAGCCTTTGGGGTAGGTTCACCGCCACTTCTGGTTCCGTGTCAGCGTCACTACTGGATGTGTCGTCTTCCGAGTAAGTATCGCTTTCATTCTCTTCTTCTTCTTCTTCTTCCTCGTCGTCTTCTTGCGGCGGTTGAAAGCGAGATGATACTCTTCTTGATGCCATTCGATGTGAAAAATAATGGGAAACTGGGAAGGAGCGAAGCGAAATTTCTAGTTCCCGGTTCTTTTTCGGTTCGCTGCCCGGTATGAACCGTCCGATCGGCATTATGTTTCGCGTGTATTTGATATGTGCGAATGTAGTGGTCCGTACGAATCCTGATGCGGATTGGACGGCTCCGACCAAAAAAAAGAGACTCGTTGAAAACACTTTAGGGCCGATTTGGGTTTTGCAATGTTTCATTTCATTTATGGATATGAAATAGATTTGGGGGCCCAGTACTAAACCGTTACTTTGGGCTAAATTGCGAGATGCATTAGATGATGTAAGTAAGATAGATAAACAAGTTGGGTATTTTAATTCATTTACAACATTTGTTAGGAGGTTTAATATTTTAAATTAGTTCGGGACTAATTTTATGTCACTAGATAATCAAAATTCACGATTAATCTCAAAATATCATCTAATATTATGCTCATAGAATTATAGAGTGAATTTGAAATGATGCATCGATTTTTAAGCTAAAAAAGGATCCTATAATGCATGAACAATATATTTTTAGTATGTTTAATGTTTTCAATTAATTATGTTTCTACTCATGTCATTAAATCCCCAAATTTTTATTAATACTACTCTTGGAAAAAACCACAAATTATAGAGAATTTCGAAAAATATCCAGCCTCAACGTCAATCTGCGGCTCCATTCTTGGAGGACGGCAATTTGACATTGCGGCCCCCCAAAAATTCAAAAATGCATTGTAATATATTGATATTTAGGTTTTTGAGGGGCCGCAATGTCAAATTGCGGCCCTCCAATAACGGAGCCGCAGATTGACGTTGAGGCCTTGGTATTTTTCGAATTCTCTAATTTCAGTAGTGTTTTGGTTTATTTTTTTTAAATGATATTAATAAAAATTTCGGCATTAAAAAGTTTTTTTTTTTAAATGTACACACATGAAAAAGTTTATTCCTTTAAAAGCAATATTTTCAAAAGCGAACTTTAGTTTTGGATTTGTATTAAGTATTAACAGACAAAACATAATAGCTAATTGGAAGAAAAAAAAAAAGACCAGGCCGGCTAGGGGTGTCAATGGCACCCTTTTATCTGTTTATCTGATTCGTATCGTATCCGATAAGACGGATATTGGTAAGATTTTTTTTCGTAAACTTATCGGGTACGGATATGGATAATGATTTTTTTCTTTATCTAAACGGGTACGGATACAAGTAAAGCCTATTTCGTACCCGTTACCCGATCGAGTAATTAAAATATATACATAGAGAGAGAGTACGGCTAATGTCATAACGTTATAATTTCAGCCTAAGTTATAACAAGTCATTTTTTGCGATTTCAAAGTCCAAATAGTCGATCTGAACCGCTCAACATGATCTCCATATTAAAATGTGTTTGGAGACCAAATTTATTATATTTTTTGGGATTTTTTTAACTATTTTTTTAGATAGGTACAAAATCACTGTTTTGAATGGTCCAAAATTATCTGAAAACAGTGAATTTGTACCCATCTAAAAAATAGTAAAAAATTCCAAAAAAAATATAAAATTTGGTCTCCAAGCACATTTTAATATGGAGATCATGTTGAACGGTTCGGATCAACTGTTCGGATTTTGAAATTGCAAAAACTGACTCATTATAACTTAGGTTGAAATTACAACGTTATGACATTAGTCGAACTATATATATAGAGAGATGGGCTAACTTGCTTTGGGAATTAAAGAAGGTGTTTTACTTTGCGCTCATATCTTCATTTTCAAAGTTCAAATAGTCGATTCGAACCTTCCAACATGATCTTCATATTAAAATGTGCTTGGAGACCAAATTTTATATTTTTTGGAAATTTTTTACTATTTTTTTAGAATTTTTGAAAATCACAGCTTTCTGAATTTTTTTATTATTTTTTAATTTAATGAAAAACTGTGATTTTCAAAAATTCTAAAAAAATACTAAATTTTTTTCCAAAAAATATAAAATTTGGTCTCCAAACACATTTTAATATGTAGATCATGTTGGAAGGTTCAAATCGACTATTTGAACTTTGAAAATAAAAATATGAGCGCAAAGTAAAACATCATTCAATAAAATACTATAGATATGTAAAATGAATGTATATTTTTAATGTTTTATTTAATAAATAATAAAAATAATTATTACATTAGTATCATCCGTTATTTACCTGTTATCATTCGTTATCCGACAACCATAACGGGTAAGGGTAGTGTACGGGTAAGATAATTTGTAGTGGGTAAATGTAGGGTACGGGTAAGAATAATTTGTAACGGGTACGGGTATAAAAATACTTCCACCTGACCCTTACCATACCGTTGACACCTCTAAGGCCGGTCAAACTTTGGTCGGTCCTATAAAAAATTCAGCCGGCCAAAGTTTGGCCGGTCTGGTTATTTTTAAAAATATTCAGCCAAACTGGTCAGATTTGTTAATTTATATTTAATGTTGCATATTAAAAAAAAATCGGGACAACCACTTCCCTTTCTTCTCCTCTCTTTCTTTTACTCGACGAATTGTAGAAAAGATTCTAACACCTTGTTTGGACGGAGAGTAGAGGAAGGGAAGGGAGGTGAATAATAGAAGAGAATGGAATGGAATAGAAAAGAAGATTAATATATTTAGATTCTTCATGTTTGAATGATTAATGAGGGAAAATAAATTTAACTTTTTTTCTATCTCATTTTTTGTTTGGTTAATTAAAATTTAGAAGGTTAGTGGAAAATTGAGTGGCTATTATAGATTTATGACAAAAAAAACTTGAATTAAAATTATATAAGTAAGATATAGAGTTGGATATTTGTGTCATTTTTAAGAAGATATTTGTAACAAAATTTATTTTCATCCGTTACACTCCAAATCGAAAGAAAAATCAATTTTATTAATTATAATTATACAAAATTCACCTCCAACATAATTTTGTAACCAAACACGATTCGAGAAATTTTTTTCTCTTGTTTCCATTCCCTACCTTCCTCTACTCTCCATCCAAACAAGTAGTAAGTCGTAAAATTTGCAAAATATCTTTCCTTTATCTTACTATATTATAAATTTAGTATTATTATTATTTCTCCAGGACCCGAGATTGACCGTGCCGAGTGCAAATCCGCATCGTCTGCATTAACTCAAATAAGTATCTTGAGTTAATATATCTCGGCCGTCCGATTTTAAACGGAGTCAATCCGGCATCTGCCTATAAAGCAGGGAACCCTCTAATATTAGTGCAGATCTGATCGATACGGATTTTAAAGCTGATTAGACGGTACAGATGCATTCTTTTTTTGAGTTAATGCAGAGGATACGAACTCGCCGAGTGCCGACCATATTTGCTCCGTTCTGCTTCTGCCAGCTAAAAGAAGCAAAGGAAAAGTGCAACAATGGCGAGAGGCCTCTCGTACGTTACCTCAACGCAGCTCCTCTCTCTCGCACGCAATCCTCGCGTGGCGATCGTCGATGTCAGGTACAAGATCTTAAAACCCTAGTTACTGATCTCTTCTTCTCTGGTCCCGACCTACTCTTGCTGAAATTTTTTCTGATAAAGGGATGAAGAGAGAAGCTATGACCCGCACATAGGTGGATCCTTGCATTTCGCCAGTGAAACCTTCTCTCAGAAGCTTCCCGACCTGATCCAGGCTGTCAAAGGCAAAGATACCCTTGTTTTTCACTGCGCACTTAGCCAGGTTCTTTTCGGCCCCTTTTTATGCTTTACTAATTTGTGCATACATTAGTTTTAATTGGATAAATGCTCTTTGATTTGGCTTTGAAGGAGGCAAATGCGCTGGACATTCATGTTTTGTTCATGCAATATAAAGGGATATTTTTTTTTTCCCTTTAGCTCCTGGACTAATTTATGACTTCCTACTCTCGCTGGTATAATTACATGTCTAAAGTTACCCATGTTTTTGATTGCCCACTCAGCAAGGTTCTCTTTCGCCCCTTTTCTGTTTTACTAAACAGGAGTTAACTTGACAATAAATTTTTACTAAAGAATGATTACTTAATTATGCATAGATTAATTTTAATTGGATAAACGCTCTCAGTTGGGAATTGCATAGTTTAGTTATAATTCCAATCACTGTAAGAGGGATAGCTGTTTTCTTTTCTTTGGCTGCTGGACTAATTTTTGACTTCCAACTCTTGCTGGTACAATTACATTTTCATACTTACCCGTTTCGAGGACCTATTTTCCCCAGCTGAAGCAACATACCATTTTGGGAACTGTTAGTAGGACGAATCACTAACCAAGCATGCAAAGCATTCAACCCAGATGCTTTCACGCCTCCTCCCTTCCTTTGGTTAGTCTCGTGTTCGGTTTGCCAAGGTTTATTGTTAGTTATACTACCAGAGAACTTATTGCCTCTAGATTCCCGAGAACCTTGTTCATGCTCCTAATCACTGATTGGTCGGAGTCTCTCCTATGGTATCCGACTACGCTTGAAAACATCCGTTTTCTTGTTTCAATTACTCTGTCTAATTTATAGTGCTTGCTTATGCCTCCCTCGGAGCATCATAGCATGTTTTTGGCCCCCTACAGCCTCCCTCTCCTATTCCAGCTGCTAAATTTTCAAGCTAAACTAGGAGTAGTTGAATGGATATGGAACTAATAATACTACATCTTTTCCAATTTGAGGAGAATCAAATTAGAAATTTTGTAAAAGATCAACCTGTAAGAGAGAAATTTTTACAAGTTCCGAGATAAAATTAATTTAAAATATGCAGTTCATCTTACAGATATAATTCGATGTTGCAGGTGCGAGGCCCAACCTGTGCACGGCTGTTTCTTGACCACTTGTCAGAATCAAAGGAAGATACGGACATAAAGAATGTAATGGTTTTGGAGAGAGGATTTAATGGGTGGCAGCATGCAGGCAGATCCGTTTGCACATGCACTGACTCTCCCTGCAAGGGCACTTGCTCCTAATCAACTCCAACTAAATTTCTACATTTGGTGGGGGTAACGGGCTTATGGATTACTCATTTCATATTAATATTGTGCTGCCAGCTCAAAGTCACTGATATAATTAAGAGCTGTTTGTTGCAGTAATAGTGGCTAACACTTCGATTCAAAATTATGGTTATATATAATAAGGTATGCAATCATGTAAATGTGTCAATTTTATTGTCTTGCATGTTTAAGAGGGGATTGATTTGAACATACAGAACTGGGATATGAAAAAGTTTGTGTGTATATCCAACGGGAGTTCGTAACCTTGTGGCACTTAACTCAGGTAAGCAGCGTGTGAACCATCCAATTGACTCATGGGCACCTATTTAGAAGCCAGCTTTGAGATTCAGGCTGGCAATCAAGGTACATGAGGAGATGTGAATTCTACCAGAAAATGTTGCCTTTAAAGTTGTAGCAGAAGCTGGAGCCATGATTCCGGAACCTCTGAGGTAACTCAAATTTTGAGTTTGGATCCGGATCAATCCAGCTTGAGATGGAATGCATGGGTTCCTTTAATATTTGTTCCAAAGCAGGTTGAACAGTTCCAATCTAAACTCAAAATTCGAGTTACCTTGGGTGATATGAATTCCTGGAGCCATTGCGTTTTTTTTTTTTTTTTTTTCCTTAGGGAATTGGGAGGGTTTTATGGACTGATGAATGGATAGTATTGCAGGGTTGGTTTGATTTGATAGTCTGAACAATATGGTGTTAATAGCAGTGACGGCAATAGATATTTACCATAAAATGTTAACTTCGTCTTTTCAGAGTGAAGTGAACTAATTTTGCTAAAAATATATGACTCAGTCCCCTTCGACTGACCCGTCTAAAAATATATGGGTTGGTTTGTTGTCTGGGTAGATAGACGGGTTAGAAAGGCTCATCCCCCGTTCCTTCCAGTTTAACCAACATTTGGTAAATGAACTGCAGATGTACTAGTAACAATTTCGTGATTTTTAAATATTATAGTAAAAATTAAAATTTGTAATTCAAATGCAAAACAGATATGGTTTAAAAGTACTAAGTGTTTTTTTATAAATTAATATATTGATATTTTAATAAGAGTGAGGTTATGCCACTACGGATAGTGCATATCTATAATGGATACTTGGACAGGTGATCTGAATCATTTAACATGATCTCCATATTAAAATATATTTGTAAACTAAAATTTACATTTTTTTATAACATTTTACTGTTTTAATAGGAGGCTTTAAATGTTTTAATTTTTTATGCTTCCATCGGGCCTCCATTTTATAAATGTTAATAACTTAAAATTTTAAACTCAAATATCATAATAAAACTGTTATATTTGATCTATATCATTTTTTCTACTCATATATAAAAGACTACGGAAATTCTATTTTATTTTAATCGGTGTCAAGAGTCCGGATATGAATGAATTATAAACGTTGATTTTTCAACTTATTGATTCATATAAAAAAAAAACTGAAAAGTGGTAATTTACAAAATAAGATATATCATACCTAACAGTTTTATTTTGACATATAAGTGTTAAATTTTTTGTTATAAAAAAATTAAAAGTGTAAGCATGAATGCATGATGGAGACAAAAAATAGAGACATTTAATTTCTATTTAAAAAATACTAAAAGATTTTAAAAAATATATAAAATTCAGTTTTTAAATATATTTTTATATGGAGATTATGTTTAATGGTTGGAATCGATATTTTTGAATTTTGAAAATAGAGATATAATCTCTAGCGGCGTGAGTTCAGATCCAGTGATATACCTACCGTGGAGAATGAGAAATTTCAACCGTTCGATTGAATCTGATACGAATCTCAAAGCTCGAAGATCTCCGTGATGTTGTGCCCAGAGGTACGCTTCCTTGGCGGCGTTGACTGACGCTCCATTTACACCAGCATATTTGCTCGACAGACTTCTGGAGTCTCGTTGGTATAAACGAACAAACCATTAATTAAAGCTTCTCTCCAATGGCATCTCGCCTTCTCACCTCTCGCCTCCGCTCTTCCCTCTCTCCCTTACTCCTTCGCTCTTCTCTTAACCCTCTTTCCATTCCCTCCCCTCCCCTACCTCCAAGCCCTCTCTGCCATCCTTTACCCCTCACCCCTTTTTCTCTACCCTTCTCCACTTCCTCTCGCCGCCTTCCCTCCTCCCGTCCTCGCCACGTGGACATCGGCGCACGTGCAAGGCAACTACAAAACCGACGGTTATGGACCTACGCGCTAACTTTCGGCTGTGTGGCGGGGTTTATTGTTATCGTGCTGAGCACGTTTCAAGATCAGCTCGTGTTTTACATAACCCCTACGGATGCATTGTCGAAATTCGAGTCGGATCCTAAGAAGAATCGATTCAGGCTGGGAGGGCTTGTACTGGAGGGATCCGTTGTGCACCCAAGCCCCAATTCGCCGGAGATGGAGTTTGTTGTCACCGATCTGATCACTGACATCCTCGTACGGTACTATTACTTAAAATTCCACTATAATTATGGATTGATTATATTCTCAATGGAACCTCAATTATGTCTGTCTGAATGGTGGGTATCTCTGGTAAAGAGTTTTTGTTTTGGCAGAATAGTATTACTCTATTTTTTCTTATTATTTCCCAATTAATAGTTATAAGGGGCGTTAATTGAAGTATTATCTGATTAAGGAATTCATCAGGACCTTGCTTATATCTCGGTCAAAGAAATCATTAATTTACCATTGGAGTTTGGAGGAAAGGAAAGAGAAGTGTAGGAAATGTAGAGAGAAGTTACCTGAGTACAATTACACCGGAAACTAAAGGGTGCATGAAACTTCGAAAAAATGTGTAGAAGGATTCACCCCATTTCTCTCCATGCCCTCACACACCCTTCCTCTCGCTCCTTTTGTAACCTCCATGGAAGCACACAATGCTTCCTTCGCTTAGTTAGGTCACTTCTAATGGGTATTAATAGCACATCATAACCTGATATTATGTCATTCGTTGAAGCTAACCAAAATGGAATTAGTATGGCAATTCATGCTTGAATTTCCCTCTCTTTCGTGAAGTTAACCAAATGGTTTAGTTAGTATGACATTTGTACTTGAATTTGATAATTCATACTAAAAATCAACTTTGATTACAATTAAACAACAAATTATTTGGACAAATGATTGATCTGAATAAACTGGAAGGTCATTGAGAGTGGTCAGCCATGGTAAGTACATACAAGGTTGCAACCCTTACCATAAATTCTCTGACTATAATGGGGTGCATAATGACTGTTACTTGTGGGGTTTTACATAGCCCAAGACCACTTGACTTCATACTAAGGTTTATTTGTGGCCTTCTATTATAACAGCGGGCTGGTTATGTTAGCATTGGGTTGGAGTTTGTAACTTTGTACTTGGGTTGTTATTCTTTTTAGTAAGATTCAAATTAATTTGAGTGGACTCCAACCAACACCACCAGCATATGGAGAATTTGACCTTAAATCTATAGTTTTATACTAAAGTTGTCAATAAGGTAGTGCTTGAATAGAATCTTTTCTTGATCTCGGGCTTTGTAATCTTTTAGCAACTTCAATTGGAAAAATAATCCCACAAATAAGGATTTTTGGCTCTATATTCAATTTTTATAGTTATGGGGTTAAAAGTCTGCTCATGAATCATGACCTAATCCAATCTGAACTAAATCACCAGGAAATCAAGAATCCCGATTAACTCTGAAACAAAATCAATAAGCAAATCGCCTTTGATTCCTCAAATCTCATAGAATTTGTCTTTTTTTTCTTTTTCTTTTATAGCTATGAGGGGTCTCTGCCAGATTTATTTCGTGAGGGGCACTCAGTGGTGGTGGAGGGTTTTCTAAAGCCATTTCCTGAGGAGATAAAAGCTCAAAAATCAAAAGTATCAGAGAAAGCAAGAAGCACCGAATGCTTCTTCAAGGCAACAGAGGTCTTAGCCAAGCATGACGAGAAGTACATGCCCAAAGAAGTAGCTGAGGCGCTAGAGCGAAACAAGAAAACGCTTGAGGCTGAACAAAGTGCAGCAACCAGTGCAAGTTAATTCATTTTGCGAATAACATTATACTTACTACCTTGATATATATGTTTTTGAATTTTGGTTGCTGTTTCGAGAGAGTGAGAAATATAGTTTTATAGATCAATTTTGGAGGTTACGTAGAGCCTGCTGAGAGTTTCAAATGAATCAAATTCATTTTTGATTGGCAATAATCATGAGAAACAATGCCAAATTTAATACAATTTCTTAATTTGTTATTCATATACTCAGTTTCTGTGGTTTATTATGTACGGTGTAACCACAGCCAAACATTCGCAGCAGGTGTTTTCTCTACATAGTTATTTTATTTAGAAATATATTAAATATTTTGTTGGGAAAGAGAAAAATGATTTTTTTTTTCGATGCACTACAAGAAATTGAATCATCGATTCGGGTTTATACATTTTCCTAGAAATTGAACTTTCAATTCAATTCTTTAGAGTTTGTATTCATATCTCAATTATTGATCAAATGCCTGATTTGCATACTAATTCTAAATAACCGAATCAATCTTTAGTCACAAAAAATATCTGATTTACATGTAAGTTCTAAAGAACCGAATCAATGATTCATTTCTTTACAAAATATTTTCATCTTTATGATTCTTTTACAAAATATTCAATACGTTTCTTAGAATACAAAAATTAATTTACTTCAAACTTAAGTTGTCAAACAAGATATAAAATAAAAAGAAGATGAAATAAACAATTTAATTCTTTCTTAGATTTAAGTAGCAATCAAACATAGCATAAACTCACAAACACGGCAAAGAATTGAACTCGTTCTTCCTGTACTTCCTGCATATTAAATTGGAGAATGGAGTAGGTTCGATAGGCTTAAGGATCGTCCAATCTGATTTAAAATCTATTCGTACAGATATTGACACGAACATGC